>JAWDGP010004505.1:0-23209 GCA_033675545.1 Elysia crispata
AAATTAGTGAAAAATCTTTCCTAAAGGAGAGAAAAAAAATTTTCTTTTTTTATAAATTAATTTCACATTTTCCCTCTCCCCTTACGGAAAAAAAAAACACTTACTTTTTCCGCCCTTTTTTTCACTGGAAATAGGAAAAAGCAAGTGAAAACGTCTCATAAAATTTTTTTTTTTTACTTTTCTGCACCCTACCGCTCCTCGTAATAAGAAAAATTACCACTTACCTTTTTTTTCAAAATTCCGACTTAATGTGCCCTAAAATGCCGCTAAGCGCGCTCAAATTTAATTTTTTACAAATTACCTTCTTTCCACCGTGATTACGCGAATACATACACCTTCCCAAACACACTCCTTTTTTTCTACCCATAATACCTAAAAAACGCGCTTAAAACCTTTTTTTTAAAATTACTTTTTTTTTGCTCTCTACTCCTTCTCCTTTTCCCCAAAACACTTCCTAATCATCTTTTCCGACAAACTAACTACCAAAAATAGTGAAAAAGCTCCCTAAAGGAGAAAAAAAAATTTTGTTTTTTTTTTTAAATTATTTCATATTTTCCCTCTCCCCTTACGGAAAAAAACAAAACCACTTACTTTTTCCGCCCTTTTTATCAACGGAAATAGGAAAACCGCAAGGGAAAACGTCCCATAAAAATTTTTTTTATTTTGACTTTTTTGCACCCTACCGCTCCTCGTAATCGGAAAAATTACCACTTACCTTCTTTTTCGAAATTCCGACTTAAAGTGCCCTAAATTGCCGCTAAGCGCGCTCAAGTTTCATTTTTTACAAATTACCTTTTCCCCGCATTGATTACGCGAACACATACACCTTCCCAAACACACTCCGTTTTTCCTACCCATAATGCCTAAAAAACGCGCTTAACACCTTTTTCTTAAAATTCCTTTTTTTTTGCTCTCTACTCCTTCTCGTTACCCCCGAAACACTTCTTAACCATCTTTTCCGGCAAACTAACGACCAAAAATGGTCAAAAAAGCTCCGTAAAGGACAAAAAAAAAATTTTCTTTTTTTTATAAATTATTTCTAATGTTCCCTCTCCCGTTCCGGAAAAAAACAAAACCACTTACTTTTTCCGCCCTTTTTATGACCGGAAATAGGAAAACCGCAAGAGAAAACGTCCCATAAAAATTTTTTTTTTCTTCTTTTTTTTTCTACTTTTTTGCATCCTACCGCTCCTCGTAATCGGAAATATTACCACGTACATTTTTTTTCCAAATTCCGACTTAAAGTGCCCAAAACTGCCGCTAAGGGTCCGCAAGTTTCATTTTTTTCAAATTACCTTTTTTCCCCCGTGATTACGCGAACACATACACCTTCCCAAACACTCCTTTTTTTCTACCCATAATACCTAAAAAACGCGCTTAAAACCTTTTTTTTAAAATTACTTTTTTTTTGCTCTCTACTCCTTCTCCTTACCCCCGAAATACTTCCTAATCATCTTTTCCGGGAAACTAACTACCAAAAATAGTGAAAAAGCTCCCTAAAGGAGAAAAAAAAATTTTGTTTTTTTTTTAGTTTATTTCACATTTTCCCTCTCCCCTTACGGAAAAAAACAAAACCACTTACTTTTTCCGCCCTTTTTATCAACGGAAATAGGAAAACCGCAAGGGAAAACGTCCCATAAAAATTTTTTTTATTTTGACTTTTTTGCACCCTACCGCTCCTCGTAATCGGAAAAATTACCACTTACCTTCTTTTTCGAAATTCCGACTTAAAGTGCCCTAAATTGCCGCTAAGCGCGCTCAAGTTTCATTTTTTACAAATTACCTTTTTCCCGCCGTGATTACGCGAACACATACACCTTCCCAAACACACTCCGTTTTTCCTACCCATAATGCCTAAAAAACGCGCTTAACACCTTTTTCTTAAAATTCCTTTTTTTTTGCTCTCTACTCCTTCTCCTTACCCCCGAACCACTTCCTAATGATCTTTTCCGGCAAACTAAGGACCAAAAATAGTGAAAAAGCTTCCTAAAGGAGAGAAAAAAAATTTTCTTTTTTTTATAATTTATTTTACATGTTCCCTCTCCCCTAACGGAAAAAAACAAAACCACTTACTTTTCCCGCCCTTTTTATCACCGGAAATAGGAAATCCGCAAGGGAAAACGTCCCATAAAAATTTTTTTTTCTTCTTTTTTTTTTTACTTTTTTGCATCCTACCGCTCCTCGTAATCGGAAATATTACCACTTACCTTTTTTTTCCAAATTTCGACTTAAAGTACCCAAAACTGACGCTAAGGGTGCGCAAGTTTCATTTTTTTCAAATTACCTTTTTTCCCCCGTGATTAAGCGAACACATACACCTACCCACACACACTCCGTTTTTCCGACCCATAATGCCTAAAAAAGGCGCTTAACACCTTTTTTCTTAAAATTACTTTTTTTTTTTGCTCTCTACTCCTTCTCCTTACCCCCGAAACACTTCCTAATCATCTCTTCCGGGAAACTAACGACCAAAAATGGTGAAAAAGCTCCCTAAAGGAGAAAAAATATTTTCTTTTTTTTAAAATTTATTTCACATTTTCCCTCTCCAAATACGGAAAAAAACAAAACCACATACTTTTTCCGCCCTTTTTATCAACGGAAACAGGAAAACCGCAATTTAAAACGTCCCATAAAAATTTTTTTTTCTTTTTTTTTTTACTTTTTTGCACCCTACCGCTCCTCGTAATCGAAAAAAATTACCACTTACCTTATTTTGGAAATTCCGACTTAAAGTGCCCTAAAATGCCGCTAAACGCGCTAAAGTTTCATTTTTTACAAATTACCTTTTTCCCGCCGTGATTACGCGAACACACACACCTTCCCAAACACACTCCGTTTTTCCTACCCATAATGCCTAAAAAACGCACTTAACATCTTTTTCTTAAAATTCCTTTTTTTTGCTCTCTACTCCTTCTCTTTAACCCCAAAACACTTCTTAACCATCTTTTCCGGCAAACTAACGACCAAAAAGGGTCAAAAAAGCTCCCTAAAGGACAAAAAAAAATTTTCTTTTTCTTATAAATTATTTCTAATTTTCCCTCTCCCGTTCCGGAAAAAAACAAAACCACTTACTTTTTCCGCCCTTTTTATCACCGGAAATAGGAAATCCGCAAGGGAAAACGTCCCATAAAAATTTTTTTTTCTTCTTTTTTTTTTACTTTTTTGCATCCTATTGCTCCTCGTAATCGGAAATATTACCACTTACCTTTTTTTTCCAAATTTCGACTTAAAGTACCCAAAACTGACGCTAAGGGTGCGCAAGTTTCATTTTTTTCAAATTACCTTTTTTCCCCCGTGATAAAGCGAACACATACACCTACCCACACACACTCCGTTTTTCCTACCCATAATGCCTAAAAAACGCACTTAACATCTTTTTCTTAAAATTCCTTTTTTTTGCTCTCTACTCCTTCTCCTTACCCCCTAAACACTTCCTAATCATCTTTTCCGGCGAACTAACGACCAAAAATAGTGAAAAAGCTTCCTAAAGGAGAGAAAAAAATTTTCTTTTTTTTATAATTTCTTTCACATTTCCCCTCCCCCCTTACGGAAAAAAACAAAACCACTTACTTTTCCGCCGTTTTTGTCACCGGAAATAGGAAAACAGCAAGGGAAAACGTCCCATAAATTTTTTTTTTTCTTTTCTTTTTTTTTTTTGACTTTTTTGCACCCTACCGCTCCTCGTAATCGGAAAAATTATTACTTACCTTTTTTTTCCAAATTCCGACTTAAAGTGCCCAAAACTGACACTAAGGGGTCGCAAGTTTCATTTTTTTTGAAATTACCTTTTTTCCCCCGTGATTACGCGAACACATACACCTACCCACACACACTCCGTTTTTCCAACCCATAATGCCTAAAAAACGCGCTTAACACCTTTTTCTTAAAATTACTTTTTTTTTTGCTCTCTACTCCTTCTCGTTACCCCCGAAACACTTCCTAATAATCTTTTCCGGAAACTAACGACCAAAAATGGTGAAAAAGCTTCCTAAAGGAGAAAAAATATTTTCTTTTTTTTTAAATTTATTTCACATTTTCCCTCTCCCCTTACGAAAAAAAAGAAAACCACTTACTTTTTCCGCTCTTTTTATCACCGGAAATAGGAAAACCGTAAGGGAAAACGTACCATAAAAATTTTTTTTTTTTTTTTGACTTTTTTGCACCCTACCGCTCCTCGTAATCGGAAAAATTACCACCTACCTTTTTTTTCGAAATTCCGACTTAAAGTGCCCTAAAATACCGCTACGCGCGCTCAAGTTTCACTTTTTACAAATTACCTTTTTCCCGCCGTGATTACGCGAACACATACAACTTCCCAAACACACTCCGTTTTTCCTACCCATAATGCCTAAAAAACGCGCTTAACACCTTTTTCTTAAAATTACTTTTTTTTTTTTGCTCTCTACTCCTTCTCTTTAACCCCGAAACACTTCTTAACCATCTTTTCCGGCAAACTAACGAGCAGAAATGGTCAAAAAAGCTCCCTAGAGGACAAAAAAAAATTTTCTTTTTGTTATAAATTATTTCTAATTTTCCCTCTCCCGTTCCGGAAAAAAACAAAACCAATTACTTTTTCCGCCCTTTTTATCACCGGAAATAGGAAAACCGCAAGGGAAAACGTCCCAAAAAAAATTTTTTTTACTTCTTTTTTTTGTACTTTTTTGCATGCTACCGCTTCTCGTAATCGGCAAAATTACCACTTTCCTTTTTTTTTCCAAATTCCGACTTAAAGTGCCCAAAACTGACGCTAAGGGTGGGCAAGTTTCATTATTTACAAATTACATTTTTTCCCCCGTGATTACACGAACACATACACCTACCCACACACACTCCGTTTTTCCGACCCATAATGCCTAAAAAAGTCGCTTAACACTTTTTTCTTAAAATTACTTTTTTTTTTTTGCTCTGTACTCCTTCTCGTTACCCCCGAAACACTTCCTAATCATCTTTTCCGGCAAACTAACGACCAAAAATGGTGAAAAAGCTCCCTAAAGGAGAAAAAATATTTTCTTTTTTTTTAAATTTATTTCACATTTTCCCTCTCCAATTACGGAAAAAAACAAAACCACTTACTTTTTCCGCCCTTTTTATCAACGGAAATAGGAAAACCGCAATTTAAAACGTCCCATAAAAATTTTTTTTTCTTGTTTTTTTTATTTTTTGCACCCTACCGCTCCTCGTAATCGGAAAATTTACCACTTACCTTTATTTCGAAATTCCGACTTAAAGTACCCAAAACTGCCGCTAAGGGTGCGGAAGTTTCATTTTTTTCAAATTACCTTTTTTCCCCCGTGATTACGCCAACACATACACCTTACCAAACACTTCGTTTTTCCTACCCATAATGCCTAAAAAACGAGCTTAACACCTTTTTCGTAAAATTCATTTTTTTTGCTCTCTACTCCTTCTCCTTACCCCCGAAACACTTCCTAATCATCTTTTCCGGCAAACCTACTACCAAAAATAGTGAAAAAGCTCCCTAAAAGAAAAAAAAAATTTTTGTTTTTTTTTTAATTTCTTTCACATTTTCCCTCTCCCCTTACGGAAAAAAACAATACCACTTACTTTTTCCGCCCTTTTTATCAACGGAAATAGGAAAACCGCATGGGAAAACGTCCCATAAAATTTTTTTTTATTTTGACTTTTTTGCACCCTACCGCTCCTCGTAATCGGAAAAATTACCACTTACCTTCTTTTTCGAAATTCCGACTTAAAGTGCCCTAAACTGCCGCTAAGGGTGCGCAAGTTTCATTTTTTACAAATTACCTTTTTTCCCTCGTGATTACGCCGACACATACACCTTACCAAACACTCCGTTTTTCCTACCCATAATGCCTAAAAAACGCGCTTAACACCTTTTTCGTAAAATTACTTTTTTTTTGCTCTCTACTCCTTCTCCTTACCCCCGAAACACTTCTTAACCATCTTTTCTGGCAAACTAACGACCAAAAATGGTCAAAAAAGCCCCCTAAAGGACAAAAATTAATTTTTTTTTTTTTTATAAATTAATTAACATTTTCCCTCAACCGTTCCGGAAAAAAACAAAACCACTTACTTTTTCCGCCCTTTTTATCACCGGAAATAGGAAAACCGCAAGGGAAAACGTCAGATTAAAAATTTTTTTTTTCTTCTTCTTTTTTTTACTTTTTTGCACCCTACCCCTCCTCGTAATCGGAAAAATTACCACTTACCTTCTTTATCGAAATTCCGACTTAAAGTGCCCTAAATTGCCGCTAAACGCCCTCAAGTTTCATTTTTTACAAATTATCTTTTTCCCGCCGTGATTACGCGAACACATACACCTTTCCAAATACACTCCGTTTTTCCTACCCATAATACCTAAAAAATGCGCTTAACACCTTTTTCGTAAAATTACTTTTTTTTTTGCTCTCTACTCCTTCTCTTTAACCCCGAAACAGTTCTTAACCATCTTTTCCGGCAAACTAACGACCAAAAATGGTCAAAAAAGCTCCCTAAAGGACAAAAAAAAATTTTCTTTTTTTTATAAATTATTTCACATTTTCCCTCTCCCGTTCCGGAAAAAAAAAAAACCACTTCCTTTTTCCGCCCTTTTTATCACCGGAAATAGGAACACCGCAAGGGAAAACGTCCCATAAAAAATTTTTTTTTCTTCTTTTTTTTTTTGACTTTTTTGCATCCTACCGCTCCTCGTAATCCGAAAAATTACCACTTACCTTTTTTTTTCTAAATTCCGACTTAAAGTGCCCAAAACTGCCGCTAAGGGTGCGCAAGTTTCATTTTTTTCAAATTACCTTTTTTCCCCCGTGATTACGCCGACACATACACCTTACCAAACTCTCCGTTTTTCCTACCCATAATGCCTAAAAAACGCGCTTAACACCTTTTTCGTAAAATTACTTTTTTTTGCTCTCTACTCCTTCTCCTTACCCCCGAAACACTTCCTAATCATCTTTTCCGGCAAGCTAACGACCAAAAATAGTGAAAAAGCTTCCTAAACGAGAGAAAAAAAAATTTCTTTTTTTTTATAATTTATTTCACATTTTCCCTCTCCCCTTACGGAAAAAATCAAAACCACTTACTTTTTCCGCCCTCTTTATCACCGGAAATAGGAAAACTGCAAGAGAAAACGTCTCATAAAGTTTTTTTTTTTTTTTTTTACTTTTCTGCACCCTGCCGCTCGTCGTAATCGGAAAAATTACCACTTACCTTTTTTTTCCAAATTCCGACTTAAAGTGCCCTAAAATGCCGCTAAGCGCGCTCAAGTTTCATTTTCTACAACTTAGCTTTTTCCGCCGTGATTGCGCCAACAGATACACCTACCCAAACACACTCCGTTTTTTCTACCCATAATGCCTAAAATACGCGCTTAACACCTTTTTCTTAAAATTACTTTTTTTATGCTCTCTACTCCTTCTCCTTAACCCCGAAACACTTCTTAACCATCTTTTCCGGCAAACTAACGATCAAAAATGGTGAAAAAAGCTCCCAGAAAGACAAAAAAAAATTTCCTTTTTTGCTATAATTTCATATTTTACCTCTCCCCTTCCGGAAAAAAAATAACTGACTTTTTCCGCCCTTTTTATCACCGGGAAAAGAAAAACCGCAAGAAAAAATGTCATATAAAAAAATATTTTTTCTTCTTTTTTTTTTCCACATTTTTCCACCCTACCGCTCCTCGTAATCGGTAAAATTACCACTTACCTTTTTTTTTACAAATTCCGACTTCATGTGCCCTAAAATGCCGCTAAGCGCGCTCAAGTTTCATTTTTTACAAATTACCTGTTTTCCGCCGTGATTACGCGAACACATACACTTTACCAAACACACTCCGTTTTTCCTACCCATAATGCCTTAAAAACGCGCTTAACACCTTTTTCTTAAAATTACTTTTTTTGCTCTCTACTCCTTCTCCTTACCCCCGAAACACTTCTTAATCATTTTTTCCGGCAAACTAACGACCAAAAATAGTGAAAAATCTTCCTAAAGGAGAGAAAAAAAATTTTCTTTTTTTCATAATTTATTTCACATTTTCCCTCTCCCCTGACGGAAAAAAACAAAACCACTTACTTTTCCCGCCCTTTTTATCACCGGAAATAGGAAAACCGTAAAGGAAAACGTCCCATAAAAATTTTTTTTTTCTTGTTTTTTTTTTTACTTTTTTGGATCGTACCGCTTCTCGTAATCGGAAAAATTACCACTTTCCTTTTTTTTCCAAATTCCGACTTAAAGTGCCTAAAACTGACGCTAAGGGTGGGCAAGTTTCATTATTTACAAATTACATTTTTTCCCCCGTGATTACACGAACACATACACCTACCCACACACACTCCGTTTTTCCGACCCATAATGCCTAAAAAAGGCGCTTAATTCCTTTTTCTTAAAATTACTTTTTTTTTGCTCTCTACTCCTCGTTACCCCCGAAAAACTTCCTAATCATCTTTTCCGGCAAACTAACGACCAAAAATGGTGAAAAAGCTCCCTACAGGAGAAAAAAAGTTTTCTTCTTTTTGAAATTTATTTCACATTTTCCCTCTCCAATTACGGAAAAAAACAAAACCACTTACTTTTTCCGCCCCTTTTATCACCGGAAATAGGAAAACCACAAGGGAAAACGTCCCATAAAAAATTTTTTTTTCTTCTTTTTTTTTTGACTTTTTTGCATCCTACCGCTCCTCGTAATCCGAAAAATTACCACTTACCTTTTTTTTCTAAATTCCGACTTAAAGTGCCCAAAACTGCCGCTAAGGGTGCGCAAGTTTCATTTTTTTCAAATTACCTTTTTTCCCCCGTGATTACGCCAACACATACACCTTACCAAACACTCCGTTTTTCCTACCCATAATGCCTAAAAAACGCGCTTAACACCTTTTTCGTAAAATTACTTTTTTTTTGCTCTCTACTCCTTCTCCTTACCCCCGAAACACTTCCTAATCATCAATTCCGGCAAAGTAACTACCAAAAATAGTGAAAAAGCTCCCTAAAAGAGAAAAAAAAATTTTCGTTTTTTTTTTAATTTATTTCACATTTTCCCTCTCCCCTTACGGAAAAAAACAAAACCACTTACTTTTTCCGCTCTTTTTATCACCGGAAATAGGAAAACCACAAGGGAAAACGTCTCATGATTTTTTTTTTTTTTTTTTTTTTTACTTTTCTGCACCCTACCGCTCCTCATAATCGGAAAAATTACCACCTACCTTTTTGTTCGAAATTCCAACTTAAAGTGCCCAAAAATACCGCTAAGCGCGCTCAAGTTTCATTTTTTACAAATTACATTTTTCCCTCCGTGATTACAAGAACACATACACCTTCCCAAACACACTCCGTTTTTTCTACCCATAATACCTAAAAAACGCGCTTAACACCTTTTTCTTAAAATTACTTTTTTTTTTTGCTCTCTACTCCTTCTCTTTAACCCCGAAACAGTTCTTAACCATCTTTTCCGGCAAACTAACGACCAAAAATGGTCAAAAAAGCTCCCTAAAGGACAAAAAAAAATTTCTTTTTTTTATAAATTATTTCACATTTTCCCTCTCCCGTTCCGGAAAAAAAAAAAACCACTTCCTTTTTCCGCCCTTTTTATCACCGGAAATAGGAACACCGCAAGGGAAAACGTCCCATAAAAAATTTTTTTTTCTTCTTTTTTTTTTTGACTTTTTTGCATCCTACCGCTCCTCGTAATCCGAAAAATTACCACTTACCTTTTTTTTTCTAAATTCCGACTTAAAGTGCCCTAAAATGCCGCTAAGCGCGCTCGTTTCATTTTTTACAACTTACCTTTTTCCGCCGTGATTGCGCCAACAGATACACCTACCCAAACACACTCCGTTTTTTCTACCCATAATGCCTAAAAAACGCGCTTAACACCTTTTTCTTAAAAATACTTTTTTTTTGCTCTCTACTCCTTCTCCTTAACCCCGAAACACTTCTTAACCATCTTTTCCGGCAAACTAACGACCAAAAATGGTGAAAAAAGCTCCCAGAAAAACAAAAAAAAATTTCCTTTTTTTCTATAATTTATTTAATATTTTACCTCTCCCCTTACGGAAAAAAAATCACTTACTTTTTCCGCCCTTTTCATCACCGGGAAAAGAAAAACCGCAAGGGAAAATGTGATATAAAAAAATTTTTTTTCTTCTTTTTTTTTCACATTTTTGCACCCTACCGCTCCTCGTAATCGGAAAAAATACCACTTACCTTTTTTTCGAAATTCCGACTTAAAGTGCCCGAAAATGTCGCTAAGCGCGCTCAAGTTTCATTTTTTACAACTTACCTTTTTCCGCCGTGATTACGCGAACACATACACCTTCCCAAACACACTCCGTTTTTTCTACCCATAATGCCTAAAAAACGCGCTTAACACCTTTTTCTTAAAATTACCTTTTTTTTTGCTCTCTACTCCTTCTCCTTACCCCCAAAACACTTCCAAATCATCTTTTCCGAAAATCTAAGACCAAAAATGGTCATAAAAAATCCCTAAAGGAGAAAAATAAATTTTCTTCTTTTTATAATTTATTTCACATTTTCCCTCTCCCTTTACGGAAAAAAAACAAAACCACTTACTTTTTCCGCCCTTTTTGTCACCGGAAATAGGAAAACCGCAAGGGAAAACGTCCCATTAAAATTTTTTTTTCTTCTTTTTTTTTTCATTTTTTGCACCCAACCGCTCCTGGAAATCGGAAAAATTACTACTTACCTTTATTTTTCGAAATTCCGACTTAAAGTGCCCTAAAATTCCGCTAAGCGCGCGCAAGTTTCAATTTTTACAAATTACCTTTCTTCCGCCGTGATTACGCGAAAACATACACCTACTTAAACACACTCCGTTTTTCCTACCCATAATGCCTAAAAAACGCGCTTAACACCTTTTTCTTAAAATTACTTTTTTTTATGCTCTCTACTCCTTCTCCATACCCCCAAAACACTTCCTAATCATCTTTTCCGGCAAACTAACGACCAAAAATAGTGAAGTAGCTCACTAAAGGAGAAAAAAAAATTTTTGTTTTTTTTTTAATTTATTTAACATTTTCCCTCTCCCCTTACGGAAAAAAACAAAACCACTTACTTTTTCCGCCCTTTTTATCAACGGAAATAGGAAAACCGCAAGGGAAAACGTGCCATAAAATTTTTTTTTATTTTGACTTTTTTGTACCCTACCTTTTCTCGTAATCGGAAAAATTACCACTTACCTTCTTTTTCGAAATTCCGACTTAAAGTGCCCGAAATTGGCGCGAAGCGCGCTCAAGTTTCATTTTTTACAAATTACCTTTTTCCCGCCGTGATTACGCGAACACATACACCTTCCCAAACACACTCCGTTTTTCCTACCCATAATGCCTAAAAAACGCGCTTAACACCTTTTTCTTAAAATTCCTTTTCTTTGCTCTCTACTCCTTCTCCTTACCCCCGAAACACTCCTAATCATCTTTTCCGGCAAACTAACGACCAAAAATAGTTAAAAAGCTTCCTAAAGGAGAGAAAAAAAATTTCTTTTTTTTCTAATTTATTTCACATTTTGCCTCTCCCCTTACGGAAAAAAAACAAAACCACTTACTTTTTCCGTCCTTTTTATCAACGGAATTAAGAAAACCGCAATTTAAAACGTCCCATAAAAAAAATTTTTTTTTCTTCTTTTTTTTTTTGACCTTTTTGCACCCTAACCCTCCTCGTAATCGGAAAAATTACCACTTACCTTTTTTTTTGAAATTCCGACTTAAAATGCCCTAAAATGCCGCTAAGCGCGCTCGAGTTTCATTTTTTACAAATTACCTTTTTTCCGCCGTGATTACGCGAGCACATACACCTAACCAAACACACTCCGTTTTTCCTATCCATAATGCCTCAAAAACGCGCCTAACACCTTTTTTCATAAAATTACTTTTTTTTTTCCTCTCTACTCCTTCTCCTTACCCCCGAAACACTTCCTAATCATCTTTTCCGGGAAACTAACGACCAAAAATGGTCAAAAAAGATCCCAAAAAGGACAAAAATAAATTTTCTTTTTTTTATAATTTATTTCACATTTTCCCTCTCCCCTGACGGAAAAAAACAAAACCACTTACTTTTTCCGCCCTTTTTATCACCGGAAATAGGAAGACCGAAAGGGAAAATGTCCCATAAAAAATTTTTTTTTCTTGTTTTTCTTTACTTTTTTGCATCGTACCGCTCCTTGTAATCGGAAAAATTACCACTTTCCTTTTTTTTTCCAAATTCCGACTTAAAGTGTCCAAAACTGACGCTAAGGGTGCGCAAGTTTCATTTTTTTCAAATTACCTTTTTTCCCCCCGTGATTACGCGAACACATAAACCTACCCACACACACTCCGTTTTTCCGAACCATAATGCCTAAAAAAGGCGCTTAACACCTTTTTCTTAAAATTCCTTTTTTTTTCCTTTCTACTCCTTCTCGTTACCCCCGAAACAGTTCCTAATCATCTTTTCCGGGAAACTCACGACCAAAAATGGTGAAAAAGCTCCCTAAAGGAGAAAAAATATTTTCTTTTTTTAAAAATATATTTCACATTTTCCCTGTCCCCTTACGGAAAAAAACAAAACCACTTCATTTTTCCGCCCTTTTTATCACCGGAAATAGGAAAACCGCAAGGGAAAACGTCTCATAAAATTTTTTTTTTTTTACTTTTCTTCACCCTACCGCTCCTCGTAATCGGAAAAATTACCACTTACCTTTTTTTCGAAATTCTGACTGAAAGTGTCCTAAAATGCCGCTAAGAGCGCTGAAGTTTCATTTTTTACAAATTACCTGTTTTCCGCCGTGATTACGCCACCACATACACTTTACCAAACACACTCCGTTTTTCCTACCCATAATGAATAAAAAACGCGCTTAACACCTTTTTTTTTAAAATTACTACTTTTTGCTCTCTACTCCTTCTCCTTACCCCCGAAACCCTTCCTAATCATCTTTTCCGGCAAACTAACTACCAAAAATAGTGAAAAAGCTCCCTAAAGGAGAAAAAAAATTTTCCTTTTTTTTTAATTTATTTCACATCTTCACTCTCCCCTTTCGGAAAAAAACAAAACTATTTACTTTTTTTCGCGCTTCTTATCACCGGAAATAGGAAAACCGCAAGGGAAAACGTCCCTTAAAAAATTTTTTTTTCTTCTTTTTTTTTTTACTTTTTTGCATCCTACCTCTCCTCGTAATCGGAAAAATTACCACTTACCTTTTTTTTCCAAATTCCTTCTTAAAGTGCCCAAACTGCCGCTAACCGCGCGCAAGTTTCATTTTTTACAAATTACCTTTTTTCCGCCGTGATTACGCGAACACATACACCTTCCCAAACACACTCCGTTTTTCCTACCCATAATGCCTAAAAAACGCGCTTAACACCTTTTTCTCAAAATTCCTTTTTTTTTGCTCTCTATCCTTCTCCTTACCCCCGAAACACTTCCTAATCATCTTTTCCGGGAAACTAACGACCAAAAATAGTGAAAAAGCTTCCTAAAGGAGAGAAAAAAAATTTTCTTTTTTTTATAATTTATTTCACATTTTCCCTGTCCCCTTACGGAAAAAAACAAAACCGCTTACTTTTCCCGCCCTTTTTATCACCGGAAATAGGAAAACCGCAAGGAAAAACGTCTCATACAATTTTTTTTTTTTTTTACTTTTCTTCACCCTACCGCTCCTCGTAATCGGAAAAATTACCACTTACCTTTTTTTTCCAAGTTCCGACTTAATGTGCCCTAAAATGCCGCTAAGCGCGCTCAAGTTTAATTTTTTTTACAAATTACCTTTTTTCCGCCGTGATTACGCCAAACACATACACCTACCCACACACACTCCGTTTTTACGACCCATAATGCGTAAAAAACGCTCTTAACACCTTTTTCTTAAAATTACTTTTTTTTTTGCTCTCTACTCCTTCTCTTTAAACCCGAAACACTTCTTAACCATCTTTTCCGGCAAACTAACGACCAAAAATGGTCAAAAAAGCTCCCTAAAGGACAAAAAAAAAATTTCTTTTTTTTATAAATTATTTCACATTTTCCCTCTCCCGTTCCGGAAAAAAACAAAACCACTTACTTTTTCCGCCCTTTTTATCACCGGAAATAGGAAAACCGCAAGGGAAAACGTCCCATAAAAAGTTATTTTTTTTTACTTTTTTCCACCCTACCGCTCCTCGTAAACGGAAAAATTACCACTTACCTTTTTTTTCCAAGTTCCGACTTAATGTGCCCTAAAATGCCGCTAAGCGCGCTCAAGTTTAATTTTTTTTACAAATTACCTTTTTTCCGCCGTGATTACGCCAAACACATACACCTACCCAAACAAACTCCGTTTTTCCTACCCATAAAGCCTAAAAAACGCGCTTAACACCTTTTTCTTAAAATTACTTTTCTTTTGCTCTCTCCTCCTTCTCCTTACCCCCGAAACACTTCTTAACCATCTCTTCCGGCAAACTAACGACCAAAAATAATCAAAAAAGCTCCCTAAAGGAGAAAAGTAAATTTTCTTTTTTTTATAAATTATTTCACATTTTCCCTCTCCCCTTACGGAAAAAAACAAAACCACTTACTTTTTCCGCCCTTTTTATCACCAGAAATAGGAAAACCGCAAGGGAAAACGTCCCATAAAAACTTCTTTTTTCTTCTTTTTTTTTTTTTTACTTTTTTGCATCCTACCGCTCTTCGTAATCGGAAAAATTACCACTTACCTTTATTTTTCCAAATTCCGACTAAAAGTGCCCAAAACTGCCGCTAAGGTTGCGCAAGTTTCATTTTTTTTAAATTACCTTTTTTCCCCCGTGATTACGCGAACACATACACCTTCCCAAACACACTTTGTTTTTCCTACCCATAATGCCTCAAAAACGCGCTTAACACCTTTTTCTTAAAATTACTTTTTTTTTTGCTCTCTACTCCTTCTCCTTACCCCCGAAACACTTCTTAACCATCTCTTCCGGCAAACTAACGACCAAAAATGGTCAAAAAAGCTCCCTAAAGGAGAAAAGTAAATTTTCTTTTTTTTATAAATTATTTCACATTTTCCCTCTCCCGTTCCGGAAAAAAACAAAACCACTTCCTTTTTCCGCCCTTTTTATCACCGGAAATAGGAAAACCGCAAGGGAAAACGTCTCATAAAATTTTTTTTTTTTTTTTTACTTTTCTGCACCCTACCGCTCCACGTAATCGGAAAAATTACCACTTACCTTTTTTTTCGAAATTCCAACTTAATGTGCCCTAAAATGCCGCTAAGCGCGCTCAAGTTTCATTTTTTACTAATTACCTTTTTTCCGCCGTGATTACGCAAACACATATACCTACCCAAACACACTCCGTTTTTCCTACCCATAACGCCTAAAAACGCTTTACACGTTTTTCTTAAAATTACTTTGTTTTTGCTCTCTACTCCTTCTCCTTACCCCCGAAACACTTCCTAATCATCTTTTCCGAAAATCTAAGACCAAAAATGATCATAAAAAAATCCCTAAAGAACAAAAAAAAATTTTATTTTTTTTATATATTTATTTCACATTTTCCCTCTCCCCTTACGGAAAAAAACAAAACCACTTACTTTTCCCGCTCTTTTTATCAACGGAAATAGGAAAACCGCAATTTAAAAAGTCCCGTAAAAATTTTTTTTTCTTCTTTTTTTTTTGAATTTTTTGCACCCTACCGCTCTTCGTAATCGGAAAAATTACTACGTACCTTTTTTTTCGATGTTCCGACTTAAAGTGCCCTAAAATGCCGCTAAGCGCGCTCAAGTTTCAATTTTTACAAATTACCTTTTTTCCGCCGTGATTACACGAACACATACACCTTACCAAACAGACTCCGTTTTTCCTACCCTAAATGCCTAAAAAACGCGCTTAATACCTTTTTTCTTAAAATTACTTTTTTTTATGCTCTCTACTCCTTCTCCATACCCCCGAAACACTTTTTAATCATCTTTTCCGGGAAACTAACGACCAAAAATGGTGAAAAAGCTCCCTAAAGGAGAAAAAATATTTTCTATTTTTTTAAATTTATTTCACATTTTCCCTCTCCAATTACGGAAAAAAACAAAACCACTTACTTTTTCCGCTCTTTTTATCAACGGAAACAGGAAAACCGGAATTTAAAACGTCCCATAAAAATTTTTTTTTCTTCTTTTTTTTTTGAATTTTTTGCACCCTACCGCTCTTCGTAATCGGAAAAATTACCACTTACTTTTTTTTCGAAATTCCGACTTAAAGTGCCCTAAAATGCCGCTAAGCGCGCTCAAGTTTCATTTTTTACAAATTACCTGTTTTCCGCCGTCACTACGCCAACACATACACCTTACCAAACACTCCGTTTTTCCTACCCATAATGCCTAAAAAACGCGCTTAACACCTTTTTCGTAAAATTACTTTTTTTTTGCTCTCTACTCCTTCTCCTCACCCCCGAAACACTTCCTAATCATATTTTCCGGCAAACAAACTACCAAAAATAGTGAAAAAGCTCCCTAAAGGAGGAAAAAAAATTTTCGTTTTTTTTTAAATTTATTTCACATTTTCCCTCTCCCCTTACGGAAAAAAACAAAACCACTTCCTTTTTCCGCCCTTTTTATCACCGGAAATAGGAAAATCGCAAGGGAAAACGTCTCATGAAATTTTTTTTTTTTTTTCCTTTTCTGCACCCTACCGCTCCTAGTAATCGGAAAAATTACCATTTACCTTTTTTTCGAAATTCCGACATAAAGTGCCCAAAACTGCCGCTAAGCGTGCTAAAGTTTCATTTTTTACAAATTACCTTTTTTCCGCCGTGATTACGCGAGCATACACCTAACCAAAGACACTCCGTTTTTCCTATCCATAATGCCTCAAAAACGCGCCTAAAACCTTTATTCATAAAATTACTTTTTTTTGCTCTCTACTCCTTCTCCTTACCCCCGAAACACTTCCTAATCATCTTTTCCGGGAAACTAACGACCAAAAATAGTCAAAAAAGATCCCAAAAACGACAAAAATAAATTTTCTTTTTTTTTAATAATTTATTTCACATTTTCCCTCTCCCCTTACGGAAAAACAAAACCACTTACTTTTTCCGCCGTTTTTGTCACCGGAAATAGGAAAACAGCAAAGGAAAACGTCCCATCAAAAAAGTTTTTCTCTTCTTTTTTTTTTTGACTTTCTTGCATCCTACCGATCCTCGTAATCGGAAAAATTACCTTTTTTTCGAAATTCCGACTTAAAGTGCCCTAATATGCCCCTAAGCGCGCTCAAGTTTCATTTTTTACAAATTCCCTTTTTTCCGCCGTGATTACGCCAACACATACACCTTCCCAAACACACTCCGTTTTTCCTACCCATAATGGCTAAAAAACGCGCTTAACACCTTTTTCTTAAAATTCCTTTTTTTTTGCTCACTACTCCTTCTCCTTACCCCCGAAACACTTCGTAATCATCTTTTCCGGCAAACTAACGACCAAAAATAGTGAAATAGCTCAGTAAAGGAGAAAAAAAAATTTTTGTTTCTTTCTTTAATTTATTTCACATTTTCCCTCTCCCCTTACGGAAAAAAACAAAACCACTTACTTTTTCCGCCCTTTTTATCAACGGAAATAGGAAAACCGCAAGGGAAAACGTCCCATAAAAATTTTTTTTATTTTGACTTTTTTGCACCCTACCGCTCCTCGTAATCGGAAAAATTTCCACTTACCTTCTTTTTTCGAAATTCCGACTTAAAGTGCCCGAAATTGCCGCTAAGCGCGCTCAAGTTTCATTTTTTACAAATTACCTGTTTTCCGCCGTGATTACGCCAACACATACACCTTACCAAACACTCCGTTTTTCCTACCCATAATGCCTAAAAAACGCGCTTAACACCTTTTTCGTAAAATTACTTTTTTTTTGCTCTCTACTCCTTCTCCTTATCCCCGAAACACTTCCTTATCATCTTTTCCGGCAAACTAACGACCAAAAATGGTGAAAAAGCTCCCTAAAGGAGAAAAAATATTTTCTTTTTTTTTTTAGTTTATTTCACATTTTCCCTCTCCCCTTACGGAAAAAAACAAAACCACTTACTTTTTCCGCTCTTTTTATCACCGGAAATAGGAAAACCGCAAGGGAAAACGTTCGATCAAAATTTTTTTTTTCTTGTTTTTTTTTTTACTTTTTTCCATCGTACCGCTCCTCGTAATCGGAAAAATTACCACTTTCCTTTTTTTTTCCAAATTCCGACTTAAAGTGCCCAAAACTGACGCTAAGGGTGCGCAAGTTTCATTTTTTTCAAATTACCTTTTTTCCCCCCGTGATTACGCGAACACATACACCTACCCACACACACTCCGTTTTTCAGACCCATAATGCCTAAAAAAGGCGCTTAACACCTTTTTCTTAAAATTCCTTTTTTTTTGCTCTCTACTCCTTCTCGTTACCCCCTAAACACTTCCTAATCATCCTTTCCGGCAATATAACGACCAAAAATGGTGAAAAAGCTCCCTAAAGTAGAAAAAATATTTTCTTTTATTAATAATTTATTTCACATTTTCCCTCTCCCCTTACGGAAAAAAAACAAAACCATTTCCTTTTTCCGCTCTTTTTATCACCGGAAATAGGAAAACCGCAAGGGAAAATGTTCCATCAAAAATTTTTTTTTCTTCTTTTTTTTTTTTAGTTTTTTGCATCGTACCGCACCTCGTAATCGGAAAAATTACCACTTTCCTTTTTTTTTCAAATTCCGACTTAAAGTGCCCAAAACTGACGCTAAGGGGTCGCAACTTTCATTTTTTTCAAATTACCTTTTTTCCCCCATGATTACGCGAACACATACACCTACCCACACACACTCCGTTGTTCCGACCCATAATGCCTAAAAAAAGGCGCTTAACACCTTTTTCTTAAAATTCCTTTTTTTTTGCTCTCTACTCCTTCTCGATACCCCCGAAACACTTCCTAATCATCTTTTCCGGCAAACTAACGACCAAAAATGGTGAAAAAGCTCCCTAAAGGAGAAAAAATATTTTCTTTTTTTTTAAATTTATTTCACATTTTCCCTCTCCAATTACGGAAAAAAACAAAACCACTTACTTTTTCCGCCCTTTTTATCACCGGAAATAGGAAAACCGCAATTTAAAACGTCCCATAAAAATTTTTTTTTCTTCTTTTTTTTTTGACTTTTTTGCACCCTACCGCTCCTCGTAATCGGAAAAATTACCACGTACCTTTTTTTCCAAATTCCGACTTAAAGTGTTCTAAAGTGCCGCTAAGCGCGCTCAAGTTTCATTTTTTACAAATTACCTGTTTTCCGCCGTGATTACGCCAACACATACACCTTACCAAACACTCCGTTTTTCCTACCCATAATGCCTAAAAACGCGCTTAACACCTTTTTCTTAAAATTACTTTTTTTTTGCTCTCTACTCCTTCTCCTTACCCCCGAAACACTTCCTAATCATCTTTTCCGGCAAACTAACGACCAAAAATGGTGAAAAAGCTCCCTAAAGGAGAAAAAATATTTTCTTTTTTTAATAATTTATTTCACATTTTCCCTCTCCCGTTACGGAAAAAAACAAAACCACTTACTTTTTCCGCCCTTTTTATCACCGGAAATAGGAAAACCGCAAGGGAAAACGTTCCATAAAAAATTTTTTTTTCTTGTTTTTTTTTTACTTTTTTGCATCGTACCGCTCCTCGTAATCGGGAAAATTACCATTTTCCTTTTTTTTTCCAAATTCCGACTTAAAGTGCCCAAAACTGACGCTAAGGGTGCGCAAGTTTCATTTTTTTCAAATTACCTTTTTTCCCCCCGTGATTACGCGAACACATACACCTACCCACACACACTCCGTTTTTCCGACCCATAATGCCTAAAAAAGGCGCTTAACACCTTTTTCTTAAAATTCCTTTTTTTTTGCTCTCTACTCCTTCTCGTTACCCCCGAAACACTTCCTAATCATCTTTTCCGGCAAACTAACGACCAAAAATGGTGAAAAAGCTCCCTAAAGGAGAAAAAATATTTTCTTTTTTTTTAAATTTATTTCACATTTTCCCTCTCCAATTACGGAAAAAAACAAAACCACTTACTTTTTCCGCCCTTTTTATCAAAGGAAATAGGAAAACCGCAATTTAAAACGTCCCATAAAAATTTTCTTTTCTTCTTTTTTTTTTGACTTTTTTGCACCCTACCGCTCCTCGTAATCGGAAAAATTACCACGTACCTTTTTTTCCAAATTCCGACTTAAAGTGTTCTAAAGTGCCGCTAAGCGCGCTCAAGTTTCATTTTTTACAAATTACCTGTTTTCCGCCGTGATTACGCCAACACATACACCTTACCAAACACTCCGTTTTTCCTACCCATAATGCCTAAAAACGCGCTTAACACCTTTTTCGTAAAATTCCTTTTTTTTTTTGCTCTCTACTCCTTCTCCTTACCCCCGAAACACTTCCTAATCATCTTTTCCGGCAAACTAACGACCAAAAATGGTGAAAAAGCTCCCTAAAGGAGAAAAAATATTTTCATTTTTTTTTTTAATTTATTTCACATTTTCCCTCTCCCCTTACGGAAAAAAACAAAACCACTTACTTTTTCCGCTCTTTTTATCACCGGAAATAGGAAAACCGCAAGGGAAAACGTTCCATCAAAAATTTTTTTTTCTTGTTTTTTTTTTTACTTTTTTGCATCGTACCGCTCCTCGTAATCGGAAAAATTACCACTTTCCTTTTTTTTTCCAAATTCCGACTTAAAGTGCCCAAAACTGACGCTAAGGGTGCGCAAGTTTCATTTTTTTCAAATTACCTTTTTTCCCCCCGTGATTACGCGAACACATACACCTACCCACACACACTCCGTTTTTCCGACCCATAATGCCTAAAAAAGGCGCTTAACACCTTTTTCTTAAAATTCCTTTTTTTTTTGCTCTCTACTCCTTCTCGTTACCCCCGAAACACTTCCTAATCATCTTTTCCGGCAAACTAACGACCAAAAATGGTGAAAAAGCTCCCTAAAGGAGAAAAAATATTTTCTTTTTTTAATAATTTATTTCACATTTTCCCTCTCCCCTTACGGAAAAAACAAAACCACTTACTTTTTCCGCTCTTTTTATCACCGGAAATAGGAAAACCACAAGGGAAAACGTTCCATCAAAAATTTTTTTTTCTTGTTTTTTTTTTTACTTTTTTGCATCGTACCTCTCCTCGTAATCGGAAAAATTACCACTTTCCTTTTTTTTTCCAAATTCCGACTTAAAGTGCCCAAAACTGACGCTAAGGGTGCGCAAGTTTCATTTTTTTCAAATTACCTTTTTTCCCCCCGTGATTACGCGAACACATACACCTACCCACACACACTCCGTTTTTCCGACCCATAATGCCTAAAAAAGGCGCTTAACACCTTTTTCTTAAAATTCCTTTTTTTTTGCTCTCTACTCCTTCTCGTTACCCCCTAAACACTTCCTAATCATCTTTTCCGGCAAACTAACGACCAAAAATGGTGAAAAAGCTCCCTAAAGGAGAAAAAATATTTTCGTTTTTTTTTTAATTTATTTCACATTTTCCCTCTCCCCTTACGGAAAAAAACAAAACCACTTACTTTTTTACGCTCTTTTTATCACCGGAAATAGGAAAACCGCAAGGGAAAACGTTCCATCCAAATTTTTTTTTTCTTGTTTTTTTTTTTACTTTTTTGCATCGTACCGCTCCTCGTAATCGGAAAAATTACCACTTTCCTTTTTTTTTCCAAATTCCGACTTAAAGTGCCCAAAACTGACGCTAAGGGTGCGCAAGTTTCATTTTTTTCAAATTACCTTTTTTCCCCCCGTGATTACGCGAACACATACACCTACCCACACACACTCCGTTGTCCGACCCATAATGCCTAAAAAAGGCGCTTAACACCTTTTTCTTAAAATTACTTTTTTTTTGCTCTCTACTCCTTCTCGTTACCCTCGAAACACTTCCTAATCATCTTTTCCGGCAAACTAACGACCAAAAATGGTGAAAAAGCTCCCTAAAGGAGAAAAAATATTTTCTTTTTTTTTAAATTTATTTCACATTTTCCCTCTCCAATTACGGAAAAAAACAAAACCACTTACTTTTTCCGCCCTTTTTATCAAAGGAAATAGGAAAACCGCAATTTAAAACGTCCCATAAAAATTTTCTTTTCTTCTTTTTTTTTTGACTTTTTTGCACCCTACCGCTCCTCGTAATCGGAAAAATTACCACGTACCTTTTTTTCCAAATTCCGACTTAAAGTGCCCTAAAATGCCGCTAAGCGCGCTCAGGTTTCATTTTTTACAAATTACCTGTTTTCCGCCGTGATTACGCGAACACATACACCTTACCAAACACTCCGTTTTTCCTACC
This sequence comes from Elysia crispata, assembly GCA_033675545.1. Classification (NCBI taxonomy): domain Eukaryota; kingdom Metazoa; phylum Mollusca; class Gastropoda; family Plakobranchidae; genus Elysia; species Elysia crispata. The sequence continues at coordinate 22,266 of JAWDGP010004505.1, forward strand.
CATGATGCCTAAAAAACGCGCGTAACACCTTTTTCGTAAAATTACTTTTTTTTTTGCTCTCTACTCCTTCTCCTTACCCCCGAAACACTTCCTAATCATCTTTTCCGGGAAACTAACTACCAAAAATCGTGAAAAAGCTCACTAAAGGAGAAAAAAAAATTTTCTTTTTTTAATAATTTATTTCACATTTTCCCTCTCCCCTTACGGAAAAAAACAAAACCACTTACTTTTTCCGCTCTTTTTATCACCGGAAATAGGAAAACCACAAGGGAAAACGTTCCATCAAAAATTTTTTTTTCTTGTTTTTTTTTTTACTTTTTTGCATCGTACCTCTCCTCCTAATCGGAAAAATTCCCACTTTCCCTTTTTTTTCCAAATTCCGACTTAAAGTGCCCAAAACTGACGCTAAGGGTGCGCAAGTTTAATTTTTTTCAAATTTCCTTTTTTCCCCCCGTGATTACCCGAACACATACACCTACCCACACACACTCCGTTTTTCCTCCCCATCCTGCCTAAACAAGGCGCTTACCCCCTTTTTCTTAAAAGTCCTTTTTTTTGCTCTCTACTCCTTCTCGTTACCCCCGAAACACTTCCTAATCATCTTTTCCGGCAAACTAACGACCAAAAATGGTGAAAAAAGCTCCTAAAGGAGAAAAAAAATATTTTCGTTTTTTTAATTTTTATTTCACATTTTCCCCTCTCCCCTGCTACGTGAAAAAAACAAAACCAATTCTACTTTTTTTTTACGCTCTTTTTATCACCGGAAATAGGGAAACCGCAAGGGAAAATCTCGTTCCATCCAAATTTTTTTCTTCTTGTTTTTTTTTTACTTTTTTGCATCGTACCGTCTCCCTCGTAATCGGAAAAAATTACCACTTTCCTTTTTTTTCCAAATTCCGACTTAAAGTGCCCAAAACTGACGCTAAGGGTATGCAAGTTTCATT
>JAWDGP010004506.1:0-31545 GCA_033675545.1 Elysia crispata
TTTTCTCTTCTGGCGGTGGCGACGGTTCTGCGCGGTGAAACTGAGACCAATAGGCCAAGCCCCCCGACAGCGGCCACCAGTGCGCCTACAGGCCAGATAAACAACGCGGGGTCTTCTTCTTTTTTGTCGCGTTGCGGTCGGGGCGGAGCGGTTTCCTCGTTGGTGGGCGCGTCGGCCGGGGCGGCCACGAACGCGGGATCCCGCAGAGCCTCCTTGGCTGCCGCGAGTTCTCTTTCAAGGCGCTCCGTCTTGGCTTTCCTTGGCGGCGGCGCTGGGCACGCCCTGCGGCAGCCTTTTTCTCGTCTTTCAGTTTAGAAGGCCGGCTGGGTGCCGGCGTAGTCACCCTCAAAACAGGCTCCGCCGTTGGCTTCGGGTTCCTCCGGTGGAGTCCCATTGTTGTCTCTCGAGTCCATCTTCTTCCATACGTCTTGGACACTGGTGTCCAAATTGGCAGTAGTCTAACGTGGTCAGCGCCGCGTGTGAACGGCGCTAAAAGATTTCCGCAGTGGTAATACATCTCGCAAGCAATGCTGGTGAGCGCGTGGTCGACGAACGGGTCGGACTCGAGTTCAGCCACGAGCGGCTGCCGGTTCTCGGGAGGAATCGGTAGAAACAGACCTGACCACATCTGCGTACAGTTGCAGAGCCGCGCGTCCCAGAGTTTTTGTAATGGAAGCCCCCAGTCGTGCCTCGTAGAGGGGTGTGGAGCTTTCTAACCTCGTCGTCGCCCAGTACGTTGATTTCTTCCACGGACCAGGCCTTCCCCCAGGTACTGTCTGGCCCCGCCCCCCGGCTGCGATAATGGCCAGCCTCTCGCGTTTTGCCGCCGCCGTTTTAGGCTGCGGCTGTTCCACTTCTGGCTGCGTCTGTGCCACCGCTGCCACGATCTTGTGTTTTCTTCGGCATGAGCAGTCCTTCGAGCAAATCGTCCATCTTCGTATACAATAAAGAAATAAGTTTCCGAATTTCGCGCCTAGCTCTAATATATAAACCGACCCCCCACAGGAGAACCACAAGTGTGGTCAAAGAGAGAGCCGTGTTTAATACCAACAACATTTTTAAACAGGTGTTCAACAAATCTGTTAAGCAGGTGATAGACAGCTATAGGAAGATGGGTTTGTAGTCTTCAAGACCAGCTTAGCATATTTTTGCTCGGCGAGCCGGCGACGTATGTCGACTCGCTCTTCCTGCGAGGCTATAACATCGTTCTCTCGGAGGCACTCCTCGAAAGAGTCTCGGTCCTTACAGTGGAATAAAGCCACCCACTGGGTCTGTTCACGCAGGTCTTTGAGGACCGAGTTGTATCGCTGAGACAGCACCCAGACGGATTGCTGGGCGTAGAAACAGCCCCGCTTGAAGATCTGGGGCAGACCATTATAAAGGTCGAAGCCGCTGTTCAGACCGCGGGAAATATCTTCGCTGTGCCAGAACGGCCCGGCGTCCCCCCAATGACCCAACGCGAATTTCTGGGCATCTGCCGGGCCCTGGAAACGATCCGGGGGGAACACACAAACAATCTAGCCAAGCTCACGGAACTGGATAAAGACATTGCCGAGGAGAGGAGCAAGCTAGAAGAGGCCTCTGACGAAACTACTAAAAACATAATTGCCGAACGCCTGCGTAACCTGCAGGATGATAGGGCCGCCCGCCTTGAGGCCGCTTCGTCCACCAGGGAGGCTCTCCGGTCCCAGTTCAGCCGTATACGTGAAACCCTGCACCGGATCCTTCATGAGGACAAAACCCTCGCCGAGCGAATAAAGACCCTCTTTCGTGAGCAGGGAATCACGATCGTGTCGATCCTTACGGCCCTCGGGATGATTATTTCTACAATAGTCCTCGCTCTCCCGGGCGGTTCTGGAGGCGGCGCCGCCCCGCCGCAACCGCCGCAGCCTCCCGGCAAGGGCGGGGTCAAAGAGTGGCTTAAAAAACATCTCCAAAGCCTCGGAAGAATCCTGGCCAAGCTGGCTGGCAAGGCGGCCGCCGCCCTGCCAGGAATTATCGGGTCGATCGTCTCCTGGCTCCTGTCCCTCCTCGGGAAAACCGCAGTCTGGCTGGCTGGAAATCTGTGGGCCGTTCTTCTGGCTGTCGGGGGCTTACTGCTTGTGGCGGCACGCGAGTGGCTTCTACCCAAGAAACCAAAGAAGTCCTAGGCCGATGGCAATACTGCCTACGATTAGGGCTGTTTTTTCGTCCTCGTGAGCCTCGTGGTCTGCTTTGGCTGCCGCCGTTGCAGCGGAGGCGGGGTGCGGCTTTGCACCGCGCTGACTTTTAGTCGCCTCTGACGGTGGGTCGACGCCCATCGGTATAACGAGCCCCTTTTCGCCGGTGTCATTTGCGGCGTCTGGTGGGGCGACACCCTTATTCAGGCCGATATTCGAGCCCAGGTGCTGTGCACTGGTCGCGATAACGAGCAAGTTATTGTAGCCCACTATCTTACCCACGCGGAGTAGCATGTTGCCTGGGGCCATATAGAGGCCCTCCCCAAAGGATAGGTTGACCTCAGAGCGGGCATACTGTAGGGCTTCCTGATAACGGGCTATTGATGAGGGGATGTCCACAGGAGAAGCTATGACAGTTTCAACGTTCGCTAGGAACTGCTGCTGCGTATCTGAGGCCGTCGCTCCGGCGCCTAGAATGTTTGCGCGGGTCTGGGCCTGGGCGGTGAGGATGGCCCACACGTAAGTCCGGCTACTATCCTTCAACCTATTGACCCCGGGGAGGGTGAAGCCATCTGACTTATTGAGTATGAAATTCTTCCAGGCCGTGTCTACTCCGGCGGTATCCTGATCGATGTAGTCCACGTGGGGAATGCCGTGTTCTGTCTGGTGTGTGAACGACATTCTGTCCGAGTTATACTCCCCGTCACCAACTGGGCTATATCCGACCCCGGGCAAGAAAAAGTAGACTCGGCCGAGCCCCTGGGTGTGGCCACGGATCTTCCAATCAGAGTGTGGGGAGATGCCAAATTCTTCGCAGATTCTCTCGTACCCCTCGCGGTCGTAAGGATTGTTTACCGCTTTCCATTCCTGCTCCGGGGGAATTCGGGCCTGTATATCTTCCAGTATACGGCGTGTCTGGTAGTACGCGTGGAAGCGGTAGAAGGACTGCAGAGGGGCATCAGCGACAGTCAAATGGTCATCCGCCGAAACTCCACAACCTGTGGTGGCACACCAAACGGCGAAGTTTAACTGGTTCTGCCAAAACTGCATCGGGGTTTTACACCAAGCCTGGAACGTGTCGTCTGAATAAATCCTAGGCAGGCGGTAGTGTTCGAAGACATTGCGATACTTAGCCCTGAACCATTTCTGCAGGTCGTCGGCCTGAACCTGAACCTGGCCTTCTGCGAGATTACCAACATCGCGAGCCGCGGCTTTTTGGAGGCCGGGATTGTACTTGGCTTCACTATTAAACTTGAAAGCTTTCGCATTCATAATATTGGGCCAGCATGTTCCACACGCTTTCGAACGTTCAAAGGGGGGAGGCAATCCCCCTCCAGCGGTGCATTGACAACCGCGACGGGCGCCTCTCCATTGGTTTGCGATCGATAACCTTCGCGGTGGGGTGGTATAACATCGAGCATGGGGAGACGTTTTCATGGAGATTTACTGGGGGGTCAGAAGAAACCCTCAACATCCCGCCCGGTCTGTATGGGTTCGACCGGCTAAAGGAGGTTCTCAAGGGGACCACGCACACGCTAGCGGTGAGTCGAGAAAGCGGTTTGATCACCCTAGAAGTTGCCCCCGAGCGGGGAATCCGTCTATCCGACGGCTTGCTGGCGCTTCTCGGCCTGGACGACGGCTTGGGCGGAGTCTGGCTCGACGCCGGCGTGTATACGGGCGATGGCCCTGTAAACTTTGCGACGAGGCAAATGCTGTGGGTCCACTTGGAGGAGATAAACACGGCCGAAAATATTGTTGATGGGGCTCCCTCAACACTCCTGGCCGGCATCGGGCTGGGGCGCCACGCCTTCGGGGACATAAACACGGTCCGCATGGAGTGCCCAGAATATAAGCGCCTTCGAGATGGCACGGTCGGCGAGTTAAAGGTTTCCATTAGGGATGCATCATCAGGAAAGGCAATTTCCAACCAAGATCTCCCGATACACGTTACGCTCGAGGTCGTCAGAAAATGAGTATCTTCGGCGAGAGGATCAGCCGCGGGCCTGACATGGCCGAAGTCCTATCAGACTATGCTAAAAAAGACTATGTCGATGCACAGGACGGCCTCCGTGTCCTGAAGGCGGGCGACACCATGAGTGGTGATCTGGACATGGGGGGGCAACTGGTGCGTGGGCTGCCCAGAGACCTACGGCCGTACAAAGGTGATGAGGCTACTTCATGGAACCAGGTCGTGAGAACGGCGGCTGATGCTTTCGAAGCCGCGGTAGATAGGCGTAAGCCTATGATAACTGTGTGGGCCGAACAGAAACGGTCTATGCTCGATAACCGATACGAGTGGTCATTTGGCAGCGACGCAGCTAGGGGCCTTGCAGATGGGGGCTACCCCATGATGGCCGCAGGTAGGGTCCTTCGTATGGGGCTGTCGACAACAGCACCTCACAACTTAATCGCCGCCGCCCTTGTCAATATTTCGGTCAACGGGATGGAAAACCCGTTATATGGTACGATCAAGCCCCCGGGCCAAGCCTGCGGTATTTCTATATTTTCAACCCCTCTGGCGCTGCAGCAAGGCGACAAAATAAACTTTAGATCAGCCTCGTCCACCCCCGAAATCGCGAGCGCAGTGGTCTCCCTCCTAATTGAACTTGACTTGTAGATGACACATTGGTGGTAAAATACAATGAAGCAAGTTACTCCAACAGCCCCATCGGGCGCTCTCTACCCAGAGCTGCCCGATGACGGCAATGTTGCCGGAGGCATCCCGCAACGGCCAGATCAGTACTTCCGACTCCAGGAGATCTCGCGACTTCGTAAGCACCTCGAAGACGAAAAAGATAGACACTCCCAGCTCTTTAAGAAATACCGGCGCGGGATTAACGCTGTAGATGCTGACGACACGGCGCTACTCTCAGCCAGTGTGGGGATGGGCATTGGAGGTGTGGGCCTCCTGTCCACGATCATAGCAGCCCCGGTTGTACTGGGGCTTGAGGTTGCAGCCTTGGGCTGCGGACTACTCGGTGTCGCCGGTAAATTTGTCAGCCGCCGGCTCTCGGTGAAGGCAAAAAAGCACGACGAAATTATGATTCTTGCTGGCAGTAAACTCAACTCCATATCCGCCCATGTCTCGAGAGCACTCACAGATGGTCAGATCTCTGATGAAGAATTCCGCATAGTTGTTGATGAGGTCCACAAATATACCCAGATGAAGGCAGAAATTCGGGATCGGGCAAAAAAGGCGCATGCCGCGGTCACTCTCGACGAGGAAGCGCTTATTCAGAGAGGCCGGGACGAGGCCAGGGCCAGTTTCATGAAGAAATTGGCTGCACCTTAGTCTTCTTTAAGCGGCGACAACATACGCCATACAGCCCGCCTCCATACTCCGTAACTCTGTAAGACTAACTTTCGTCCACATTTTTCTTATTTATGCCCCTTGAACCATAGCTCGCCTATTTAATTCCTGGTTTGATCAGCCAGCCTGGCCAGTATGCTATAGTTGGACTTTGACCCCCTGTCCTAAATAGCTGGTTGTGTGTACATTGCACCATCAGTCTTATCCGGCTTCTAGATAGCTGGTTGTGTGTACATTGCACCATCAGTCTTGTCTGGCTTCTAGAAGGTACAGCTGGTGTAATATAGTAGGATGTAGCGGAATATTCACAACTATGGATTGTGGTGCCTATCAGCTTATATATAAGCTGTAAGTTGTCACGCATTCCACTCTCGACGAGGAAGCGCTTATTCAGAGAGGCCGGGACGAAGCCAGGGCCAGTTTCATGAAGAAATAGGCTGCGCCATAAACTGCTTTGTAGGCCACGGCACGAAGGGCCGTGTTGCCGACGTGCCGACGTGCCAACACACAGCCCGCCTCCATACACAGTTACTCAGAAACAAGTTGACAGAAGTTGGTGGTTTAGTGATCCTCACTGGCCCAGGATCTGAGAGCAAGTGGCTGTGGGGGTGGCTGCGCGAGCAGCTGCTCGCACCGCCGTTGTTTACCTTGGATACCGCGTTCGACAACGAACGCCGTTGCTATGATGTGTTTACCTTGGATACCGCGTTCGTTGTCGAACGCGGTATCCAAGGTAAACAACGGCGGCGCGAGCGGCACTGGGCATGGCAGCGGGTGTGGGGGTGAGTGCCGCGGCAAAGGCTTCGCGTACATTGTGCATGTAGGCCGGCCTCTGGTTGATTTTTTTGTTGTTGCGAAGCAATATGGTTGGGGGGCCCGCCAGGGGGGTGGGGCGGGCCCCTCGTCTGGTTAACCGATTGGTAGTTGCGCGTGTGTAGGCCAGGCGTGTTCCACGTACATAAATAATTGGGTCAATTGTGTATGTGGGCCAGGCGTGTTTCGCGTACATAAAGAATTGAGGTTCGAGTGTATGTAGATGTGGTATGTTTTTCGTACATGCAGAATTGGGGTCCGAGTGTATGTAGATGTGGTATGTTTTTCGTACAAGGTGGTCCAGAACCATAATTGGGGTCCGAGTGTATGTAGATGTGGTATGTTTTTCGTACAAGGTGGTCCAGAACCAGCCTTATATATACTACTGGTCTATACACAAATATAACGCCCAATATTTTTCTATGGCCTGATCAAAAGAAGCACTCTTTAGTATGATAGCGGTACCGTACCTATGCAGAAGTTGGCCTACTAATCTAACTTTCAGGCAAAGATTATAGATGTAGTCTTGTTGTTTCGCGCAACATTTAATCTAGATCCAGATCTAGATCAAGATAAGATTGCTAACACCGAGATCTAAATCTAGTGCCCGTATTCAAAACATTTTGGAATTAACGCACACGTAAAATTAGCGACCTGTCTTTATAACGATAGCGTTATCTACGATGTATTCAGAAGATTTTTTAACGTCATCGTAAACACCGCCGTATTCAGAACATTTGTCTAACGATAGCGTTAAAATAATGACCAAGATAATTAATTTATCATTTACTCTTGGCGTGTTTTGCAAAAAATTGTCACTTTTCACCCGGAAGTTAAGGCTGTTGCCTTGTTTACATTTCATATCGGGCTTGACAACGATGTTTAATGTATAGAAAAAACTGTTTGGAACATTATGCAGATTAATGGTTCTTGTTCTAGCTGCAACCCAAGGATGAAACTGTTGTTTAAAAAAATATATAGTCTTTGCTTTAACATAGTGTCCCTCATCTGATCTAACAAAGATCTAGATCTAGATCTAGATTTAAATCTAAGCTTATTTAGAGCTACAATCATAACAATGCCTACAGTTAATCTAGACTTTGGAAACTCAATGCAATGCATTGTAAGATGTTGTGGAACAATAATTGCTGTTCAGAATCGAGTTCAAGAGTAAAACTTTAGTTAACTAAATTCCCAGCATGTTATCTCTCATTCGATTTATATAAGGGTTATGCCTAGATCTAGATCTAGATCCAGGCCTTAAAGCAAACCTGTCTCTGTACCTAGATCTACATCTAAATTACAATTTATTAAAGTAAAGTAAGAGGCCTATGCATAATTACTCGTTGACTGAGTCTAAATAACCTAAAAGACCACATAGACTGCCTTATTTGTTCAATTTCATATGAGTAAAATGTTTCCAATCATTATAGCCCATGCCAAGTTTTTTTTTCAAGATTTAGATGGGAAAGGCCCTTCATTAATGTCCATTGGTAGTAATTCTACTCCAAATGGTTATAATATTACTTATAAAAGTGTAAAAAAAAAAAAAAAGAAGAAGAATTGGACTTGTAGCAATACTTTCTCTTAATTCAGCTAACATTAGGATGAATTTAAAAAATTAACATCCCTTGGATTGACTACCTTTTTATGAATATTATAGCTCTTTTCCTGGTTACTCTCATTTTCCAATTTATTTAGAAAAGTCTTTACAGATTATGATTATAAATGAAAAGCATAGGTGAAAACATTCTACTATTTCTAGGTATAAAATACCCTCTCTGATGGGCATAACATGCTCATTATTTTATTTGAAATTTGTACATTTACTCTTTTTAATAATAAGTCACAAAAATTAATGATGTAAAATGTGTGTTCTACGCCTGGTCTGTATTAAAAAAAACAAAACAAAAATAACTCGATTGAGATTAAATTAAATAATACTGAAATAATACAGTATCTTAGGCACTACATAAAAGTGCTTGCAATTGACCTCTTTTAATTTAACCCAACTCTTTTAACAACAACTATGTATAAATACATTTTTAAAGTCTGTGGTCCCCCCCCCCTTTTGCTATCCATATACCAATACTTGAGAAATCAGTTTTAAAACTTGATCAATTTTTTAAAAAGTGCAACATTGTTCACAGATTTTCAATCTCTGTGCATTTAAAAATATATAAATCTTTTTGTCTTTTTGTAGAGGAGTATAATATTTGAAATGTTTAGTGGCCAGCTTGTTAAGTTGAAGGAACAGTAAACACAATCTTTTCAAAACTGGATAGAAAGAAGTTATTTATAAGCAAGTTTTTGAACAGAAACTTTTAGCTATTACTAAATGACTTCTCTTTCTCTTACATGTATTGTTAGTTTATATATATATATATATATATATATATATATATATATATATATATATGTTTTTTATAATCTGAATAAAGAAAAATCAGCAACATATAATTTGAGATCAGCATGTGCAATTTCAGCAATATTCAGTTTCTATCACAGTTTTGATTTGCTTAATTCAATGTCTTTTTAAAATACCACTGCTCACTACAGTAATTTTTTTTTTTTAAGGATAATTAATCATTTAAATAATTCAAGATCTCTGTGAGATATAAGTTTTGCTCTTCGCTGTACTCTTGAGCACATGTAGTACGATAAGCGTGAAAGGTGAAGACTGAGTTGACCCTTCCCGGTGGGTATTCATTCCTTGCTCCCCATTGGCCAATACCGAAGAGAAGTGCCCATTGCGCAAGCTCACACACCGACACTTAATTAATTCAGGGGTAGTGCATAGGGCACACCCCTGATAGTCGGCAAGGGATGTGTGTAGGACACACCCTGACCGACGAGCCCTACATAACTTAAGCTATCCAGCGGCAACAAGAAGAAACATTGATGTGTAGCATATTGCTTGCATTATAGGCCTATTTATTTAGCTAGAATCTAGATCCAGGCTTTACTCAACGGAGAAAATGTGTGTGTGTGTGTGGGGGGGGGCACAAAGAGAGAAAAATAAGAGTAGTTGATCTTTCTATCTTGGAAAGAAAGAGACAAGATTGAGAGAGAAAACCCCAGCAGTGTTTGCAACTCAAATCTGCTTATATTAATTTATATACTGACTAGTTGGTTACCTGTCCGATGAACGGAGTGTCAGAGAGAGAGAGAGAGAGAAAGAGAGAGAGATAGAGAGAGAGAGAGAGAGAGGACGAGAGAGAGAGGGAGAGAGAGGACGAGAGAGAGAGAGAGAGGACGAGAGAGAGAGGACGAGAGAGAGAGAGAGAGGAAGAGAGAGAGAGGTAGAGAGAGAGAGGTCGAGAGAGAGAGAGAGGTAGAGAGAGAGAGGACGAGAGAGAGAGGACGAGAGAGAGAGGACGAGAGAGAGAGAGAGAGAGAGGACGAGAGAGAGAGAGAGAGAGAGAGGACGAGAGAGAGAGAGGAAGAGAGAGAGAGAGGACGAGAGAGAGAGGACGAGAGAGAGGGAGAGAGAGAGGACGAGAGAGAGAGAGAGGGAGAGAGAGGGAGAGAGAGAGAGAGAGAGAGAGAGAGGACGAGAGAGAGAGAGAGAGAGAGAGAGAGAGAGAGAGAGAGAGAGAGAGAGAGAGAGAGAGAGAGATATGAGATGGTGGTTGATAAAAATTAAAACTATCTTTCTAAATAATGGTTAAAAATTGTAATTCGCGAGCATATTCACTAAGTTTAATACGCTGAATCCAAATTTGTTATTATATTTGGGCTACGGTTAATATTTTAAAAAAAATTGTTAAAAAACAAAATTAATTTTCTTGCACCCATCAATCACCGACGCCGCCAGCCACGCCCCGACTATCAAATAACTGCGACAAAATACATGTATCAAGCATGTTGGATTCGTCGAGCCGCGTGACGTTGGCCGCATGGAGTGACGAAAAATTAAGAGATTTTCTCGTCCACACTGTCAGTTCCACCTCACGGGTCGACCCATCGGGCGCCTAAAGCTCCCTAAATTTAATGTAGCTAACTGGTTTGGGTAGTTCATTGTAAACGCAGTCTTTGTAGCAATCAATTCTGATTCTATTTATATCTAAGTCTGGAGTTTCCAAGTCAGAGAACCGGATCTTATGCTCGAAGTCATTTCTAAGAATCTTGGCTGCTGCAATTATTATAAAGCAAAACCTAGAAACAAGTTATAAAACACATTTTTTTAGATCTAGTCCATCTAGAGTTACGACATGATCTAAATCTAGAATCTAGATCAGTAGAGCTTCAAGTGCATCCCACAACTTTTTGTTTCGGACCATGTCAGTATAATATAACTATAAGTGTAAATTTGAAATTCAGATTATTTAAAATCTGTAGTCATCTAGAATCTAGATCAGTATAGCTTCAAGTGCATCCCACAACTTCTTGTCTTGGACTATATCTGTATAATATAAGTGTGATTCTGAAATTCAGATTATCTAAAATCAATAGCCATCTAGAATTTAGATCTGTATAGCTTCAAGTGCGTCCCACAAGTTTTTGTCTTGGACTATATCTGAATAATATAAGTGTAAATCTGAAATTCAGATCATCCAAAATCTATAGCCATCTACAATCTAGATCTGTATAGCTTCAAGTGCATCCCACAACTTTTTGTCTTGGACTACATCTGTATAATATAAGTGTATCAATGTTCTGAAATTCAGATTTAAAATCTATAGAAATTCAAATGAAAGCTTAGATTTCTAGTTATCATGAGTAAAGTTGTAGAAAATGTCGAGATCTCTAAATCTACAGCTTATTGTAATTTTGAATGGTGATCACTCTCAGAATAATGAAATTCATATATCGATACAGCTCAGTTTTCTTTGATCTGTAACAACAAACACAGTTCAAGAGCTTTAGTAGTAGTATTTAAATAGATTCAGTAGAGACTGTTACAAGTTCTTAAATTAAACTGTAAGAGAGTGATTCCAGGAAGGAAAAGGAATGTAAAAGTGAGCATAATGTCGCTATTCTATCAAGAAAGCTTTGACTCTGAGTCTGAACAAATATAAAGCCTCTCATCCCTCTTCATCTAGCATCCCAAGTGCATTGAATTTAAGAAATAGTAATATTCTTGCTGTTTATCAACCCAAAGCAAAAATCAAGATGTGCTTAAAAAACATTTGAAAACTACACCCACTTTAGTATAATATTCTACTAGTCAGCTTCTTTCCTTCAATTAATGATCATGAATGCACTGGTTTAAAAAAAAAAAAAAAAAAAAAGCACTTTACTAACATAAAACGAAATTATCACATTGTGCCAGATTAAAATCCATGATTGAAATGTAATAAAATAATGTCACTTAGTGCTGTTTCCTTGCATAGGTTATACAGTCATGTAGTGTCAGAGAGAGAGAGAGAGAGATGCATAGTTATCACCTGTGGAAAGAGATTTTCGCCATCACCGGAGGAAAAATAACCTGTGGAGAAAGATATTAGTTATCACCAAACGAAAAAACTTTGCACTGACCTGTTTATAACACTTCTCTGTGAACCACATTTCTTGTTATCGATAACTGCGGTGAGCACAGGTAAGCAATGTTGTCTCGCTTTCTGCTTCTGGACAGTGCAACATAAAGCATCCCATGTAAGAAGACTGACTGCTGTAGATCTAGTCTGATGGAATGCAAAGTTTGTCCCTGTGCCTTATTGATGGTCATAGCAAAACACCCCTTTTAAGGCAATTGCCTTCTTTGGAATTTGAATGGGAATGTTGTGTCTGATCGCTGGAGAGGTATCCTAGGCACCAAATGAATTTCACCTTTATGTGCTTCGATAGCTATTTCCACTTCTACTGTATTTCTGTTGCAAGAACGTATGATGCATCTTGTTTCATTCATTAGTTCCGGCCGGGGGCTTTATAGATCTAAGCAGCATCATCGGCATTCCAACTTTCAATGACAGAATATGTTGTGGGAGTCCTGAGACCTCAAGGGAGTTTGAATATTCAGCAGGAAACCTAACAGATTGTTCCTAATCACCATTGAATTTACAGAAGTCTATGTGACTGCAGGGTAAGGAATTCTGGCCATCAACATGTCATTCACTTTCGCTGCACTATCATTGTGAGGATTAAGAGGATTTAAGACACGCTTCGATGATATTTGATGGAGTTTCATGTGGGACCACAGGGAGGATTTGTCGGAAATCACCACACAATAGTTTTAACAGTCCGCCCATGATGTCGTTTGAAGATCTAATTTCACGTAATGTGTTGTCAATGACCTCAATCACTTTTCTATGAAGCAAAGTTACTTCATCAATTATCAAAATTGTAGCCTCCTGAAGCATTTGTGATAGGGCAGTCCCTTTCTTTATTGCACGTTACAGAGGCAATAGTATTGATGTTTATGGGCACCTTAAATGTGCTGTGCACCGTCTGTCCTCCTAGTAGAAGTGTAGCTGCCAAGCCAGTACTTGCAGTGGCAATAGCAATGTGTTGCTTTGCTCTTTGAGATGCTAACAGAGTCTCTATCAAAAATGTCTTTCCACAACCACCGGGTGCATCCAGAAAGATCAATCCACCTACAGTCGAGTCTGGATATTTCGAAGTCATTGGGATAAAAAAGGGACTTCGAATTATCTGAAATTCGAATTATCAGGATACATAGGGAAATAGTGTTTAGAAAAATGTGGATGTCAGATCAGGAATGTCGTATTTGTATGTATGGTGGTGGAGGTGTGACAACGATGATCCATTTAATTTCCAATTTAGTTCCCTTGATTTGAGAAACTAGAAAAAGAGTCCCCTTGTAAAATGACAATATTAATGAAAAAAAAATAAGGCCTGTAACTAAAAGTGAGATGACTGACAGAGAAACAAAGTCAGGTCAATTAGATCTAAACTTAGTGATGACAGGCAGGCACAGAGATCTTAGTCAGGTAGCATGTCCCTTGTGGCACCCAAAGCCATCAAAGACAAGACCGGAAAAGTACTTACGGAAAATATAGAGATTTTAGATAGATGGATCGAATACTGCAGTGAAATGGCCAAAGCAGAATAGACTCCAGACACAACAATAACAGACATGGAGACTGAGCCAGAGCCATTGATTGATGAAGTCAGGTGGGCACTTAAACAGATTAGCAATGGAAAATCACCAGGAAATGATGAAGTCCCCATAGAACTGATAAAAGAGGGAGGGAGGAAAGCATCCAGGTATACCACAGGCTGATCTTAAAAATATGGAAAACAGGAAGCTGGCCAAAAGCATGGAAACAATCAATCTACATCACACTGCCAAAGAAAGGGGATTTAAAACTATGCAGCAACTACAGAACAATTGCCCTTATCAACCATGCAAGCAAAATACTGTTAAAAATTATTCAGAAAAGATTAGTGCCCGTATTCAAAACATTTTGGAGTTAACGCACACGTAAAATTAGCGACCTGTCTTTATAACGATAGCGTTATCTACGATGTATTCAGAAGATTTTTTTAACGTCATCGTAAACACCGCCGTATTCAGAACATTTGTCTAACGATAGCGTTAAAATAATGACCGAGATAATTAATTTATCATTTACTTTTGGCGTGTTTTGCAAAAATTGTCACTTTTCACCCGGAAGTTAAGGCTGTTGCCTTGTTTACATTTCATATCGGGCTTGACAACGATGTTTAATGTATAGAAAAACACTGTTTGGAACATTATGCAGATTAATGGTTCTTGTTCTAGCTGCAACCCAAGGATGAAACTGTTGTTTAAAAATATATTATAGTCTTTGCTTTAACATAGTGTCCCTCATCTGATCTAACAAAGAGCTAGACCTAGATCTAGATTTAAATCTAAGCTTATTTAGACCTACAATCATAACAATGCCTACAGTTCATCTAGACTTTGGAAACTCAATGCAATGCATTGTAAGATGTGGAACAATAATTGATACCCAATAATTGCTGTTCAGAATCGAGTTCAAGAGTAAAACTTAAGTTAACTAAATTCCCAGCATGTTATCTCTCATTTGATTTATATAAGGGTTATGCCTAGATCTAGATCCAGGCCTTAAAGCAAACCTGTGTCTGTACCTAGATCTAGATCTAGATCTAAATTACAATTTATTAAGGTAAAGTAAGAGGCCTTTTGATGCATAATTACTCTTTGACTGAGTCTAAATAACCTAAAGGACCACATAGACTACGTTATTTGTTCAATTTCATATGAGTAAAATGTTTCTAATCATTATAGCCCATGCCAAGTTTTTTTTCAAGATTTAGATGGGAAAGGCCCTTCATTAATGTCCATTGGT
The DNA here is from genome assembly GCA_033675545.1 of Elysia crispata. Lineage (NCBI taxonomy): Eukaryota > Metazoa > Mollusca > Gastropoda > Plakobranchidae > Elysia > Elysia crispata. The sequence goes on from JAWDGP010004506.1 coordinate 14,541, forward strand.
AGTAATGCTACTGCAAATGGTTATAATATTACTTATAAAAGTGAAAAAAAAAAAAGAAGAATTGGGCTTGTAGCAATACTTTCTCTTAATTCAGCTAACATTAGGATGAATTAAAAAAATTAACATCCCTTGGATTGACTACCTTTTTATGTATATTATAGTTCTTTTCCTTGTTACTCTCATTTTCCAATTTATTTAGAAAAGTCTTTACAGATTATGATTATAAATGAAAAGCATAGGTGAAAACATTCTACTACTTCTAGGTATAAAATACCCTCTCTCATGGGCATAACATACTCAGTATTTTTTTTTGAAATTTGTACATTTACTCTTTTTTATAATTATTCACAAAAATTAATGATGTAAAATGTGTGTTCTACGCCTGGTTTGTAAAAAAAAAAAAAAGCTCAATTGAGATGAAATTAAATAATACTGAAATAATGCAGTATCTTAGGCACTACATAAAAGTGCTTGCAATTGACCTCCTTTAATTTAATCCAACTCTTTTAACAGCAACTACGTATAAATACATTTTTAAAGTCTGTGGTTTCCCCCCCCCCCTCCCTTTACCACCCCTTTTGCTGTCCATATACCAATATTTTGAAAAATCAATTTTAAAACTTGTTCAATTTTTCAAAATGTGCAACATTGTTCACAGATTTTCAATCTCTGTGCATTTAAAAATATATAAATCTTTTTGTTCTTTTTGTAGAGGAGTATAATATTTGAAATGTTTAGTGGCCAGCTTGTTAAGTTGAAGGAACAATAAACACAATCTTTTTAAAACTGGATAGAAAGAAGTTATTTAAAGGAAAGTCTTTGAACAGAAACTTTTAGCCATTACTAAATGACTTCTCTATCTCTTACATGTATTGTTAGTATATATATATATGTGTTTTTTATAATCTGAATTTAAAAAATCAGCAACATATAATATGAGATCAGCATGTGCAGTTTCAGCAATATTCAGTTTCTATCACAGTTTTGATTTGCTTAATTCAATGTCTTTTTAAAATATCACTGCTCACTTCAGTAAATTTTTTTTTAGCATAATTAATCATTTAAATAATTCAAGACAATACATTTTGCACTTCTGCAAAATGAAATTCGCTTACAGATATACATTTAGTCTACATGTAGCTGGTTAATCTTGTAAATTAATTTTCAATTTAGAATATTGGAATGAAAAAGTTCATTTTTACTGCAAGGAATTTATTGATAAATTTTTTGAAATGCCTGTTTTAAGTCTATAAATTGTTAAAGGTACTGGGGGAAAACAATAAGATCTCCACTCTTTATTTATTGAAAACTGCTGATTGAAAAAGATGAATAACAAAAATAGCACAGCCGCCATGATTTCTTTAAGCCACGTGATAAATATAAAAAGATTTCGCGGAAGCCAGTTAGTTGGTTTTTCAGGTTCCACGGGAGGATTTTTCAAGAAAAGGGTGCTCTGTTCTCTCAAAGTAGCTTACAGTGAAAAAGAGAGTCATGAATTCTATAAATAGAAATGTTTCAGGTGCCTTTATAGTTTATAGAGAGACTCGTCCCAGCCTTCCTTTATAGACAGACTCGTTTTCATCTTGCCACCCAGATTATACTTCCTTAACGAGTCCCCTCTTCTGTGGTCACATAAAGCGATTTAATTAAAGATCTATATATATAGACCGTCTTATTAGGTTTCATAAAATAACCTAATTCAAGGTATATCTAGATCTAGACCTTATCTAGATTTTAAGTTTTAAAACCAGTTAAGGCATGGATTTTGATTTAGATTATATGCATAGATTGATCTGATCTCGGCACATCTAAACGCAACTTTGAATTCTTTCTCCTCCAAAACCACTCAATGTGCAGTGATGAAGTTTTCTGAATTTTAATCTGTCGCGAAAACTTTTCATCCACTGATGGATATAGAGTCTAGTGCCCGTATTCAAAACATTTTGGAGTTAACGCACACGTAAAATTAGCGACCTGTCTTTATAACGATAGCGTTATCTACGATGTATTCAGAAGATTTTTTAACGTCATCGTAAACACCGCCGTATTCAGAACATTTGTCTAACGATAGCGTTAAAATAATGACCGAGATAATTAATTTATCATTTACTTTTGGCGTGTTTTGCAAAAAATTGTCTTTTTTTCACCCGGAAGTTAAGGCTGTTGCCTTGTTTACATTTCATATCGGGCTTGACAACGATGTTTAATGTATAGAAAAAACTGTTTGGAACATTATGCAGATTAATGGTTCTTGTTCTAGCTGCAACCCAAGGAAGAAACTGATGTTTAAAAAATATATATATAGTCTTTGCTTTAACATAGTGTCCCTCATCTGATCTAACAAAGAGCTAGATCTAGATCTAGATTTAAATCTAAGCTTATTTAGAGCTACAATCATAACAATGCCTACAGTTAATCTAGACTTTGGAAACTCAATGCAATGCATTGTAAGATGTTGTGGAACAATAATTGCTGTTCAGAATCGAGTTCAAGAGTAAAACTTTAGTTAACTAAATTCCCAGCATGTTATCTCTCATTCGATTTATATAAGGATTATGCCTAGATCTAGATCTAGATCCAGGCCTTAAAGCAAACCTGTGTCTGTACCTAGATCTAGATCTAAATTACAATTTATTAAGGTAAAGTAAGAGGCCTATGCATAATTACTCTTTGACTTAGTCTAAAAAACCAAAAAGACCACATAGACTACGTTATTTGTTCAATTTCATATGAGTAAAATGTTTCCAATCATTATAGCCCATGCCAAGTTTTTTTTTCAAGATTTAGATGGGAAAGGCCTTAATGTCCATTGGTAGTGATGCTACTGCAAATGGTTATATTACTTATAAAAGTGTAAAAAAAAAAAAAAAGAAGAAGACTTGGACATGTAGCAATACTTTCTCTTAATTCAGCTAACATTAGGATGAATTTAAAAAATAAACATCCCTTGGTTTCACTACCTTTTTATGTATATTATAGCTCTTTTCCTGGTTACTCTCATTTTCCAATTTATTTAGAAAAGTCTTTACAGATTATGATTATAAATGAAAAGCATAGGTGAAAACATTCTACTATTTCTAGGTATAAAATACTCTCTGATGGGCATAACATACTCATTATTTTATTTGAAATTTTTACATTTACTCTTTTTAACAACTATTCACAAAAATTAATGATGTAAAATGTGTGTTCTACGCCTGGTTTGTATTAAAAAATATTATAAAGAATAGCTCAATTGAGATGAAATTAAATAATACTGAAATAATACAGTATCTTAGGCACTACATAAAAGTGCTTGCAATGGACCTCCTTTAATTTTAACCAACTCTTTTAACAGCAACTACGTATAAATACATTTTTAAAGTCTGTGGGTTCCCCCCCCCCCCGTTTTTGCTATCCATATACCAATACTTTGAGAAATCAATTTTAGAACTTGATCAATTTTTCAAAAAGTGCGACATTGTTCACAGATTTTCAATCTCTGTGCATTTAAAAAAATATAAATGTTTTTGTTCTGTTTGTAGAGGAGTATAATATTCGAAATAGTTAGTGGCCAGCTTGTTAAGTTGAAGGAACAATAAACACAATCTTTTTAAAACTGGATAGAAAGAAGTTATTTATAAGCAAGTCTTTGAACAGAAACTTTTAGCCATTACTAAATGACTTCTCTTTCTCTTACATGTATTGTTAGTTTATATATATATTTGTTTTTTATAATCTGAATAAAAAAAAATCGGCAACATATCATTTGAGATCAGCATGTGCAATTTCAGCAATATTCGGTTTCTATCACAGTTTTGATTTGCTTAATTCAATGTCTTTTTAAAATATCACTGCTCACTTCAGTAAAAAATTTTTTAGGATAATTAATCATTTAAATAATTTAAGACAATACATTTTGCACTTCTGCAAAATGATATTCTCTTATATACATATAATCTACATGTAGTGGGTAAATCTTATAAATTAATTTTCAATTTAGAATATTGGAATGAAAAAGTTCATTTTTACTGCAAGGAGTTTATTGATAAATTTTTTGAAATGCCTGTTTTAAGTCTCTGTAAATTGTTAAAGGTACTGGAGGAAAACAATAAGATCTCCACTCTTTATTTATTGAAAACTGCTGATTGAAAAAGTTGAATAACATCACAAAGTGATGCATTCCATAAGAAAAGTAATACTAAAATATTTCTCGGTAAATAAAAAATTATGGTTACCTAAAATTTACCAAGAAAAAAGAAATAGCACTCTATGTACCATTTGTAAAGTCCAATATTTAAATCGCTTTGTTCTGCGAGACTTGATTTTCTAAAATCACTTGGGTTTTTTTTTTCCTGAATAAGCAGTAATCTTAAATTTCCAAGTGAAAAAATAATGAAATAATTTATTTTTTTAAATAATGACTTCAATTGGTCTTGATTTAAGAAAATGTCCTAATTCTAAAAGAAAGCCTAAGGCAAAATTTCATGACTTCAATAATGACTGAAACTTTTAGCCATTACTAAATGACTTCTCTACCTCTTACATGATTTGTTAGTTTTTATATATATTTGTTATAATCTGAATGAAAAAATGAGCAACATATGATTTGAGATCAGCATGTTCAATTTCAGCAATATTCACTTTCTATCACAGATGTGATTTGCTTAATTCAATGTCTTTTTAAAATATCACTGCTCACTTCAGCAAATTTGATTATGCAGTTGGTCTTTTTAACGTCTTTTCTAAACAGACTTTTCTAAATGGTGCACTCCAATTGACTGGCTTATTTTAAGTCTTCAATTATTCTTATTCTTATTTTTTTTCTTTTTCTTTTTTTTTTTTTTCTTTGAGGACAATTATTCATTAAAAGAATTCAAGAAAACGAATTTTTACACTTCTGCAAAATTATATTTGCTTATATTATATATGGAGTCTACATGTAGTGGGTAAATCTTGTAAATTACTTTTCAATTTAGAACATTGGAATGAAAAAAGTTCATTTTTACTACATGAAATTTATTGATAAGTTTGTTGAGCTGCCTGTTTTCTGTCTCTGTAACTTGTTGAAGGTACTGGAGGAAAACAATAAGATCTCCACTCTTTATTTATTGAAAACTGCAGATTGAAAAAGTTGAATAACATAACAAAGTGATGCATTTCAAAAGAAAAGTAATACTTTTGTATTTCTTGGTAAATAAAACGTTATGGTTACCTAAATTTCACCAAGAAAAAAAAGATTGACTCTATGTACCATTTGCAAAGTCCAATATTGAAATCGCTTTGTTTCAAGAGATTTCATTTTCTAAAATCATTTGGGTTTTTTTTTCTGAATAAGCAATAATCTGAAATACCCTGGTGAATAAAGAATGAAATATTTTTTTTAAATAATGGCTTCAATTGGGCTTGATTTTAAAAAAATGTCCTAATTGTAAAAGAAAGCCTAAGGCAAAATCTCATGAGTTCAATAATGATTGATGATTAAGTTCATTTAAAAAATCAGTTTACCAAAGTAAAAGAGAGCAATATATACATGTATGTATGATTACATCTGACTATAATTATTTTTTGAATCTCTTATTTTTTTTTAATTCAATTCTTTGTGCTCACTTTTTGTTATAATGCATAAATTTAAAAGTTATGGGTTTTTGGGGATAATATTTTTATTTTCTATGAAGCTGGACATATCAGGGCTGATATGTAAAAACATTTTTTTAAAGTAAGAGCAAATAATAATAATAATAATAATAATAATAATAATAATAATAATAATAATAATAATAATAATAATAATAATAATGATGTTAATGAGGTTTAAAAAAGAAACAAACAGAGAAAATCAAAAGAATGTAATCTCAAGAACTGTGGAACTCATGCATTTTGAAAACTGGTTTGTGGAATCACCACAAAATAAACCATGTACTTCTCTTTTCATAATTTCAATCTGAAATTATGAAAAGAGAAGTACATGGATGTGCCTACTTCCATTTGAATTAGGAAAATGCCAGCGTTGAATTTTGAGACAATTTTTAATACATAGATCAGTCTCACAATATGCTAATAAATAATGGAAAATGAGAATTTGTAAAGAAAACCTTACTATCTTAGTATCTTGCCCTCTGTCAGTAAGTTCGTCTTCCTGTCTCTCTTACTTTCTTTTCTCTTTACTTTGGTGATATGTAGATACATTTAGAGAGAAAAACGAGAGGAAAAGAGAGAGAGAGAGAGAGAGAGAGAGAGAGAGAGAGAGAGAGAGAGAGAGAGAGAGAGAGAGAGAGAGAGAGAGAGAGAGAGTTGTTGAAAAGCTAGGAATTTCATTAAATTAATACTGTAGTCATAGTCTGCACGAGTCTCCAACTGTACAAAATCGGCAAAGGCATTCAACTCCATTTCAAGTAGTTTGAGTTTGATTGCAATTGCTCAGCCTTGATAAATGAATAAAGCTAACATCTCTCTCTCTCTCTCTCTCTCTCTCTCTCTCTCTCTCTCTCTCTCTCTCTCTCTCTGTATAAGTTTATACCATCTTGTAACGAGATTCTATTTCGTGGCTTACTGGTTTATGTGACGACGATTAAACTTAAACTACCGTACATGTAGGTTTAGTCTATTCATCATTCGCCACTTTCAAATTCATAGATTCTGTAGTGTTTGCAGATCATCTTCGCAAAACATTTAACTTGCAATCTTTTTTTTTTTTTTTTTGTTACTGCACTTGACAAGATCCAATTTTCAATCTAGGTCTAAGTCTAGCTAGTCTACATTTCAGATCACTCTTGTGGATCTAAGACTTCAGTAGCTGACTCATAGTATTGTCGATAGATTTTTTTCCTTTCCATCCCTTTTTTTTATTTTACCATTCACTCACATTTGATTATTTTCCGTTAATTGTAGCTGAGTAATAAAAAGGCATCAGATTTTATTCAACTCTTTTCTAATCTAGAATCTAGATCTAGATCTAGATTTATTACAAAGTATATTTAAAGAATACAAAAAAGTGTCTTGCAAACACTCCCAAAGCCACCATATTGGGAGAGAAAAACAATTCCTTGGTTACCAAAACGATTGGAAAGTGTTCGTCACCTAAGTCCATTAAAGCGATCGTAAAAATTTTAGGGTAGGCCTGAACCTATCGTTAACGTGATCGTTAGCTCTCTTTAAAAAGTCCCCCCTAACGATAACCTAACGACCGGTCGTTAGCGAAAATGTGCCTTCTGAATACGTCGTTAAATTAACGCATGCGTTAGCCAGTTAACGACCACCTAACGATTGCGTTAAATTCTTCTGAATACGATAGAGCCTTAGATGCTCAATACTTTGGGGTAAGTATTATTAGTCCCTGGTACCAAGAAACTTGTCTAGGGGTATTTAAGTAAAATGTTGAAAGCCTAGCTCTTAAAGGCACTCCAACAGTAACTTAAAACAACGCTAACCTTAAGCACTTTTCGAAAGAAGCACAAGGCTGGCTTTTTGTCTTATTTCTTAAATGACTCCTTAGTAACAGACTTGATGCCTCCGATCAACTGAATTGGATTTAAAAATGCTTACATTCTTATACTTCTTCCTCACAATCAGCATCTCAATGATTTTCACCTTCTGAATTGCAAACAAAGAATAAATTAGTTCACTACTAAAGAAGTTCTACTTCTAGAGTTAAAGGCAATAATGTATTCAAACACAATTTTAATTTTGTGATTCAATGTATTGGCGAAAAAGGTAACAATATGTAACTTAACTTTTCATGGCTCCAAGCTTGTAGTTGTAACGCTAAGAAATATTCCATTGCAAAATTTCCTCTTCTTTATCTTAGGCTCTTCACATGAAATTAAACCAAGCACACAAGGCCATTGATGTTATTTAACGTGAAAAAGTACAACTTATAAGCTCAACGTGACAAGTAAGTGATTACTGCAATTTAACTCTGTGGGATTGTAGATTTAATTGTTTATGTCAGTATTTTCAGCAGTGTCTTGAAAGTCTTAATATCAGTTATCACACAAATTTACAAATTTTTAACATCTGTATTTGAAAAAGTTTTTAATAGAGAAAGAAGACAGTTCACAAATCCAAAAACACAAATGAGTCAACTTTTCAACAAAAAATGATTTTTGGTCTGGTTTTAACTGATGCTAAGAAAATACCATGCTCTAGATTCATGTGCATTCCTTTTTAGACAAACCCTATGGTTGGCAAAGAAAATGAATGTATTAGGGCTCTGCTGCACAATAAAATGGACAAATGGATTTAGTGTCAGAAGGTTCTGAATGTGTACATGCATTCTTTTTATACTATCATCTAAATATTAGGACTGAGAACTGTAGATGGCTAATATTTATTGTACACGGATATACTGGACCATCAAATGAGGCATAGCTGGAATGATATTTATTTCATTCCTGGTACCTTAGATTTTCTTTTAAGATTAACAAGCAAAGTTGTATAAGGCTTTAAAAGACAAATGAATTCAAAACAATCACTTACTCGCTACTTGTTCAGTCAGTCTCTCTCTCTCTCTCTCTCTCTCTCTCTCTCTCTCTCTCTCTCTCTCTCTCTCTCTCTCTATCTATCTATCTATCTATCTTTTTGCTCTCTCAATATTCACAAGCTTTAATTTCATCAACAGCTCTTTTTAATTTTTCATTCTCTCCTCTTCGCTTCTTTCCACATTACTGAAAACATTTAGATTTTGTTCACATCTTAGAGCAAGAAATAAGCAGATGCCGGACATCTCAGTCACGATTATGTTTTAAGGGAAGTTAATGGCTTTAAATTGACATAATGCAGCCTAAGAACTTCCAATTCTTTTATTTAATCAGAGAACTAAATGAAAGTTTATTTATATCGTTCATTGCAAGCTGAAACATTTTTTAAAAAATCCTTTCATCTGCAAATTTGTTTAGGAAGGGATTTTTTAAAACCCAGTTTTAGTTGGAAACTATAATGGTATTGAGTAAAAGCCCTGTATGATTGTCTCTTCCTATCGATGTCAATTATAAAGATGAGATCAAAGCCACAATACATAATTGATGCTTTAAAACTTTTCATAGAGTTTAAAAGAAAAAACTTTCTGAAACATTTTCAGATTTGAGTCTTCAGTCTGAACTATAATTAGGCCTGAGAACTTCCACTTCTTTCAATTTTATCAGAGAACTAAATGAAAGTTTATTTGTATCATTCATTGCAAGCTGAAACATTTTTTAAAAAATCCTTTCATCTGCAAATTTGTTTTGGTAAGGGATTTTTTTAAACCCAGTGTTACTTGGAAACTATAATGGTATTGAGTAAAAGCCCTGTATCATTGTCTCTTCCTATCGATGTCAGTCATGGAGATGAGATCAAAGCCAAAAGCCATAATACATAATTGATGCTTTAAAACTTTTCATAGAGTTTAAAAGAAAAAACTTTCTGAAACATTTTCAGATTTGACTCTTTAGTCTGAACTATAAGTAGGCCTGAGAACTTCCACTTCTTTTATTTTATCTGAGAACTAAATGAAAGTTTATTTGTATCATTCGTTGCAAGCTGAAACATTAAAAAAAAAAAACTTTCATCTGCAAATTTGTTTAGGTAAGCGTTTTTTTTTAAACCCAGTTTTACTTGGAAACTATAATGGTATTGAGTAAAAACCCTGTATCATTGTCCCTTCCTATCGATGTATTTCATAGAGATGAGATTAAAGCCACAATACATAATTGATGCTGTAAAACTTTTCATACAGTTTAAAAAAAAAAAAAAAACTTTCTGAAACATTTTCGGATTTGAGTCTTCAGTCTGAACTATAAATAGGCCTACTTTGTGTTCAAGATTTTCTTTATTGTAGCCATCCATGCTACTTTTCAGACAATCATATATGAACAAAATTAGATATTGAAAAATGTTGAAAAGAAAGGTACATTTTGTTTTAGATGCAAAGTTATAATTAGACAGGTGCACCTCTTAGCTTATGCTGCTGCAATGTAAATCTATAATAAGGGTGGTTTATGAAGTAAATAATAAGTGAATAATGATTATTGATAATATTAATTATCCTGAAATAGAAGAAAGAAGAATGATGAGGATCATGATGATGAATGAAAAAAAAATACTATTAAGTTTTAAAATAAGTGTATAAATTTCTAATGAAAGATGAGATTTGAACTGCAAGATGCAAGACTATTCCATGTGTTTTATACGTATAGAATTAAAAGATAATTAAGCTTTATAATAACAAATAGAATTGATGGTTAATTCACTTCTTTCAAATATCACATTAGAAAATTTAACCAAAGTGAGTTTCACTTTCAGGTAAAATTTGATATGAATCTACTTATTTTTTGTGGGCATGCATTTCTATGAGATTCAGTGTTTTGCATGGTAGTTTTGAAATATTTTTCAGATGCTTTATGAAAGTACCAACTTGGTTTTACCTCGGTTTTAGACACATAATCGATTTTAATCTTGGTTACAGTTTAGGTTTTAACCTATATACATTGTAAATTGATTTGTGTCTAAATTTTCATGCAAATTTTACTTTTATTTATTTTTTTTTTTGCTGCAAATGCAAATGCGTTATCTTTCTAGCATAAAAATACCATATCAAGACTGAAATCATTAGATACTTGACATCACATTCAAACAGGTTTAAAGACAAAGTGTAACTTTACAACGTATCATTTTCTTCTGTAGCTTGTGAGACATTTTATAAAAAGACAAGATCATATCAATAGAGCTTAGTTCTCTGTAGAAGTAACTTAGAAGTCTTATAAGACTGATATCTATCATTGGAGAACAGTATCACTCAGTGTTTCCCTAGCTTTTGTGATAACTAGCGTGCACGAGCACAAAGCTTACGAATACTGATCAGATATCATTAATTGAAGGAGCAAAACTGTTCAATTAGACATTATAAAATAAATGTGTTCAACTCTTCAGAAAAAGGCTTTGAAGTTAAGATGAGATCAGCACAGGATGGATTGTAAAATGTCCTGTAATTATCACTGTCAAACTTTGCTTAGTTTTTTTTTTAATGTCAAATGATCATTATCAATTGGATGTTTGGTAAACAAAAAAAAAATCTGCTTTAGGCAAATTATAAGCCAATAAAAAAGGTTCTGTTTGCTTTCATCAATTTATTGTATACGAAAGGAACAGAATCATTTCTATTGAGTTCATATAAAGCATTGTATAACCAATAAATTAATCTTCAAAATGGCAAGACTTCATGCAGTACATTTTTACACTGGGCCGATTTTGATTTCCTTGATTTGTTTGATGACAATTACACTTCTTAATTCTATATAACCTCGGGCTCTGAAACAAATTATCCCTTTAAGATCTAGTTCTTGTTGACATGGAAATAAAACTTAACCGTGTATCAGTGTAAAGTTAAAATGTGTTACTAAGAAACTTTGAAATGTGTTCACAGAAGTTATATTTTCAACTGGTACGCGAACTCAAGAATTTAGGAAAAGTAAGGATTTCTATTTATTTTGCAAATAATAATTTCAGTCGACATTGCTTAGGTCAATCTTCTGAGGGTATGCAGACATGTCTATCCCTAATGACAGAAATGAGAAACAGCATACATAAAAAGAGGAATGTTTCCACTTACTTCACATCCAGCTTCAATGGACAAAGTATCAAGTTTGTACAAAGAACTGGCTGCTGTTCAGTTCTTCAGGGATTTGAAATAGGCTGATTTGAGCTCTGAAAGCTCCTGCTTGGAATAATCTCGATCTCCAGCTCGATTTACAGGGTGGGATTTAGCAATTAAGAGCACCTCCAAAGTATTATTTTGCAGTCTAAACTATGACAAAAACGGCTGTTCAAGTCTCAATGTGGAAGATTCTTAGTGTCACAGGTTTGGACTTAAAGTTACAAAACTTTGACAAGTTCATCATGAACAGTTTGAATCTCTTTTCTTGTCTTCCTAAATGGGTGAGAGAATACAAAACCATCGAAAAATAACTGGATTCACCTTGTTTTTTAACTCACACTGGGATAAATCTTGTTAAAATTATTTAAACAGATTAAAGCAGATTCCATTATTAACAACACAGACAATCTAGAACTTTTACCTTGTGCAAATCTCAAATAGTGAATTTAGTGCAAAAATTTTTCAGACAATATACTGTCAAAGTAATACCCTACTTAAGGACATTGTGGAAAGTCTCTTGTGGTGAATTTATTATTTTTAGGAGCTGCTTACACATTTTTCATTTGTAAAGAAAAATTGTTATTATTTGTGATGTCTCAGCTTTAAAGAAAGAGCCATTAGTTTTGAGGCAATCTTGGAGGAGCTTTTACCTACAAGTTGATTCAAAAGATGCAGTGTATAACAGCTCAGTACCTAATTGAAATAAAGCTTTTGTTTGTCCGATTTGATCGTAGTAACTACTTGATAAAGCACCATCATAAGGTCTTTTTTTATTCCTGATATTGCCGTGAAATTACACCACAGTTTGTTATGCCAGTTTCTCTGACATAACTGCCACAGCTTTCCCTTTGAAAGTAAAATGGAAAGTCAACGACTTTGAAAAAAAACCCCCATAAAATTGTCTTTTACATTTACATACATAAGTTTTTATTTCAGACCCATTCGTCATGGCATCTGATAGTGGAAGTTACAATGAGATTTCAAGAGATGCAGTTCTGGATACTGATGACAGAAGAGGTAAGCATGTGTTGAATTGCCAAGCCCTCACTGTCACTATTTTATATGAAAAATGAAACTAAATGTACAAAATAAGGACCTTTTTTATCATTTTTGTCTAGCTATCTTAAACAATCATGAGCATAATTAGGTGGAAAAAGTATATTCCACTCTTTGGACCTATTATAATCCGTATGTTACTGTAGGGATATCTTCTTTACCCAATACAATTCAGCTTCTTGAGGTTGGTCATGGATCCCTCAAAATCATTCCTTCTTCCTAGGGATTATTTTCCCCAGCAGATTCATACATTTATCAATCTAATTTCATACGAATCAACTGAAAAAAATGTGATGAACAATCTGCCCTTCAATTTAACATTTTTCTTTGAAAGTTTACAGACTCATAGATTGTAAAAACTGTTGCCCCACTTGTAGGTGTTTGGTTATTATAAGCCGCATTAAACCATTTTCTATTTAAACCAAAAGCTGTGTTGTGAAAATCGTAATTTCAGAGAATACTGAATTTTCTAAATTATTCCCTCACTCATGCTAGCAAAAATGTTAGCCATCCTAGAGGAAGGTCTCTGAAGAATGTATTAAAAATCAAAATAAGACTAGGTGACGGCCTATATAAAATTTGCATGTAAGAAGGCATGACTTAAATCTATGCCACTGCTTCTGATTTCACACTTTATGCTGTGTTGAAAACTATAATCTTCGATATTGAAATCTGCAAACATAGTTTTCATCTTTAAATGTTATGATGATGCTTTTTTTAAAATACAAGGAAGATCCGTGATCACTTAATGACATGTTTCACTTATAAGTTAACATTATTCAGCAACTTTAAACCATAAATGGAGATGATTTATTATTCTAATTTTTCTCCCTTAAGGTAATGAACAAGAAAAAACATCGCAAGGCATAGACGACTACAAAAAATACACAGAACGTATGCCACCAGTGCTGAAGTATGATATTTTTGACATATTATTGCTTCACAGTGAAGAGGATCTTACAAAAGCTGAAGCATTTCAAAAGAGCATTCAAAAAGCTAGTAAAGAAAAAGGGAGATTGCGCCCTCCCAAGGTTTTGCTAGAAAATGAAATTAAGTATTTTATGCAGAACCCTGCAAAGTCTTTAGGTTTTGCCATCGATAAAGCTCACTTTATATTTCTATTTGTAACAGAGAATTTCTGCAAGGAAGATCTTTCTTTGTACAAAGGATATGCCTGTTTAACAGATGCTTTGAAAAAGAAAAAATTCAATGTTTTTCCTGTTAAAACAGAAGATTCCAAAACAATGGAGGAAAAGAAATATGAGTTGCGCGAGATGTTAGGAGCACTTAAACCATTAAATTATTGGGATGAAAAACAATGTTTAAGGGATGTGGCACAGCTAATAGAATTAAATGTATCTTCTTATGAGGACATGGTCTTAGACCTTGAGGGTAGACGACAAGAATATTTTTATAAAAATAAAGATAAGCTCACAAACAACTGTCAAGTAAGTTTTATTGGATCATCATGTAATCCATCTACACAATATAATGATGGGCCAATTCTGGAAGAAGATGGAAAGTTAAATAAATCTGGCTGTAAGAGTCATAGTGAGGGTGAGTCCACAGTACAACATAGATCATTGGGACATTGTGAACTTCAAAGTCATCCCGACCATCAATCATCTATGACATATGACTCAATCCCAAGAAACTCACAGTCTAGACGAAGTGTAAATTCAACCCCAAGCCATTTCGAGCTCAGTCAAGGCATAAAGGATTCTGATTTACCAGGATCAGCTGATCTTTCCTCTTCATCTCAACCAACCTCTAGAGTTCATGCTTCCTCATCTCTTCCTAAAACTGACAGGTTAGTCTCCATAGTTTTGCATGCCTCTTAAAAATTTGTCTTGCAATGTTTGGAGGAAAATCCTACCTAAATATAAAAACAAAACTTTTGATTTGAGAGCTAGATTCTGGTGCTATGTCCATCTGCTTGTGCTACAAAATATTACAATATGTTGTAAATTGTAAGGTCTTAGATAAGATATTGTACACATAATCTAAAGGCTACACCCCCTTTTATATGTTTTATATAGAGAGCAATCTTAAGATGGTATATATTGTAGAATCATGCTGGGATTGCCTTGTGAGGTCAGGACTTTCTCTCGACTGAATATTTAGTGTCCAAAGATATTAAAAGAACTTAATTTAGTTTCTTCAGATCTCTTTCTATCTTTCCCCCCCCCCCCTTTCTCTATCTTATCCTCCTGTATCTTTTCTTTTTACAAAACAGTTACTGTTTATTTACTGAAAACATTTATCTTTTAGACATCTAATGTCGTTATTTGTATTGTATAATCGGCCTATGACAGTGTTTATTTTGCAACTGAGGTAGTGTGCTAAAGTAACACATCAAATTTTTGTATGGTGCTCATTTTTCCCAAGTTAGGTTTTTGTCCTGATCCAGAGGCAGCTCTGGGACATTATGGGTATATTGCAATTTTCACTAGAGATCTATATATAATTATGTATTGCAAAATCATTCACTCTTTCCTACATGAAGTGGCAAGTGGCAACCTAACGAGGAAAGAACAAAGGAAAAAAACTTACAAAGAAGAGAAGCGTCAAGTTGACTTTGCTATAATATATTTTCTTTGTTGCCACTACTACATCAACACATTGATAAAAACTAGGGAACTTTGGCAGTTTGCCGCCCTTAGATCTCTTTCACACACATTGACCAAGGCGCTTGTGTTCACACACATCAGCTAATTTTCTAAACACATGGAGGACAGGTTATCATGCGTCTTCATTTGGCTCTACTTTTCACCATGTGCAGACCTACGTATGGATCTTTCTTGCCTATATTATATGTATCTAAAAGAGAAAAAAAGTATTGTTTGTGAAGAACTAAATGAATCCGTTCCTTGAATATACAAATACAAAAAGCTGAAGTTGGGTTGAATGTCCCAAATATCTATCGCCATGCAGCTGTTTTTTCTCTCCGTAATTTTTTTTTAATAGCTTTGGAGACTTATGTCCCAAAGAACAGTTCTGCCATGAAATAATGTGATAAGGGCTTCAGTGCCTGCGTCTGCCATGATCAGATAAGTGCAGAAACCAGAACAAAATTTGTTTAATGTCTTTTGAGACCACAATGGCCACAGTTGAAAGTCAACAAGTGTAAAACCACTCATTGACTCATGTGTATGTTTCCTGGCTGTGTAAGACGATTGCGTTGGGTCCACATGAAATATACGCAGTCCATACACAGTTGCGATACCTGGTTATTTCTGGTCGATATGTGTGTAAGTGCACATAGAAGATAGTGGGTATTTCAATGCACAGCACTGTGTCGTCCAGTGTGGACCTTTGGTCGTTGTCCATGAAAGTGGTCTTATCATTAACCCCTAAGTGACATATGGTAAAGATAACTTTCACCCATTTCATGTCACCCGTTTCCTAAGGAATCTCATGGAGAATGAAATTTCCATAAGTTTTTTATTCATATTTATCAAATTAATAAATTCTGTTTTTGGCCATTTTTAAAATGTTCAAATTATTTGAATTTGCAAGATTTGATCAATTGTAGAAAAATAAGTTTGTCATATATTTTTATATAGAGCCACAAAATCATCAGAGGGAAATTAAAATATTTACTTAAGTATTTACTGAAATCAATTTGTTCCTATGCAGTATTTTAGCTTTGAATTTTTCAAAAAAATTGCGTCAAAATTTGAAAAAAATGCTTGCGTCAAAATGAGTTTTTCATTTAATGTCACTTTGACAGGACTGAGGTTAAAGGGAGTGGCACTCCTACTGTGCACCATTATCACACTCACATTCAGTCTGTTGAAAATTTTGCTTTTGGAAACATTTTTCATCACACTGATAATGCAGATGAAAAAGGAGGCAGGAACATGAGTACAGATACAGAAGAGGAGGATGCAGACAGTAGCAGGTCAGTGTGGAATTGTGAGTCATTGCTGGAGATGTTAAGACAAACTACTAACTACTAAACTACAAACTACTAACTACTAGCTAAACTAAACTACAACTACTAACTACTACTACTACTACTAACTACTACTACCACTACTAACAACTACTACTACTACTACTAACTACTACTACTACTACTAAAGTACTAATACTAACTACTACTACTACTACTACTACTACTACTACTACTACTACTACTACTAATACTACTACTACTACTACTACTACTGCTACTGCTACTACTACTACTACTACTACTACTACTACTACTGCTACTACTACTACTACTACTACTACTACTACTACTACTACTACTACTACTACTGTGCTGAAAGTTTAATCAAATTCAATGGAAATACTTGGAAACGTTTCAAGATACACCCACAAAAAAAT
>JAWDGP010004507.1:0-40000 GCA_033675545.1 Elysia crispata
ATGGCCTAATGTAGCCTTTACATCGGATGCCCTTCGCTTATACTATGCAAGTATGTCTTGTAAGCCGACAGTGGGCCTTTTGATTGGATTCCAACTAAATTTCAGGGTAGAAAAGCATTCTACGGTGGATTTGCCAAAACTTGTGTTTCGTTGAACCCGAGGGCGGATCTGAGATTAGTTTGCTGGATTCAAGCTTCAAAGAAGGAAAAAATAGTTTTAAAAAAACCGGGTATTTGTCTCTACTCGTTGAATGCGAGGTGTTCTTTGAAACCGAGTTCGTTGGATTCGCGGTGTACAGTATTGATATGATCATTTACCCCTTGGAGTGTCTCTCCTTCCATACTTTGTATTAATCTTTCATCCTGTCAACCTGCTTCCTTTTATGTACGGTAGTCAATCTACTCTCCGCAATATTCTCTCCCTCTCCTCTCTCTCTCTCTCTCTCTCTCTCTCTCTCTCTCTCTCTCTCTCTCTCTCTCTCTCTCTCTCTCTCTCTCTCTCTCTCTCTCTCTCTCTCTCTCTCTCTCTCTCTCTCTCTCTCTCTCTCTCTCTCTCTCTCTCTCTCTCTCTCTCTCTCTGGCTCGCTTTGCTTCTACTTCTCTTTGCTATTACCTTTAGTATTTATCTCCTTATAGCACTTATCCACTAACTAAAAGACATATGACAAACCTCTAGACTTTTGTTGTTTCATTGAACGATTAACATGTCAGTCTGTCGTATGACTGAATCAAGATCTAAGTCTGAACTGAGAATGTAAGCTCTCAGACCCACCATACACACAGAGGGGATGCTAGGCGTTGCTCAAGACATATATATATATATGCGCGTGTGCGTTTGTGTATGCAAGGCATTCTTCGCTGTTTTTACATGCCACACACACCCTCTATACCCGCATATTCCCATATTTCTCTCTCTCACTCTCTCTCTCTCTTTCTCTCTTTCTCTCTCTCTCTCTCTCTCTCTCTCTCTCTAAAATATTAAAATGACCAAAATGAATAAGGCTAAGACATAAAAGTTTCTTTCTCGAGCCTTAAATTACAGGTACATATTATATATCTATAGGTTACTTTTGGAGTCATTTTATATCCCCCCCCCCCCTTTTCTCTCTCTCTCTCTTTCTCTCTCTCTCTCTCTCTCCCCCTCTCCCTCTCTCTCTCTCTTTCTCTCCCTCTCCCTCCCTCTCTCTCTCTCTCTCTCTCTCTCTCTCTCTCTCTCTCTCTCTCGCTCTCGTTGTGACTGTATCGCTTTTATTTATTCTTTTTTTTTTTTTTTTTTTTTTATTCTTGTCATTATAACAGCCTGTGGCGCGTCCAGGAACTATTGACAATACATAAAAATTCCATAATCTCATAACAAGATTCGCAAAATAATGAAGTTGGCCCATTTCGGTGTTGGTAGTCGCTGCGAAATGGAAATATTTGCCCAATTAAAGTAAAAAATGTTTTAAAAAAATATAGATTAAAAAAAAGTTTTAAAAAATATACGCAGCTTTCACTTTTAATTAATAATTTTCATATAAGATTTCTTTAGCTTAGCATGAATATTATGATACCATAATCTATTAGGTATCGGTAAGTTAATGCCATACTCGCCTGCCTATTTTCGGTTTTAAAATTGTACTTTTACTTTCTACATCATTGTGATTGATCCAGATTGATGCGTTTGAGGTTTGGAAGTTATAGATATAGAATCTAGATTCTAGGCCTAGATATTAGATCTAATTTGATCAGACATTGTGCTTTATTTAGACTTGGCAGATACCGATCAATAAATATCATGTAGATTTCTAATTATAAGGGTCCAAGTTAACTAAAGACCGAGTGTAGATCTATGGTCAGAATACAAGCATGTCTCGTTTCAACTGGGCACCAACTGCTTATCGCCTTCTTGATGGTTTATTCTGTGTTTACAAACCTGCTGGTGTACCTGTTCACAAAGTCATACACTCCTTGAAATTGAACTTGTGTAAAGGTGAGGTTGATCACATGTCAGGTAATTTAAAACTTTTATCTCATAGTAACGAACGTTTAGAAAATACATTTATCATTGTATGTCAGTTTGACTTTGATCTCTTCGAGGTGTTGATCTAGATCTAGATCTAGATATAAATCTAGTTATATTTTTTTTCCATTTGCACTACCTTACAACTATACTATTGAAATAAAAGGTAGCAGCTGTTTAAAGGAATAGGGTGAAATACTTAGAACTTCTTCACTAATGAAGAAGTGAAAAAAACATCTAGATCTAGATCTAGATCTACATTTTCTTTCTTAGTATATGTGTTTCAATTTAAAATTTTCGGTATGATTGCAGATATGGGCCCAACTCACCCTAAGCTTTAAAACTGTAGTTTCCTCAATGAATTTGATATGCTGAGTACAAATATGAAGGTTTTATTCGTCGTAAATAAATACTTTTCAAGATAAAAGCATTTTTGTGTTGCCCTAAAATCCCATTAAACTACAAGTTTCAATTTCATCGGGAAACATTCTATTGTGAAGCCTGAGGTGAGGTGGGCAGATATCTCCAATTTTACCAAATTTTCATATGTCAACGAAAGCTGATGACCATTATTTAGAAATGGTGTATATATTTCTTTAACTTATGTAATGTGAAAGAAAATGTTATTTAAATCTGTTATGAATTGACAGTTCACAAGATGTTGAAGTTAATGATTTCTTTTGTAGTTTGTAAAAATGAAGTGCTTTACTCTACCACCTAAAGATTCCTTGAATTTTAATAAAGGGCTGTAATTTTAAACCATTTGCAATTCTTCATGGGTTCATATTTAAATTAAAAAAGTAAAAAAAATACCCACGATACAAAGTCCCAAAGTGGAAAGACTGAAATCTATTTTTGCATCCCTGTTGTTTGACAAATACAATTATAATATAAACCCTCTGAGTCTGACAATTGAGTTGATTTTCTCAGACCTGAATGCCCTGCCTTGTTATGAGCATGAGATTGTTCTAGGACAGCCAGCCGTGCAGGACAACCTGTCAATGAAGTCGCTATCAGTGAACACGGGACCTGGAGGAATCGTAGACTGGTCCGAGCACAGACTTGGTGGGTCATTTGTAGAGCTAACAATTGGAGGGGAACCCCCCAAAGAATTTGATTTGTACAAGTCTGAGGTGTTCTTGTCTGGTTGTCATGCATAACGCCATGAATGTATTTTTTTAGACAGCATTTAGTTTGTCAAATTACATAAATTAATGTTGGTTTGTTTTTTTTCCTTAAAAAGTCAACTGGCATTAAATATATAACAATATTTTTAAGGACCTAATTGGATTCTTAATTTTCAACATAAGACTCTGTCTTAATGAATTGAATAGCAAAATTACAACTTCAAGTGGTCTCTGCTCAATATGAATGTAGCATTATCCATTTGATTAACTTTGTTTCCTTTATTGTTTGAATTTTGTTGTATATGGTTCTGCATTCAGTATTTTCAGGAGACAATGTAGTACTTTATTTAAAATAAATACAGCAGTGTTATTTCTAATTCAATTAATTTTCAGTTCTGGGTGACAGATATGAAGATTCAGACTTCAAAATTCACTTCGTAGATGGAATTTCAAAGAGTTCAACAGGCGTTTTGGGTACGTTTTTACGATGGTTGGAGGAGGGAATAGAATAGTATAGTTTTCAGTTTCAAAAGCTGTTCAGTTTCATTTAAAAGGGTAATGGGAAAGCCTACACAATTATAATTGTATTTTTTTTTATTCCATTCTAGATCTTTTTTTTTTGTAGCATGAAACAGGAGTCATTGAACAGTTATTAGAATTTTAATCACAGACTAGGTCTACGGTATAGCATAGGCTGGTACGTGTGCCTATTTACTCTAGATTCACTAGGGAAAAGTATTCCACAATTAAACTGTTGAATTAGTGAATGTTTGTTGTTTTAATCAAGTTTTTTTCTTTATCAATTGACAATATTTAAGCTTGTTTCAGAGGTGTTCAAGAAGGTGTATCTTTATCACAAGACTTTTAAACTTGACTCTGTACTATATAGGCCCTATTTATAATTATTACATTCATTCACTTTATTTCTTGTTGAGTTGAATATGAAAACTTTTTCTGGTCAACAATGCAAGGCTGTAAAATTTCATGAATGGAGTCAGGTTGCCTTTGAAATGGAAGGGAGAGGGGGGGCCCATTTCATTATTGAAAAGTTTTCATCAAGATTTGATTTCTTCTTTTTCTTTTACTTCTAGTGATGAGTGTCGGTAGCTTTGGTCGACACAGTTTGGAGATGATTGCTATGTCAAAGTTTTTAAGGGTAAGTCTTTAAGAGTTAACTTTCCACATTTCCCTGATATTCTGCTCATTATATCCAACTATTTGGCTTAAAACTCATATTACGTTAAATGTTGCTAGCAGAACAATCAAGAAAATATGATTTTGGGATATAAGAAAACATTTGAAAAGTCAACAAAAAAAAACGAAATCATTTTAATCTTTATAACTTATTTTTTTTATCAATTTTTGGGACTCAAATTTTAACTGTTTCAGTATAACACATTAGATTCTCAGAATTGACGATGCAACCTGTGCAATCCATAGATGTAAAAAAAATATATTTTCAAAAATTTTATCCTTCACATACCGGGTACCTTTTTTCTCTTCAAGGTTTACCATGTCAAAGGTCGTCTTGGGTATGCCACGGATGACTTCACACCTACAGGTCATTTCATTGAGAGGACCAGTTTCAGTGAGTTGATGAGAATTAGCTATGTTCAATGCTGCGACTAGATCCTTACATTGTTGACTTCAGTGGCCTCTAAAACATTTCTTCCTTTATCATATTTCAATCAACCTTCGAGCCCATCCTAGTTAGCTTTCAGGTACCTTATCTCATTGCATCCAGATTTTTTTGGGTAGCCCACGAGAATTATAGAACTTTGAAGACTATCATTTCGCATTCAAGCTCACAACGTTGGAATAGACGACTATAGAGCGTGGGAATGGATGCAAAGAGTTCAAGTTGGTTTGAATTTTCATCACTCAGCTCAAATGAGAGATATGATTATTTTTGTAATGAAATATTTATGGGTATTTATCGGACAAATATCCTCTTGTGAAACAGGTATTCACATAATTGAGGCATAATTTGAGTTTTCAAACTGAGATCAATTTGTTCTTGGAAGTTTCTGATAATCGTGTAAGACAATGTTGTGGATTTTTTTTCCTAAAAAAATTAAAAAGAAATGGATTGGAAACTCTCCTTTCATTTTTTTTTTCTAGAGTATATCTAGAAATTGAGTCTATATCAAACTGTAACTTGGTATTTTTCTATGTCCCTTGCTTAAATTGGATAAACCAAAGTGTATTGTTTATATATTGTACCACGCTTTGGTCAAATTTCATACATATATCTCTAACTTAAAGATACATGTCTAGTAATATTCTATAAACTCAGTACGAGGTTTCAAACCTATGAAAACGAAAACTTATAAAAAGTAAATATTTTCTGACCTGCAGAGCATGTGAGCCACTCCAAACTGACTCGCTTGTGTGCCGCTGCGCAGGCTGCCCACACCAGACAGATGTACAAGTGAGCTGTTGTTTGTGCAGACAAGCTGAGACAAAATTTTATAAATCTTCAATTTTCCATGTGTTTATAAATTGATGGGGCTAAAGGCCTAAATTTGGGCTCTTAATGAAGAACAATTTTTTGTGGAAAGGATGTGACTCATTCTATCCAAAGCTGCTTTAAACTAAGAGTGATGGTTAGAAAAAAATGTTTTGTGCTTCGTGGGGCACAAAACTGGACTGAGTTTATTGTTAAGTCATGCACCCGATTCAAAGAGTTTGCGTCATTTAAATTGTTAGTAACAATACATTTGTTTTTATAGATTTTAAATGGTTTGATCACGGCAATTTTAAGAGGAAAAAGAAGTGGATAATCCCAAAATTATTCTGTTTTGATCTTTTTTGTTTTAGCAGTGTTTTACTGTAATTACATATCAAATTCATTGAGCTGTAGCCTACATTTTTTTTTTTACCTTGACCTAAGAAATTCAATTTTCTGTCCATATCCTAGCATGCACGGTGTAAACCCAGACAGCCAAGCTGCCTACGAGATGGCAGCCCAAGGCATTGTGCGACCAAGAGAGAGACGAACCATGCCTATCCTGTACAGCGTCAAGTGCATTGACTTTCAGCCTCCTGACTTCACATTAGGTAGTTGAAAAAAAAACACAAAAAAAAACTCCCTAAATATCACTGAAGCAGACTTAAAAATTGGACTCTAGGCCAGATATATGAGAAACCATTTCCTGAATAAATCAGAGAGACTTAGAGTAACTCAACTACCAGATCTCAAGCTCTATTAAGATCATCAATTTTAGTCAAGTGTTCTTTCCTTAGTTCTTCCTCTGAACGTTTTTGTTGTATGAGATGCTAGTTGCTACCTTTGACCTAGAGTAAGGCTAAGGGCAGGATATGAAAGATGGTTTAATCAAGACAAATTTTTAACTTTTCAGTCATTCAATGTTAACTTTTATCTGATAATTACTAGTAAAAACCTGTTTTAAGATTTCACAACACTTCTTCGGACTCCTTTGTTACAGTTTCAATCACCAAATCTGTGATGCGCAGTGTTAATATTAATAAAACAGAAAAGATTCTGTAGCTCAAAAGTCAAACTAGTCACAATATGAAGGTCAAGTGTGTAGTTAAATTGCACTTTATTTATTTAATCCTTGTAAAATTGTTCTATACTCGCGTTCAACCCTCTAAAGTACATGTAGTGTGATATATTGAACTGTAGTTATGAAATATGGAGTGAAAAAAATTTTGAGCAATAAGTGTTTGTATTGCAAGAGAGTCATTGTGACTTTGAATCTACTTTTCTGCCTGACTATACACTAAAATTTCTTTTTGAAAAATCCTACCACTGAAACTTTATTCTATAACTTTGTACATAGTCATGTTGATATTATTCGATTATATAAACAAAAGAATAATAAGAGAAGCTGCAAACCAAAACCTTCTATGACTTTTTTTTTTCTTCACCAATTTCAAAGCTATCAAAACTGGTATACACAGGTCATTATAATCAAGCTTTAATAATTTGCTTTACCTCCCCTTCCCAGAGATCCACAGTATCAACGAGACATGCCAATATCTGCGTCAACTTATACACGACCTGGCCATCAAACTCAAGTCAACTGCGGTGTGTACCGGTATACGCCGACTGCGCTACGGTCACTTTGACACAGAGCGAGCTCTTTTGAGACAGCACTGGCATCTGGACCACATAGTGGATAACATCCGTTCCAACATGGATCTACTTGAACCGGATAAGCTCTTTGTTGGATCAGGCTCTCAGGAGTTTGAGGCTCTACTTCCAGGCAAGAAGCAAGAACATCTGACATTATCAGACAGAGGCGAACCTGGATCAGAGGTGTCACTGACATTGTCAGATAGAGGCCAACCTGGATCAGAGGTGTCGCTGGCATTGTCAGACAGCAGTGATCCAGGATCAGATGGATCATTGGCAATCTCAAAAAGCAGTAATCCTCATCCTGGATCAAATGGATCATTGGCAATCTCAAACAGCAGTGATCCTGGATCAGATGGATCATTGGCAATCTCAAACAGCAGTGATCCTGGATCAGATGGATCATTGGCAATCTCAAACAGCAGTGATCCTGGATCAGATGGATCATTGGCAATCTCAAACAGCAGTGATCCTGGATCAGATGGATCATTGGCAATCTCAAACTGCAGTGATCCTGGATCAGATGGATCACTGACAATATCAAACAGCAATGATCCTGGATGGGGGCGTGCCAGTAATAAAAATATTCCACAGAATGGCCATGAGAATTCTTCAAGTAATGCTCACAATTGCGATTTTGTCAACAAAAATGCCTCCTTGGATGATAACAAATCAAACTTTAAAAATGATACATGTTCTCCAGAGTTTGTCTGAATGATAATAACTAATCAAATCTCTTATATGAAAAATTCTTTTCTCTAGTATTTATCTAATTCCTGCATGTGGCAGGCAGCTACCAAGGTGGACTGGTCTAGAAACCCTGAAATACCAGGAATAGGATCATGCACATCGTGAGACGTGAAAGCTGAAATGTTTTAACGATTCATCAGTTATTCAAGATGCTCCATATGCCTTGGATTAAATAGGCGCAGGTGCTGTCATGTTTGCCTCCTTTGAAAGTCCACGAGTTCTTGACCTAGGCCAACCTCTAGCCCAGTTTACAAGCAGTCTTCCTCTATCTCTGATCCAGCCACACCCCCCACTTGCAGCCAGGTGTTCAGAGAACACATGTCTTTTCTATTGCATGACTTCACCAGACATAGCCTTGGCATGAAAGTTTTAGCTCTGCTTATTGTCATTGTCCATGAAACTCATCAGCTGTGACTGTACAAATTAGTGACTTTTTCTATAGATATCTTAGAATCAATCTTCTCAAAATGTATTTTGAGCTAAATTAGATTGAAATGGATTAGCCCTTAATGAATCAAATAGTCAAATTGCCTTCAGATTTGCTAAGTTGGGGTTAGGATAAACAAGATCTTCAAAATATTGTGAGTGGAGTCTTGTAGAACAAACTAGAATTAGAAAACATGTTTTTTAATCGGTGGATGTAAATAAATTTTGACTGGAAAGGTTTTTAGTGTATGATACAGTACACCTCGAATCCAACGAACTCGGATTCAAAGAATACCTTGTATTTAACAGAGTAAAATCCGTTTTTTTTCCTTCTTTGACTCTGTTAAAATACTCGTAGCTTGCATCAAACAAACTAATCTCAGACCCCTCCATGGGTTCAACCTACTACAAGTATTGGCAAATTGAATGCTTTTCTGTTTAGAAACAATGTTGTTGAAATTCAATCAATAGGTCCCCTGTCAGCTGTTGAGAAATACTTGAAGTGTATGGTGTTGGGCACCCGTTATGCCATAGTATATACTAATACTAATTACTAAGGGTAGGGGAGAGCAAAGTATTGATAAACAAGAAGATAATGAAAAGAGAGGGTGGGGGGGGAGTGGGCAGGGCGCTGCAGCAAATGCATGGGGAGATATTGATACAGGATCAAAGAGCCAAAGTGGTGGTAACTTTGGCAAAGGTGGGAAAGGTAAGGAGTGGCTTTATAGACACCTGATTAGTTGATTAAAAACAAGAGAAATGCCGTAATTATGTGGTAATTTCACTTTGGTTGGTTACTTCCCTTGTGATGCCTTATGTTATGACTTCACGAATTTTTAAAAATGTCAGAACTAGTTTGTTGAGTCCGAGGTGTACTGTATTTTAAGTCAAATATCAAAGTGTGTGTTAACAATTATCTAAAATGGAGCAGTTTAGATGGTAAAAATGTGGTGTTTGATCCAAGCTCAATGTTTTAATCATGATTAATTTTAAGCATTTTTTGTTGATGAAGCAATACATGATAATGTATGTCAAAACTGTGTTGTCTCTTTTTTTTCTTTGGATTGACAAAAGAAAAATGTTCTCTTTAATTTTAAAACCTATGAACATTTGTATCTACAATTATCTAAAACGGCTTAGATATAATGAACACTTTTATATTACTACCTAGTCACAAACTTCCACAAAATATCTACAGGGTTTTGCGGAAGTTTAAGCTCCAAACTGGCATTAGGTGAGTTTGGGCCTCAACTTTTCAGATCCACTCTTTATTGTGGCTTTAGTTTGACATAAAATATTAAAAGGCTTGAGATCACCGTCTTCTCAACAGGCTATATGAAATGACAAAGCATAGAAGCAAAATTAATGTAAATCACTCTGGCCTTGGTTTTTCTTCTGAGTAACCAATTTATTATATATATTTAACATGTTTATTTCTGGAAAGTGACTGGACTTGTGTCATGAAAATAACAGGTGTGTCAAATGTGATTAGTTGGAGTTAAACATTGTACTTATAAAAAGCTCAAAGTCAGTCCTGCCTTTGAGTCCTGTAGAGTTCATACTCTGCGCAATTCAAGTTTTGATTAATTAAAATGCAATGAACTGAGCAAGCACTTTGACTTATGTTTTTTTCATATTTCAATTGTGCGGTGGTAAGATGTCTCAGTGGCAACTGGCATGGTGGTAAAGGCCTCAGACTTGAAATTAGGAAGTAATGGGCTCAAATCCTGGTGACAGCAAGGATGCACTTGATATGCAGTTTAAAAAGGAAAAAAGTTTCTTGTTTCAGTATGAAATTTAATTAAGCATTTTTTCTTCTTCATTCAGCGTTCCTGTTTTACATATCTTTCTAAAAAAAAATACAAATTCATACTTTATTAGTTTTGCTTCTGCTTTTAATTTCTTCATGTAGACAGCATTGCATATTTCAAAAAACAGGGTTGCCAGCAGACTGGCAAAAACGCCTGAAAATTTTTCAGGATAAAATTCTTCTTCCTCTCTTAGCCCAGTGTTTCTATCATATTCATTGAGAAAAGATAAGATACTAACATCAAAATATTTAATACTTATTACGGCGGGGAATTTTAAAAAGCCAGATTTCCGGCAACCCTAAAAAAAAAAGACATTTAAAATGAATAAAAGTAACCTCATCATGACATTAGTTGCAAAACAAACTTTCAGTATCAAATCTGTACATAGAATAAAAAAAAAAACCAGCGCAATAAAGTATGAAATTAATTGCATAATATATAATATATTTGGTGTTTTTACATGAAGGCTCCACAAAGCTGTAATCCCGTCGAACAAGCCTGATTAAATTTAATGGTAGTTTGAACATAAATGAGCATTAAAATGACCAAAACTGGGGTAAAGTATGATAAATGACATGATGATTAGTGTCCACTTAACTAGCCTGATCAGGTGATTTTTCAATCATTTCAAAGTCAATTTTGCCTTCCTAGTTTTCTCTTATTTACAGGAGTTAAAAGCAACATTTCTACAAGTACATTCCAAATATCAACTCGTTCATTTGACAAATATAAAACTGTGGTGACAAACTGATATCAGAGAATTATCTTATTCTTAAAAGTTAAAATTAACATGCTATCAAAGTTTGATATGGTTGGGGGGGGGGATGGGTGGCGCTTGTATTGGAGGAGCAATATGATCCACCAACATGCTACAAACTAATCAAGACACTTGCCATGAACACAGAACAGGATGTTCTTCATATTTTTTTTTCAATATGGTAAACCAGCTACAATGGAATCTGCTTGAAGTCAACACCACACTACGATCCCGTTTTTTTCCTTCTTTGTTGAGTTAGTGTGGTCTTGTGCGGTTGGGACAGACTTGGTGCCTAAATGACTTGTATAAATTTCCCACACTATAGCTATATAAGGAACAAAATGGAGACACTGCAAAGGGAGATCACTGTCATAAATAAAGAGAGGGATACAGCCTCATTTTGGACTTTATTCCTGGAAATGGATTAAGTCAACTTTGTTTAAAGTGTTGACTTTAGGCGGATTCCACTGTAATTCTGCACTTTCCATATCTATATAAACTTTTTTTTTTTCAATTCACCCAATTGAGAAGGTTTTGAATTCATCCAAAATGTGCATTACATGCACAGTTGCAGGAATTCTTCTTAATTATTTAAACATACATAATAATGGATGTACAAAAGAAGTCATACACAGATTTGGGTTTTACAAAATGAGCCAACTTTTCTTACTGTCTCACTTACAGCATCTTGATTTCAAAAGTTAGTCAACAATAGCTTACAAAAGTGTGAATATTGTATAATGATAGTTTGATCTCTTCAGTAAGGGTGTAGATATGTTACTAAGATTAAGCACATGCACCTGGTATCATGTGGGTCAGTTCAACAGCTCTATTTTCAGTGATCTGCATACGTACAAATATTTGTTGACAATATGACGAGGCCACAATACCAATCTTGCAAATTTGTGTGTTCCTGCAGGTTAACGACCTTCTTAAAAAGAAAAAGATAAATTAAGAATATTCGTTTAGCTGGGCCTCATATGATGACCCTTAAATAAAATATGATCCATCTGTTGGTTGAGACTGAAGATGTGAAGGCATTTGTACTTTACTAGCATCAAGAATTCTTGAAATTTCCCTCATTATCTCAAGGATGGTAGAAGTTTATGGCTTGACACAATACAAAAGTGATGAGGAAGCAAAAACAAAATTGAAAACATCAATTCATCATTTGACATTTGTAATCTTAGAAACATCACATGGTGGTTTGAGTCACTGTAACAAAAGTTTTATCAAACGAGAAATTGACCTGAAAATTCAAATAGCATGTTAGTTTGGCTGAAAGCCCAACACCAAGACTGTCTTGAGCCATGATGTAAACACTGCTCTGAGTATTGCTACATATACATCATGTGGTGTAGATTTACCACTAATATCAACAGTCTTGATTTTCCTTACAAAGAACATTGGTATAGATATTACTAGAATGCGGATTAAAAGGATCTGAGAATTCATAGAGCGTGTTCGTGAAATGAATGTGAGAGAGCAGCAGTTGGTGGTGATAAGTCATCAGTTCTCTAAGACCGGCTAAAACTCACAGACTAGAGCTCAAGCACTGCTGCCACTGGAGGATGAGTTTGGGGTCTCACATTTTCAGTCCTACCCTTCCAGAAAATGATTAAGATTATCATGAAGTGGATGGGCTGAAACTCCTTAAGAGAATTAATTGTCTTACTCTTAGAAATATTAACTATGTCATTTTCACCTGCATGACTCAATTAATTTGAACAGGTTTTCCGGC
Source organism: Elysia crispata (assembly GCA_033675545.1). Taxonomy (NCBI): domain Eukaryota; kingdom Metazoa; phylum Mollusca; class Gastropoda; family Plakobranchidae; genus Elysia; species Elysia crispata. The sequence goes on from JAWDGP010004507.1 coordinate 12,716, forward strand.
CAATGCATTTTTGGTTCAATGATCAAGCTGGCATCAGAAGAGAACTTGAAACCTCAACAGTTTGAGATGAATTTGGAGATAGCGTCTTTAGGATCGGATTTCATCTTCTTGTCTTGCCTGGATTGTGTTGAATTCTCCAAATCTTCTTCATCTTCAGCACTTCTACTCATGTCCTCCATAGCTTGCTCTAAGGGAGCACAAACACATAGAGGAAGAATTAAAGAAAACCAGTTCAGGAAATCCTGTACTTTCATCGTCTATTGTACATCAGTAGAAGACTTTTAAATGCTTATTGGAAGGCTACGACTTCCTGCAAGAATTGCTTAAAGTTGAACTGCCTTGTGGAAATTCATTAATTACCTACATAACACTGAGTGTTCAATGGATAGATTTGGACTTAACAAAAGCAACTGTTATATTAAGATACCGTGAAGCTAATAAAGATTGATCTCATAGAGTCCCCCATAGGTCCACACAACATAATGTGGTGACCCAGTCAAATTGTTAAAAAATATGTCGTACTTTAGAAAGAGCTTACCTAGGTGAGAAGCTAGAACTTTGTTGCTCCGGTGTACTGTTTCCGCAAAAGACTTGATCATAGACAAGTTCTTGCAGCAAACTTCTCTCTGGCGGGATGAGGAGAGAAAAATGTTATTAATGTTTATGATATCACAAGCATGATTCCCTGCTCAGTGATCAGATAGGGAGAACAGACGTGAATAATAGGCAAAATGAATTTCTAGTTCTCAGGATAATTTATAGTATAAATCCATATTTTTCCTTTTGTTTTTATTGACAAAGTTTGAGACTGGCATCAGCACGCCAAAGTTCTGAAAACTTTATTCTTTTTTGGTTTTCCTATTAGCCCCCTGACTGCTACACAATTTTCCGCGCCCCATACTAAGGAAAATTTTTGTTAGATTATGGATACGCCCATCAAGTAAAATTTGCTACAACTCTAGATCTAGAAAAAAATAACAATAGATACCAAAAACTATATATCAAAGGCAAAGCCATGGCCTGCTAGTCAGTATCTAGATCTATTCAAGACTGTCACTCTTCCATACGATATGAGCTAGATCTAGATTCTGCAAGCCAAACACACAGGAACGGCTTTGTGTATATATGTGCCTATGTGTGTGCTTCACATGTGTTAAACGTTCTTTGTCCGGCTTCAATGATGCCATGAGCTATTAAAAGTTTCGGGAAAACTTGAGCTTTCCAGTGATACTATTTTTATCCTCTGAAAACTGAAACTGAATATCAATGCGGAGAAACAAAACGTTCTATATTGACCAAGTTTAGTGTACGTACACAGCGCATGGGACACCCTTCAGATAGGCATGTACAATGTATGTATACAGCGCAGTGAAGTGGTTAATAAGGTTACATCTACCATATTGATAGAGAGAATTGTTTCAAAGTTTACTTCTAAAAACAAATTTTTCCCAAATTTGAAATCTACTAAACCATAAGATAACCTAAAAAGAAAAAGAAAAGAACAAATATTCCATTTTCAATAGCTGGAACATTTTAAAATAGACATATATGTACATGATTCCGGCTGGTTCACAGCCCTTATTCACAACATTAATCCTCACACCATTCTACCCTGCTAAAAGTAGCATAAACTAAAGAAGTGTATGAGACGACAGCTTACATCGAACTGATACTGAGAAAGAAGGTTTGTGACTTGTTCCTTCACAACCGCCAGGTCCACCGGTTTTGCCTTGATGTAGTCTGAATGTGCTATCTGTTTCACATCTTCAGGCACAGAAGATTCTAGAACATTCAAGTTGGAGCAAAGTCTGTTTGGGCAACAACAATAACAAAAAAAAAGTGAATATGATTCAAGTCAACCTGGGGTAAACCACACCCACAGCATTTCCATCCAGCATGTAACTAAGAAAGTCTTTTAGATGAATTATTTTTGACGCATCGTCATATGACCGCTGGAAAAAATACTTCAATATAGGCCTGCTGATAATATACATTGTTGTGTTTCCTATTACTATTAATTACAGTAAGGCCATAGATTCTCTTGCTGTTTGTTTTTAATATGTTTTTTTTTTTTCATTTACATATATTCATTGTTTTGTTGTTTTTTAGCCAAATATCAAACATTTTTTTTACATAATCTGGTAATTTGTACACCATTCCACTAGCTTTCCAATTATTTTGACTGTTCAATACTTACATCCCATCTTTTCATGCCTCTTTTGATCAGTTCAAGAACGATTTGCTACATCTATCTCAACTTTTGGTTCCACTCACTTTCTAGATTCCTCCTCTTTCTTCACATGATTCTCCAAAATGTCCTCCCATTGCTCTGACTCTTTATTCAACCTGGCAAAGACATGAAACGTATGCATAAAATCATAGGCCTGGCCAGAATAAATAATATGATAATAAAAAGTAAAAGTGTTTTTTTTTCAGTGCTTCACCCTACAAAACATTGGTTCAAAGCAATTCGGTATTTCAGCTTTATTAAATCATAAATTTGTCCAGATTCCTTGGTTTGTTTACCTAAAATTTTTTTTCTACAAGACTAGTACACCATAAGCAACCATTTCAGTTTTTTACAAAAACACAAGAAAACATATGGGACAGAGCGTAAAGAGGCATAGACCCAACCATCCACAATAAAACTTCATAACATATCATCCCCATTATTATAATTATTATTATTGTTTTTATTATTTTATTCTATTTAAGTTGGCAAAACCAAAGACAGAGTCACTTAAAGGAAAGACCTAGGGCATGATCCATGATATATCATGTAAGTTGTACATACTTTTTAATTTGTGCCTGCATCAGTTCAATGACAGCATCCATTTTTAGATTTGCAGGGTTGGGCTTCAAGCTGGAAAAGTTTTTTAAAACATCACAAAAGGAAGCAAAATATGGTCTTCATATTTGGCACATAATTTTTTATTTTTTCAGGAAAAAAAAAATAAAAATCTCAAAATTAGGAAAGCATCAGACTTCATCTCATGTTTGGTTGTAAAGAGACTATATTTATTTATGGTTTTGAGGTATAATTAACTATGATGTCAATTGAATTCTTTGGATTAGGATTTGCAACATCCTCATTAACATTTTGATATTCTAGAAGAAAAGATAAAATCAAAAGATTACGGACAGATCGTTGTTACCCAAGATCTTGTGAACCTTGAGAGGATAATGGCTGATCTCCCGAAGAGGCAATGCTCTCCTGGCTAGCGCTGTCTGACGGTGGCTCTGGGCGGTTCAACATAATTGTAAAAATAATTCAATTTTTCTTTCAACATCAACAGGACATAAGTTAATCAGATTGACACTATAGTACAGAGTATGCGTAAAAATTTTAAAAGTTAACATGATCAAGAACTTTTGATTCAATGCGTTCATAAATTAAAGCCTGAGATATCTTCACTATCTCTTGATCCTAAGTGAATGTTCGTTAAAGTTATATTGACATTCAATCCTATTCCTAAATTTGATTTTGACACACTTCTCAGTTTCACTAAAAGTGTAAATTCACAATACAGTGGAAATTTCAAAAAACCCAGGTCTGATAATTCGAATTTCTCATAAACCGAATTTTGCAAGATGATAGATTATTTTTTTCCTCTTTGGCTATGTTAGAATCGGAATCGAATTTTGAAATCTTTCTGATTCGATTCTCTTGATTTGAAGTCTATACATCCCATGAGGCATCACAAAAGCACAACGTATAGATCTCAAGCGGCAAGCAATGCTAATATCTGCCTAAGAAAGGCTGCTCAGTGCTCTAACAAAGCAAGAAGGGAGCGGATGCACTAACAACCAAGTGCCAGCAGTAATACTGTACTGATACTGATAGCAACGTGGGACAGGGGAAAGGGAAGGTTGATTGTTGCAGGCTCAGTACACACTCACCCAATAAGTCTTAGACTCTGTTACACCCATTTTTGTAATTCAAATACTCTTAATTTGAAGTTTTAATCTATTCCCTTACAATTAGAATTATGAGGTTTCCACTGTACATTATCACCAAGAAAATCTGAGTTGGCACCAAGGTACCTACAGTACAATCAATTATTGTTTCCACAGTGCAAAAATGGGGATGATAACTGGTAGAGTAAATTCCGACGAATCCTATTTAAATTCAGGATATGGTTATTATATCATAATAATATCTGTAGAACTACCTGCAGCCAACTATTCTTCATTTATCAGAAAACAAAACTATGGGCCCTGATGTTCTAAAAGAAAATTCTCCAAATTAAACAAATAAGTGGAAACATTTTTTTTTCTACCAACATCCTATGTGGGATAAACATTATAATCTCACAAAATTTTCTGGATGATTCCATTATGAGCTTTATTAAGAAATTTAACTGACTAATCCCACATACTCAAGCAGTGTTATTTATAAGACAAAAAAGATATATTTATAAACAATTTTATAATTCAACAGGCACACTTGAAAACTCACCCACGGGCAAATCTCCCATTACAATGGACCTTCTCACAGAAGAAAGACTTGATCTTCTCTTCTTCAAGGCCTTTCTTTGTTTCCTGGCTTCATCATCGCCAACTTCCACATGTCGTTTCATGGATTGATCACACAGAGGCACTTCCATCTCTGTGCTAGAGATAAGCAACGGGTTTGCCAAAGTCTGACTCTGAGATGTCATTTCCATAGGAGTTGATTGACGTGAGTGTGATACCTGGCGATTCATTTCACAATTTAATTGAAACTCAAATTTATGTACATGATTAACACTTTAGAATAAATGATGTACTATAGATCTCGAGTCGTATACACAAAACCAAAATGTTTACCAACCAAAAATATCTAACTCCATGTAATTCTAAATGATGCTCGATGAGAAAGCTTTATAATTATATAAATTACAATGATTTTAAAAAAGATCATAAGAAAATTGATTTCTTCATCCTTAAAATATAAAAGTTTCTAACTACCATTACTACGGCATTAGGGCAAACAGTAACAATGAGAAAACAGTTCTATTAGTATTACCTCTAACCATGGCTTTCTTAAATTCATGGGATTATAACAAAAAATATAAATTTTTAAAATCTTATAAAAAATATTTCAAACTTACAAATTAGATTTCTAGATCTAGCAGCCAGTTTGTTTTTCTTTTCAGCACCCACCTATTGGTTTGAGTTTACAAGCCGTTATGCCTCTAGATAAGCACATTCATAAACCTTTGACTATGGAATTGATCAGTTGGTAATTGGCAATATCTTGAGAATCTAGTCTAGATTAACTATCATCAACTGAATGTCGAATGAAGTCGACACAGTCTATTTCTGTCCATGTAGAGTAACTTTAAATCCTTGGAAATTTTCCTCACTCGATCACAAATTCAACAACTCGTTTCTCAACTACTCTTAGTTTCGTTTTAAAAGTGTGAATTCTCCCGATTTTGAAATTACCGCTATTGTATTATACATGAAAAGGAAACAGCTAGATCTACTACTAGTTGTTTTTTAAACCACTCAAAATTTGGGCTATACATGTGCAGCGTTTAGTCAAAAAAAACCAAATTAAAACATGTAAAAATTGGAATTAGATTGAAATGACATAACTACCTCCAATGTGTATTCATAAATAACTACAAATAAACTTTTGAGCACACGTAAATCATAAAAAAATGTTACTAATACACAAAGTAACTTAAAAACTATAGAAATTATGCATGAGCCAAAATAATTAAAAGCTACAGCCAAGACCTGTGAAAAAACATTGACGAACATTAATTTCGTATCAAACTATTGACTAGATTATGATGAATAGAATAATGCAGGTAAGCTCGTAAGAAAGAGAATCATCGCTTGTTGTATATTGCTGTATATGTTCTGGTCTTTATTACCCGGTATTTTTAACAACGCGATATCAAAATAGAAACGTTTCTATGCTGTTTTATTTTGTATTGCTTCTTATCGTTGCGCTGTAGTCAATCAATTTGTGTTCCTGTTTCCAGTTTACAAGCTTTTCTTCCCATGATGTTCCTACAGATACATTCGCGTATTGTTTGGGCGTTGTTTTTGTTGTTGTTTGTTTGTTGTTGACAATGGCTGAACCCCCACTGCTGTGTTTCATTTTATACTCGGATTCTCCTCTGCTGTATTGTTCCTCCTCTTCCTCTGTTTTGTCAAATTGCATGAGTCTATACGGGTAATTGATTCTCCACGCATTATGTTAGCGCAGACCGCATGTAGGGTCTATCAGCTTTGTGGCGTAAAAAAAAGTCTTGTAACCTGTGCAGGTATTTTTTTGCCTGCATCACTTTAGATCTAATTTTTTAACCCCTACGCGTTGCGCACGTGAAAAATGAAGATATCACTCACGATGTATGAGACAGTAGTCGTTCTAACTGGTGATGACGAATAAAAGCTTTAACTGGAAATTCATATTTCTATCCACTTAAATTCGACATAATATGGTTTGTGATTGAACAATGATAATAATAATAATAATAATAATAATAATAATAATAATAATGATGATGATGATGATGATGATGATAATAATAATAATAATAATAATAATAATAATAATAATAATAATAATAATAATAATAATAATAATAATAATAATAATAACATACTTCTAGATTAAAAAACAAAAATGTTTTCTAGACTCTAGTTCCTTTTTCCCCCTCCCCCCAACCACACACACACCACACACACACACACACACACACACTTTTGTGCCTTTTCATCTCGAAACACAGGTCGTCCTTATACTACTTATAGGAAGGTTCATGGAACTGGTTTTGTAATAAGCTTAATAACATTCATAATTTGTTACGTTGCAGGGTCAAAGGTCATTTAATGTTATGGCCTACAAAACTTGAAAACGAACTGGAGGCTTGTGCTTGATGACCAAGGTGCAACGAGAAGGCCTTTACCAACGAAGAACATCAATCGAAACTTAAGATTTAAAATATACCTCAGAATCATTGCAATGGCCTCGCTTTTTAGATCAGTAAGTATATAATCCCACAAAATCGACCACCTGATCTTGATTCTAGTCTAGATCGTATATCTAGATCTAGTTGCAGAAGTAGATTATTATCTAGATCTTATATCTAGATCTAGATCTAGATCTAGATCCAGTTTATCAAAATTCTAGAGCTATGAATCAAAGCCTCATGTTGTAAAGGAGAGAGCTCGTAACAAACTTTATTATTCATTGCTGCTTGCATGGCATTCCTAAATTTCCCCATATCTCCCACCTCCTGCTAGAATCTAATTTGTTGGCGCATTTTCCTTTGTTCTCCAACTCCAAGGCACATTCACCAGTAACTTAGTCTGCCTTCTAGATCTAGATCTAGATGTTCAATACAATTTTGTATCGGATACAGCATAGGTGAAACCAAATAACGCTACAGAACAACATTTCAAAACGTTAATAAATATAGGCCTATAGAATTTTAGCTTATATCAGACCCAACAGGATTAGGCCTATAAGTTATAAATATAGAATATTTTTTTATTCAATTCCAAGACAGCAGATTAAGGTGAACAAGCCAGTGATAAGACAGGAAAAAACGCCTCTTTTCATCCTTCAAGTTCAGCAATCAAAGTCCATCAAGGAAAACATGACTTCTTGCCCTATTGGAGACGAAAGACAATTTTTTTTTCTCATGAGCTAACAAACAAGAAAATTCAACTGAAATGATTGACATCCCAGAAAGAAAATAGATCCTAATGTCAATCTCCAAATTAAAAAAGGAGCATCAATTTACTTTAAATAGTCATTCTTGAATTTTCCTCTTTGTTAAGAAAGGATCTACTGCCCATCTTTCTTTAAGGCAAAGAGCTATGTACATTGTTAAAATGATCAAATATCAAGAGTCAAAAAAGGTTTTTGATTTTCATGTTGAGAGTCTAATCAGTTCTTCTCGGAGAAAACATTAAGATATACACTACAGACGCAAATTTGAGTGAACCTGTAGACATGATATTGTCTGCATTAAAGAGTCTAAAGCAATAATGCAATATTATTAAATTGTACCTGTAGGCCTTCTTTAGACATGTATTTCAATATATTTCCGCTAGGTTGCCACACGGCTGCGACCAGCAATTCAGTCAGCGTATGCCTTCAGCACAAAACCTGGGGCAGCCTCTGGAGAGCCGCAGCAAGCATTTGGAGGGATTTCCTTTGGTGAGTACTGAGCTCATATCTTTCACCCATTTTAACTGAGGCATATATAGGATTTTTTTTGTATTTCAACCTTTATATATTTTTCTGTCTTTGATATTTTATGAAAACAACACAGGATGTGAGAAGTATTTCTGAAGGAAATATATGATGCACACTTTATACCCATTTAAAACAGGTAGAAGGGATATTTTCATCAGTATTTACTAACAGAGCATTTTTCTATGCAAAGAAAATAGGACAATGAAGACCAAAAAAATCATGAAGTTACATTTTGCAAAAGTCAAAAAGAATTCATGCATTTAAATGTAATGGTTTTTTTAGCTTTCTTCAACCAAAATCGTTACAGTAAACATTTTATATAGATTAATGCTTTTTGATAACTGAATGACTCGTAAAATATTGAAAATAAACTACACATTATCTGCTTGGAATTGTTCAAACTATCTTTGCGGCATAATTTTCCTAGAACTGTCTGCCGAGCAACTTGAATTCCAAGAAACTGCAAGAAAATTTGCCAGAGAGGAGATCATTCCTAAAGCGGCTCAGTTTGACAAATCAGGGGAGGTAAGGATGAATTTTTAATGGAAAACATGACATGTGCTATCCTCACAAAAGTCAAATTGTCCTGTTGCTCAGTCCCAAAAGACTTTCTTTTCTGATCTATTAATAGTGGTATAGATTCTGTTGGCAAGCTTCATGTTTTACACAACAGTTCTTTGCCCTATCATCAATTTAGATTCGTTTGTTTTGATTTCAGTTAATGTGGTTGTGTTTATTTACACTCTCAAATTAAATTGTTAGTGAATCATTTTTTTTTTTTAATTTGTGGTAATTGGTATATTACATCTTTAAAATGATTCTTTTCTATGGAACAGTATCCATGGGAGCTGGTGAAGAAAGCATGGGATCTTGGCCTGATCAACACACACATCCCAGAGCATTGTGGTGAGTGTTTTCATCGGTTGTGTATGTGGGAGGGGGCGGATTATGTTATTTCTGAGCTTACACTTTCTGTAAATCATGTGAAAGAACTGTGTTTAATAGGTGCTATTTAGACATAAAGTAGTTATCTGGCTAAAAATTTTATCTAATCTAGACCCTGACATAAAAGACAAGATTTTTTTTTTTACAGTTTCGAACTTGAGACTGCAAAAACTTTTGAAATTTAATTATCAGAAGTTGGCTATAGAGTACATGTAAAGCCAATTTATTTGCAACATGACAAGCACAACAGTTTCCTTTGCACAGTTCTGAAGTTATGCGTCTGGACATCTTCCTGAATAAATGGATGTTTCTAATCAAATATATCATTCAGAATGATGACTAGGTAAATGAAGCTTTTTCTGTTAGCTATTTTTTATGTAATAAATTGCAGTTTAAACGTTCTCATTTCTACAGGTTGCAGAGATAAGATAATATTCAATCAAGACTACAGTTCAACATTATTATCTTATACTTTAAAATACCAATGTAATGTAAAGACTCCACAAGTAGAATTTACCTCTATGCAGGTGGCATGGATCTGGGCATACTGGACTGCACAACCATTACCGAAGAGATTGCCTACGGTTGCACCGGTGTTCAGACAGCCATGGAAGCCAATTCCTTAGGGGTATAAACAGATTCATAATTACAATACCTGTTATGGTTTAATACTGTAAAAGCTTTTGTTATTGAGTATGGGATGAAGGTTGAATTTGTCCAGGGTTATGTTAGGATGGTTGTCATTCTGAATGATCCACACCCTAGACCATGACTCTGTCTATATCGTTGTCTCACTCCCTTAGTTTCTTGGAGTAAGTAGTGCTTGATGCTGCACCAGTTTTATCACCACATAGTTTTCTTTGTGGGATCTTCTTATACACAAGCATTCATGCTTACTAATTTTTTCTAGAAGACACAAGACATGATAGACTGTATCATTTAATTAATTCTTTCCCTTAAGCTGGATCTACCGGCTCGTATTCAGTTAAAAACCCGCCCGAAAGCCGAATTTACCAGCTCGCAATTTCATTCGAATTTTCCTAACCTGTAATTTTCAGACATCTGTGCATGTCCAAACTGAGTATTGAAGACTTCCTTTCCATTTGTTTACATCAATTTTGGCGGATAACTTGAGCATTACTATCAAATTCAGTCCACTTTATGTTAATTTAGCAGCGAAGGTCATGTTTGCTTGGGTCCAGCCATGAAATATGGCCGGGGAGTGAGTGAGTTCAATGTCTTTGATTAGAGGGGAGGGAGGGGAAGCCATGAGGAACCAGGATAAGTTATGCTATAATTATGATTAGAATATCATTTGCTCAATCTTTAAACTATTTTTTATTTCTTTCTCAGTTAATATTCTTTTTACTTGATAAACTGACGTTTAAAAAGATACATACTATTTTTGAGGGATGTCGTTATTATTATAATGGAAAAAAAAATTTGGGGGGAACATTTTTCTTCAGCAAATGCCAGTCATCATAGCGGGCAACAAGGAGCAACAAAAGAAATATCTGGGTCGGATGACGGAGGAACCCCTCATGTGTGTAAGTCAGTGTGTATTGATGGACTTGTGAGATATGATTTTTTTCATGTGTAAAACATATATCTTATTTTAGTGTGTGAAATTTAATTTCTACCATTTTGAGTCAGTGAGATAAATTCTAGAACAAAACATACTTAGTGCCTCTATTGCCATGCTAATTGCTGCATGAATCCTCAAAAGGTGTCATATTTCATCACAAACATTTTGAAATGTTACACTAAAAAAATAAAAAGGTGTTCATTTCTTAGGGATGACCTTTTTAGGAGTTTATTTTTTAAAGTCATTGAATTTAATGATATGCATTATATTAAGTCTACTGTAGCTTTTTGCTATAATTTAATTATAAATAAAAGATACATGACCTTGCAATATGGAACTTTTGGTAGGAGGTTGAAGTTGGGCCTAATGTCACATTATCCAATACCATCAAGTTAAATATCATTTCAAGTTGACTAAAGTATTTGTTAATTATAGATGGGACGAGACACTCCCAAACGGTTGCTATGTCTGGATTCAATGGCTGCACCTCCATATTATCGGTCTGGTGCTCAATCTGATGATCTGAGGAAACAAAAATCGTCATTTAGACTTGTCAGCGGCATTTTTCTTGTTTGATGCCTGGTTTTGATAATTAATTGCGTATATTAATTGAGTAAAGAATTAATGCCCAATTTAAGACAAGAAAATTGAAGATATCAGTATCAAGTACATCATCTTTTCCATTTTAAATCCCCAAGAGAGCAAAGCCTGCCTGGACTTTTCTAACCTCATTCTGACTCAATTTTGCAATACAGGGGTGGAAAAAAAAAACAGAAGACAAAATTCCTTGTTCTATCAGCTAATGTCTCTTTTTTTTATCTCTCTCTCTCTCATCTACTCAGGCTTATTGTGTAACAGAGCCAGCGGCTGGGTCTGATGTGGCGGGAATCAGAACAAAAGCAGAAAAGAAGGGAGATGACTATGTCCTTAATGGCTCAAAGATGTGGATCACCAACGGCTCAGTGGCTAACTGGTATTTTGTCCTCGCACGCACAAGCTCGGACCCAAAGATGCCTGCTGGGAAGGCTTTCACTGGTTTTATTGTGGATGCGAATTCGCCAGGAATCACCGTGGGAAGGAAGGTATGACTAACACGCCACAAAGTCTTGATATTCTGTCTGTCTTCCCCTTTTTGTTACTAACATGGTCTCAGAAGAAAAGTAGTTAGAGCTTAGATCTTCAAACCCACAGCAGAAAGGCACTGCAGATTTACTCCACTATCACCACATCTATCTTTACGTTCTAAAAAAATTTCACACGTCAAGTTTGTTTTAGCGCAGCTTATTTCAAAGTGGACAAGTATAGTAAGAAAGTTATTGCGATTTTGGTCCTGAATTAAATGTTTTTTTGCACTCTTTTTTGGGCTTGATATATTGGCCAGCACAGCTCAGTATTGCTGTGTGTGACGTGAACATAACATTCCTACTTGATAATGTTCTCACTGTTTTGGTTTCAGGAGTGGAATATGGGCCAGAGATGTTCAGATACAAGAGGGATCACTTTTGAAGATGTTATTGTGCCTAAAGAGGTAAGACTATTGAAAATATCATGGTCCAGTTGGTAAAACTTTTATCTCAGGGCAGATTTCATGTGGATTCCCGATATTTTGGCCTCTTCTAGTGCTGCTTTATCCGTTGTTGTTTTTTTTTAATGAAAAGTTAAGCTGTAGTTACAGGAGAATTGAAAGTAATAGAATTATTAAATAGGAGAAAATGCAGTGGAAGACATCCAGAGATGGAAAAACTTTCAGTTATCTTTGGTTTAGCAATAGTAGCAGCAGTAATAGTTTTAATGAGCACGCAGTCCGGAACAGTAGAAACAGCGGCAAAATCCAGGTTTTTAATTGTTTAGGTAACGACACTTGTGTGCAAAAGCCATCTTTCAGCTTCTTTATTTTTATGCTACTTGTAATATTGTGTAGTGCTGTTGAATTGGATCGAACTAAAAGTAAAACAGATCCTGAAACTAGTTTAGGCATAAAATACCCTGGAGGGAGGTCACATGTTATTCAATATTATTTCTTTATACTCCACAGAATGTTTTAGGGACAGAAGGCATTGGTTTCAAGATCGCTATGGGTGCCTTTGACAAGACGAGACCCCCAGTAAGGTTTATAGCCAAGCTTTGCTGAGATGCATTTAGTTATTTTACGTGTTGATAACAATGACATAATGTTTTAGAATATTGAGGCAATTGACTGCTGTTTTTTTCCCAAGATGAAAATTTTTTGTGAGGATTCATAGTGTTTGATGTGAAAAGCAATATTAAGAGACCCCCTGTAAGGTTTATAGCCAAGCTTTGCTGAGATGCAGTTAGTTATTTTATGTGTTGATAACAATGACAATATGTGGTAGAATATTTAGGCATTTGTCTGCTGTTTTTTTCCCAAGATGAAAATTTTTTGTGTGGATTTATAGTGTTTGATGTGAAAAGCTATATTTTCAAAGTCTAGCTGTCTGCCTATCTCTTGAGAGTTTTAGAATTATAAACCATTTTCAAATAGATTTAAAAAAAGGCAGAGACTCAAACTAGATATCAGTTTATATGCATTTTCTTTTCTAAAGGTATGCATTTGTATTATGAAAAATGGTCCACATTAACGCCAATCTCGTTTTGAATGAATTTAGTTGGATAATATCATGTTTGTGAAATAAATAAAAAAAAATGAAGATTGGAACAGAATAATGTAAGAATAGGCAAAAGTCAACCAAGATTTAGTATTAGATCATTGTTGATATTTTTCTTTCTGTCTGTTCTCTGAATGACACATCACATTTTTGCCAACCCCATTCCCTGAAGATCTTTTTAGCCAGTAGTGCTGATATTGAAATTGAATTATATTACTCAGACTTCTTTTCGATCTGTATGGCATCTAAAAAGTCACTTGTAGATCTATGTGATAAAGTCACTTGTAGATCTATGTGATGAAGTCCTTTGTAGATCTATGTGATGAAGTCACTTGTAGATCTAAGTGATGAAGTCACTTGTAGATCTATGTGATGAAGTCACTTGTAGATCTAAGTGATGAAGTCACTTGTAGATCTATGTGATGAAGTCACTTGTAGATCTATGTGATAAAGTCACTTGTAGATCTATGTGATAAAGTCACTTGTAGATCTAAGTGATGAAGTCACTTGTAGATCTATGTGATAAAGTCACTTGTAGATCTATGTGATGAAGTCACTTGTAGATCTAAGTGATGAAGTCACTTGTAGATCTAAGTGATGAAGTCACTTGTAGATCTAAGTGATGAAGTCACTTGTAGATCTAAGTGATGAAGTCACTTGTAGATCTATGTGATGAACAAAAATGTCTGCTTTCATTCTTGAAATTCAACATATCTCATGTGCTAAACATGCACTTTACATTTGGCTCTTGAATATGTAGTAATGAGATCTCTTGAATATGTAGTAATGAGATCTCTTGAATATGTAGTAATGAGATCTCTTGAATATGTAGTAATGAGATCTCTTGAATATGTAGTAATGAGATCTCTTGAATATGTAGTAATGAGATCTCTTGAATATGTAGTAATGAGATCTCTTGAATATGTAGTAATGAGATCTCTTGCATTTTTTTTGCTAATGATACCTTACACTGCACTGAAATCTTTTCACACTCCCTAACCTGGTGGCAGCAGGTCATCTCACAATACACTAAAATCTTTACACGCTCCCTAACTAGGTGGCAGCAGGTCATCTCACAATACACTAAAATCTTTACACGCTCCCTAACCAGATGGCAGCAGGTCATCTCACAATACACTAAAATCTTTACACGCTCCCTTACCAGGTGGCAGCAGGTCATCTCACAATACACTAAAATCTTTACACGCTCCCTTACCAGGTGGCAGCAGGTCATCTCACAATACACTAAAATCTTTACACACTCCCTTACCAGGTGGCAGCAGGTCATCTCACAATACAGTAAAATCTTTACACGCTCCCTAACCAGGTGGCAGCAGGTCATCTCACAATACACTAAAATCTTTACACACTCCCTTACCAGATGGCAGCAGGTCATCTCACAATACACTAAAATCTTTACACACTCCCTTACCAGGTGGCAGCAGGTCATCTCACAATACACTAAAATCTTTACACGCTCACTAACCAGGTGGCAGCAGGTGCTGTAGGACTTGCCAAGCGAGCTCTGGATGAGGCCACAAAATACTCCCTGGAGAGACAGACTATGGGAAAACCGATCTGTGAGGTTAGTCCACTACAGAGTACATGTGTGAGGCTTTCTTCAAACTAGTGCTGAGTTTTATGGTTGTGTTTTGTATTTTGTTTCTTTGATGTTTTGCTTGTATATTAATTTTGTCAGTTGCTTATACATCAACTTTATTTATTGATCTTGTTACGTCAACCTACCTTTTCAATGGCATCAGAAGCTTATTTCTTACCTTATTTTGTTGTTTTTTTTAGTAGGGGTACTGAATGTTTTGTTGTGAATATTTTCTTTCCTTTCTATAAACATCCGTACTACTTTCTCCAATATCCCATTATTCTAGCATCAAGCTGTAGCCTTTATGCTGGCAGATATGACGATAGGCGTGGAAACAGCCCGCATGGCCACTCAACGCTCAGCTTGGGAGATCGACCAGGGCCGCCGCAACACATTCTATGCATCCATAGCCAAGGCTTATGCTGCCGATGTGGCCAACAAAGCTGCAGCAGATGCTGTACAGGTAACGTTCTGGGGAGGAGTGTGGTGGATTTTGTTTAGGGAACATAGTTATATTGCAACAGCAAAGTTTTCAACAAATTGCAGTCCTTTTTGTTAATGTAATGCCATCCTTTTTTTCTTAATTTACCATAAATTGATATCTGAGTGGAGCCAAAATACGTCCAAATCGCTAAGATTTCTGCAGTCTTGAATTTCAATACAAGACTTCCATCAATCTTAACATTCTGTTTAACTGTGACAAAGCGCGAGATTGCAGGGGCTACCGATTCCTCATCTGGCAATCGATAAGAAAATCCGACTGATTTTAATTTAGAGCTAAATGGAGCTGAGACTTGATACACATTTTAACTGTCAAAGCAGTTCTGTGAGATTTTTGCTTCCTGAACAATCCAATACCTAATTTTGATCTTTGCAAGAGACAAAGGATATGGATCATCTGACAAAAGTAATTTGGTTTCTCTCTCTCTCTTTTTATTTTCCCACCAGATTTTTGGAGGAAATGGTTTCAATTCCGAGTACCCTGTTGAGAAACTAATGAGGGACGCCAAAATCTACCAGGTGAGATTTCTTTATTTGGTTTTATCTTCTAGGTATTTTGGCTAGTGGGTGGGGGGATTGTCACCCTTACCTAAAAGATATTTTCTTAAGTTAATCCACCATGAAATAATTACAATATGGTTTGGCAAAGATTTGTTTTATTGAATTGCCTTTGAGTTTGAGTGATCATAGTTGTAAGAATTTTTCATTTCAATAAACACTATGTTGAGGAGCATCTTGCAAATAATCGAAATTTAAATTATTGCATTTTTAAAACCAAGTTTCCGTCACCTGTTACAAAAGACAACTACCTTTTCTATAGGGTCATTTATGTGGTCAAGGAGTGAAAGTTTTATCTCTCATGAAGTGATCTTTTCAACTTTGTAGATACATTTTATGTGCTCGCATACTTTGTGAAAAGGAGTTTTAGTTTCTTACCAGCTTAAATTACCCCCCCATACACACACCTGAAAAAACAACAAACAAACAAAAAAAAAAAAAACCCTCATACATAACTGTTATAAACTAAATCTTTTCCTAACTTCAACTGATTAGATTATTAATTTACCCCCCCATCTGACACGAAAAGGTTTTATCCTAGTTAATAAGCAGCTGATATATGTCCATAACTCAAGTTGCTTTCTGGTTTATTTTTTCTCAGATTTATGAGGGCACAGCTCAAATCCAAAGACTGATCATTTCCAGAGAACATTTAGCAGCAGCCAAGAGCCAGTGGTAAACAGTAACCAACTTGGTACTGTAGACAGTAACAACTGGGTACTGTTTTTGTCATGTTTTTGTCAGCCATTTCGAAAAATTTCATGTCACTTTTTATCTGTCACTTCGCCATAAGACCTTAAATCTGGTTTTCCTGTCAAGAGCCAGTGGTAAACAGTAACCAACTTGGTACTGTAGACAGTAACAGCTGGGTACTGTTTTTGTCATGTTTTTGTCAGCCATTTCGAAAAATTTCATGTCACTTTTTATCTGTCACTTCGCCATAAGACCTTAAATCTGGTTTTCCTGTGATGAAACATTTCTGAGGAGCTAAAGTTGTAAAGAGAACAATCATTTTGCTGAAAACAAATTTTTTTATACGAAGTAAGCAATAAACGGAAAGAAAACTCACTTGCAAGTACACATTTCCAAACACAAAATAAAAGCATGTCTTTATTAAAATGAGGCAAGTCTACAGGCTGAAATAAGTCATTATGTTTATTTTTGAGATCGAAATGTTAACCACTTGATTGTTGATCCTGAAATCAATTTATCAGTAGTGTAATACAGTGCTGGCTGATCAACAAACGTAAGAAAACTAGGAAAATAAAAGCAGGTTGTAATCACAGATATAAACTGAAGCATGCCAGTAGGCTCCTTGCACTGTATTTGGTGCATGGCATGGAAAAGATGGAACTAAAATCTCTCCTTATATATTCACAATTAATTTAAAATTTAGTACGGGTAGACATGAAGAATTTGATCTTAGAATGTTTTATAGCTGTTAGATGTGGATTGTGTGTACCTGAAATGCAAACATTTTTTTTGTTATTATTAAATACTGCTTGTTAAGAGGTGTTCTCTAAATGTTTTGCCAGATTTTTTCATTTGTGCATTGTCACTTGTTAAAGATTCTAAAGACTTGGAAAATATCAAATATTTTTTGTTGAGCACCCCAAAGAAGAGGGGAAAAAAATGAAAAAGTTTTTGGGCAAAACAGCATAATTTTATTTTATTTTATTGGAATGGCTCTGAATAGTTGCAAAAAAGAAAAGTAAAAGAAACGAGAGACATCTATTTATATTCTGTGTGCTTGTTTGAGATGATAGGGGAGAAAGAAAAAAATTCTTTTTTATTTCTTTGATACTAATTTAAAAAAAAGAAAATTATGATAACTAAATGCTAACCTAATGAAATTGGCAGCTACTATATTTCCTCTTTTTTTTCATTCTGCTGGAACAACGGTCATTAAAAAAAAACCACATTTATATTACTTGTATTAAAGCTTAGATTTTCTTATTTTAATGAATCTTGCTTGAAAGGCATGAAGATGGTAAAAAAGGCTTTTTTTGGCAAATAAATCTTCACATCTAGTTTTTTAAATACTCAACTAATGTTAAAGAAGGTGAGGGGCGTGATGCGGCTTTTTGGGCTCAAACTCTGAGACAAGAACTGAACTAGTGCCAAGGGGAGAAACACATTTACCAGAATTTTTATTAGGTTTCAAGAACAGGCAAATCAGTTAGAATGAATTAAAAATTTTGTAGAAGCAGCGTTTGAAACGTCAATTTCAATCTAATGAATAATAACCCAGTACCCTTCTTGTGAAAAAATGCTCAAAAGTCTGTGCTTCTATGATTTAAATTTAAATTTAAGATAAAATATATTAAGATCTTATAACTCCACAGTAACTATTGCTCAAACATTTATGTTAAGTCCGATTTGATGAATGTTATTTATACTTGAACTAATAAAGCATTTCTCTAACTGGAACATAAAGGTGTTTTGTTTTTATTGGTTTTTTTTTTTGTTTCGTTTCGTTTTTTATGTTTAGTATGCCATTGCTTGTTTCGAAAAGCAAATATCATGCCTAAAAATTATGTAATTATTTGTCAGCGGAGTAAGAAAAAATTTGGTTTGAAACATGGCTTTTGACATATTTTAGATTTGTAAGGGTGTAGGAAAAGAAAGTTTCCATGTTTATAGGAAAATATAAGTTGTGCAGGGCAGTTTTTAGAAAAATATTAACCTTCATATTTAACTCATTCATATGTCCATTAATATTATTTATATTTCGACCCTGCACCGATTGTATTGTCTTGACTGCTCTTCCAGCACACATGATATTTATTAAGAATAATTTGCTTTGAGAATTAATTTGCATCTAATAATATATTATAGTTTATGCAGTCTACTTTTGGATGAGTGAAATCAACTAACTGCTTTACATATTGTTGCTGTGTTAAATCACTAAATGACAATAGTTTAAATATATTATACAGTCTACTGTTGGATGAGTAAAATCAACTACTTGCTTACGTAATTGGTCCTATGTCATATCATTAACTGACAATACTATTCATGATGACGATGATTATAATAATAATAATAACAACAACAACAACAACAGTAATAATAAACATATGAACTTTAAATCAATAGTTCTTTTATATTTTAATAATGGCACACATCAATTACTTTTTTCAAATAATGTTTTAACAACAAGTCAATCATTTTTACAAACTCAGTTCACCAATAATGGTGATTCAAGGGCAATGATATAATTATACACAAGCTATTTAATTAATGTATCTTATCTGAATCAGGTTTTAGAATAGAACAGTTGTGATTGATTGTAGCAATATAGAAACAAGTGACGATATCATACTATGGTAGCATTTACACAAGGAAAGATCTCAGATTTTTTTTTTTATATTTTTATTGTAGTGATGGCTAAAATTAAACATCAATTACAGTGCAAACCTCATAATTCGAATTGTATGGGAACGGATTAAATCTTCGAATTGCAAAAATGGGTATAACAGTCTAAGACTCATTGAGTGAGAGTGTACTGAGCCTGCAACGAGCAACCCTCCCCTTCCCCCGTCCCACGTTGCTATCAGTATCAGTACAGATTTCCTACTGACACTTAATTGTTAATGCATCTGCTCCCTTCTTGATTTGTTAGCGCACTGATCAGCCTTTCTTGGGCAGTGATTGGCATTGTTTGCTGCTTGAGACATGCATGTAGCAATTTAGTGATGCTTTACGAGGTGGTATCGACTTCGAATTAAGAGAATCAAAATCAGAAATACTTCGAAATAAGAGTCCGATTCTAACAAAGCCAACGAGAAAAAAAAAACATATCATATTGCAAAATTCGATTTATGAGAAATTCGAATAATCAGACTTCGGTTTTTAAGGTTTCCACTGAAGGAAGTTGCCTGCACAGCGTTGGGTCCAGTGGAGGAAAGACAACAAATCGAGTAGCCCAGTCTGTCCATCATCAGCAAGTTCAGTCCCTGTCGTGTGGATGACCTCAAGTGATGATGGATCTCTCGGGCATCATTATCAAGATGCCCCTTGCCAAGTTAGACGAGTGTAATAATGGGAGCTAGATCGATCTAAAGGAACAATACTTGACAATACATTGTGTAGGTATATTATGATCTCGAGTGGTATAGGCCATGCGCTACTCAGTCAATTGCTTGGAACTATGGCGTGAAAGATAAAAAAATGAAGGGTAAGTGAGAAATGTACTGGTTGTCTAGAATATTATTAGTAATACGTTAGAAGTACAAGAACAGTCATTAACAATGGTGGCGATAATTATGGTAGATTATACGGACAATATTATATTGAGTCAATTGCTTGAATAATGAAAGGCAGAAAAGAAAACTATGAAAGGTAATGAACGCAATAGTAGTCTAGGGTAATCCATATAATACATGTGTTTAGATGAGCAAACACTTGTAAAATACAGCGCAGTCTAGGGTAATATTTAGATGGGCAAACACTTGTAAAATACAGCGCAGTCTAGGGTAATACATATAATACATGTGTTTAGATGAGCAAACACTTGCAAAATACAGCGCAGTCTAGGGTAATCCATATAATACATGTGTTTAGATGAGCAAACACTTGAAAAATACAGCGCAGTCTAGGGTAATCCATATAATACATGTGTTGAGATGAGCAAACACTTGTAAAATACAGCGCAGTCTAGGGTAATCCATATAATACATGTGTTTAGATGAGCAAACACTTGTAAAATACAGCGCAGTCTAGGGTAATATTTAGATGGGCAAACACTTGTAAAATACAGCGCAGTCTAGGGTAATATTTAGATGGGCAAACACTTGTAAAATACAGCGCAGTCTAGGGTAATATTTAGATGGGCAAACACTTGTAAAATACAGCGCAGTCTAGGGTAATATTTAGATGGGCAAACACTTGTAAAATACAGCGCAGTCTAGGGTCATATTTAGATGGGCAAACACTTGTAAAATACAGCGCAGTCTAGGGTCATATTTAGATGGGCAAACACTTGTAAAATACAGCGCAGTCTAGGGTAATATTTAGATGAGCAAACACTTGTAAAATACAGAGAACAGGGAGATAATCGGCACGGCTTAAATCTCCTTATGATCTCCCTTGTTAACCTTGGTAACGTATCTCTTCAAGGACAGTTTAAGTGACATAAAATCTTTTACTCTTTACTATTTTCTAACAACAATAAGAGCAAGAAATAACCAGAAATTATTTTCCATGGCAAAAATGCTATAACTATGGCATTATATTTACAAGATATAATGATAAAACTTCGATTTTATAATTACGAATTCCATGTATGAATAACCTTTTTTAACAGCAGTACTTTTAGAACAAGCGAGAAGAATGATTCTACAAACTAAAACCAACAATAAAGGTGTTTGGAATGATATTCAATGAGTGAAGCCATAATAGCAGCACAGTTTCACAATCGCAGTAACATCAAATACTTGTTTAAAAAATAACAACAACAAAACAATCAACCCCCCACACACACACACACACATACACCCCTTCCCCCCATTTTGCCTCATAAACATCTTTGAACAGATTGGGGTAAACGCAGTCAACAAAGATGTCCTGCAGTTTGGAAGCTGCTAGACTTACATGGACTGACTATAACGTCAATCTTTACATAACTGCATTTTGATTTGCACACCTGGCTTGTTGTTGGGAAGTAAAAAAAAAAACGTTGCGAGACATGCTAGGACTTTCTATAATGTCAATCATTACTTTTACAAAAAGAAAACTTTTATTGTATTGTGCAAAAAAAAAAAAAAAAAAAAAAAAAAAAGATAGTCACATTTTAGACAGTTTGCACGCACAATAATTAACAGCCAAATTACAATTTTCTCATCATAATAATAATGATTTAGGCACAGTAGCATGTGACGAATGTAGAGAGCGAATGACAAATTCTGATTTCATTGGTTTCCTGAACCAATCTTCTTCTGCTTCACCAAATTGGTGGAAAAATTCTTAAAAAAGGGACTTTTGCAAAGCAATAAACAACTTAATGTATTCATAATTTTTGAAGAATCTCGCTATTAAATATATGGTCTTTTATGCAAAATGGATGCTTTAAAAAAAAAAAAAAGGAAAAAAAAAAAACAAATAGCTTCATCTGGAGGCTGCAAATCGTCATTGACACTGCTGAGCATCGTTTCCTTCCGGTGTGTCCCGACTCCAGCCGAACACGAAGTAGCCTGCTCCGAGTCCGAGCACGAGAGCGAGGCACAGCCAGAGGTTAAAGGTCATGAAGACCAGCATGAGGCAGTAAGAGAGGATGGCTTGGAGCATGTGAAGCGCTGTTTGGACAAGATGGCGGCAGCTAGAGATGCTGGAGCTGTTGGACAAAGTTTAGTGGGGCGAGGGCACAAGATAATTGTTGTTTGAACGAGAAATGTTTATAGGAAAAAAACAACAACAACATGTAATAGGGCCTCACCTCTGTCTGTCAGAAATGATGCAAAGAAGCCAAGAACAACTCAACAACACATCTTTTTCGTCTGTATTTGATGGTGGTGGGGAGTGGGAGGGAATGCGTGGGGATAGAGGGGATTTGCTGGATAAATAAGAAGCCTTCACAGGGAGAAAGACACCCGATGTTGCCTTTCCTCTACCAGTCAGAAACATTCCAAAGAAGCCAAGAGTAACTCACCAAGACTCTTTTTCCTTGATAATTATTTATCGCGAGTGAAATATGTACACATTCATTCATTTTTTTCCACTTTTCGTCTTTTTGTCACGGTCCTTCACACTTTTGTCTATTTTTTAGTATTTCCTTGATCAGAAGAACTTTTATTATCTGTGGGGCCAAAACCAAATCCGTGCCCACTCACCAAGCGCATTGTGCAAACCTAGGTACATAATTATCATAGTCAAACATTTTATTACCCACAAGCCTTTCACAACCAGAGCTGATCTAACTAGTTCGCATGCAACACACACACACACACACTCTTTCAATACACTGATTTTTAATTATTAATTTTGATGAACAAGAGTCACTGAGATCTTGAGTTCTAAATACCATTCTTTCATTGCACTTCATAAAAAAAAAATTTTTTTTTCCGGATACTTATTCAATCACATAAGTTTGAAGTGTGGAAATCACAATTTAAAGCTTCGCCATTTTGATTGCAGCAAACAACTCAAGCTTGACTTGAAAATTGATGATCGACTATAGCTATCAAACCCGTAACGGTTAGCTTCAGACTGGTTGCAAGAAAAACAATATTGCACTGTTGAGCGCCACCGGAAGTACCCTTACTCACATGAATCTGCTGTCTGCTCCATCCACAAGCAGGGATCTGAACTCAGAGTCGGGCCTGACAGGAGACTCAGATGTTGAACCTGGAGGGTCTAGTTTGAGTTGTGTCCTGAATTCCTTCAGTCCCTCATAGAGAACGGCGAGGCAGAAAATAGCACAGCAGGCACCGAGCATAGCTGGAGGGGAGGGGTAAAAGGGAGGGGGGGGGGGGGTTAAGAGAGGAGACGAGGACAAATGATAATTGATCACACAGACTTCATTGAAAAAGCTTAACACTGAAATAGTAAGTTGAGACCTGGGGCATCGACTGTGAATCTTTTTGAACTGTTTAATGGTTGGGCTAGCAAGTCCCCTGGTGGTCTGTGCTTTATAGAGTTAAATATATATCTTTTTCTTACAGTCTTGCATATGATAGAAAGAGAGAAAACAGAGACAGAGACAGAGAGAGAGAGAGAGAGAGAGAGAGAGAGAGAGAGAGAGAGAGAGAGAGAGAGAGAGAGAGAGAGATATAGAGAAATAGACAGAGAGAGAGAGAGAGAGAGAGAGAGAGAGAGAGAGAGAGAGAGAGAGAGAGAGAGAGAGAGAGAGAGAGAGAGAGAGAGAGAGAGAGAGAGAAACAGGCAGAGAGAGATATTTAGAAAAAGACCGAGAGAAAGAAAGAGAGAATTAGAAACAGACAGAGAGAAAGAGAGAGAGGTTTAGAAATAAACAGAGAGAAAGAGAGATTTTAGAAACAGACAAAGAGAGAGAGGGGGTTTAGAAATAGACAGAGAGAAAGAGAGATTTTAGAAACAGACAAAGAGAGAGAGGGGGTTTAGAAATAGACAGAGAGAGAAAGAGAGAGAGGATGAGAAATAGACAGAGAGAAAGAGAGAGAGGTTTAGAAATAGACAGAGAAAAGGAGAGTTTTAGAAACAGGCACAGAGAGAGCAGTTTAGAAATAGACAGAGAGAAAGAGAGAGAAAGAGAACGAGAGAGAGAAAGAGAGAGAGAGAGGTTAAGAAACAGACAGAGATAAAGAGAGAGAGACACAGAGATAGAGAGAGAGAGAAAGAGAGTGAGAGGGGCTTAGAAGCAGACAGAGAGAAAGAGAGAGAGGTTTATAAGCAGACAGAGAGAAAGAGAGGTCTAGAAATAGAAAGATAGGTTTCGAAACAGATAAAGAGAGAGATGTTTAGAAATAGACAGAAAGAAAGAGAGAGAGAGGTTTAGAAACAAAGAGAGAGAGAAAGAAAGAGAGAGAGAGAGAGAGAGAGAGAGAGATAGAGAGAGAGGTTTAAAAATAGACAGAGAAAATAGAGAGAGAGGTTTAGAAACAGGCAGAGAGAAAGAGAGAGAGGTTTAGAAACAGGCAGAGAGAAAGTGAGAGAGAGAGAGAGAGAGTGAGAGAAAGATATAGAAGTTAAGAAACACAGAGAGAAAGAGAGAGAGAGAGAGAGAGAGAGAGAGAGAGAGAGAGAGAGAGAGAGAGAGGTGTATAGAAATAGGCAGAGAGAGATATTTAGAAAAAGACCGAGAGAAAGAAAGAGAGAATTAGAAATAGACAGAGAGAAAGAGAGAGAGGTTTAGAAATAGACAGAGAGAAAGAGAGAGAGGTTTAGAAATAGACAGAGAGAAAGAGAGAGAGGTTTAGAAATAAACAGAGAGAAAAAGAGAGAGGTTTAGAAATAGACAGAGAGAAAGAGAGATTTTAGAAACAGACAAAGAGAGAGAGAGGGGGTTTAGAAATAGACAGAGAGAAAGAAAAAGAGAGGATTAGAAATAGACAGAGAGAAAGAGAGAGGTTTAGAAATAAATAGAGAAAAGGAGAGTTGTAGAAACAGGCACAGAGAGAGCTGTTTAGAAATAGACAGAGAGAAAGAGAGAGATAGAGAACGAGAGAGAGAGAGGTTAAGAAACAGACAGAGATAAAGAGAGAGAGACACAGAGAGAGAGAGAGAGAGAGAGAGAGAGAGAGAGAGAGAGAGAGAGAGAGAGAGAGAGAGAAAGAGAGTGAGAGGGGCTTAGAAACAGATAGAGAAAAAGAGAGAGAGGTTTATAAGCAGACAGAGAGAAAGAGAGGTTTAGAAATAGAAATAGAGGTTTAGAAACAGATAAAGAGAAAGATGTTAAGAAATAGACAGAAAGAAAGAAAGAGAGAGGTTTAGAAACAAAGAGAGAGAGGTTTAAAAATAGACAGAGAGAAATGGAGAGAGAGGTTTAGGAACAGGCAGAGAGAAAGAGAGAGAGGTTTAGAAACAGGTAGAGAGAAAAAGAGAGATCGAGATTTAGAAATAGGCAGAGAGAAAGAGAGAGAGAAGAGAGAGAGACAGAGAGAGAGAGAGAGAGAGAGAGAGAGAGAGAGAGAGAGAGAGAGGAGGTTTAGAAGCAGACAGAGAGAGATAGAAAGAGAGAGGGAGGGAGAGAGTGAGAGATAGAGAGAGAGGTTTAAAAACAAGCAGACAGAAAGAGATAGAGAGGTTTAGAAACAGACAGAGATAAAGAGGGAGAGAGAAAGAGGTTTAGAAGAGAGAAAGAGAGAGAAAGATGGAAAGATGGACACGACTACAGTGTATTTCACAGCTGATTTGATGACCATAGATTCAACTTTTGTGTCAAACCAGAGCCTTCCTTCATGTAAGGTGACGGAGCTACCACTCAAGCTATTGGGCTTCCCGAAATGGAAAGAACTTTAAAGCAGATTGAAAAAAAAATAATTAAGCTTAAAAGGCGGTCGTTTTATTTTTGTAAAATGAAAGTAGTATGTCTTTTTACTGCACTCGGTAGTAATTTGGCTGTTATTTTACGTACATACTGTTTAAAATGTGATTGTCTTTGTCGTTTTATTCTTTGCATATTACATTAAGTTTTCCTTTCCTTTTTTTTATTTATGCATTGATAAGAAAGATGGCCGAATCTTTGGCCTCAATGGATCTAAGATAACAAATATGCAAACAAAGGGAAGTAATCACTGCTTACCACCCGGCGACTCAGCATGCCAGTGTTGGAACAAGACGTACTTCTCGTCGCCAAAGTGAAAATACATCTTGGAAGTGAAAAAAACAAAACGAAAAAAACATATATTTATTTATAATCATAATTATATGTTCAATATCGTCGTAAAGGTTGTGATAATGATGATGATGATTAATAATAATAATAATAATAATAATAATAATAATAATAATAATAATAATAATAATAATAATAATAATAATAAGAAGAAGAAGAAGAAGAAGAAGAAGAAGAAGAAGAAGAAGAAGGAGAAGGAGGAGGAGGAGGAGGAGGAGGAGGAGGAGGAGGAGGAGGAGGAGGAGGAGGAGGAGGAGGAGGAGGAGGAGGAGGAGAAGAAGAAGAAGAAGAAGAAGAAGAAGAAGAAGAAGAAGAAGAAGAAGAAGAAGAAGAAGAAGAAGAAGAAGAAAAGTAGACTTGTAGTAGTAGTAGTTGTATGTAGTAGTAGTAGTAGTAGTAGTAGTAGTAGTAGTAGTAGTAGTAGTAGTAGTAGTAGTAGTAGTAGTAGTAGTAGTAGTAGTAGTAGTAGTAGTAGTAGTAGTAGTAGTAGTAGTAGTAGTAGTAGTATTAGTAGTAGTAGTAGTAGTAGTAGTAGTAGTAGTAGTAGTAGTAGTAGTAGTAGTAGTAGTAGTAGTAGTAGTAGTAGTAGTAGTAGTAGTAGTAGTAGTAGTAGCAGTAGTAGTAGTAGTAGTAGTAGTAGTAGTAGTAGTAGTTGTTGTAGTAGTAGTAGTAGTAGTAGTAGTAGTAGTAGTAGTAGTAGTAGTAGTAGTAGTAGTAGTAGCAGCAGTAATAGAAGTAGTATAAGTAAAGTGGTCCACGCATATTTTGGGACAAGTAAGTAAGAAGAAAGACCCGCACCAAGTTGCGAGTACAAGTCCTAAGAAAGCAAAGTTTGTTTTTCTAATTGATTGACCGGTGTGACAGCAGGCGAAGAATAACAGCAGTAAATACAGCAGTTCTGTTGACACATTGGTTAGAAAAAAACAGAGATTTTAGGGGAGAGGGGGATGG
>JAWDGP010004507.1:45000-52500 GCA_033675545.1 Elysia crispata
TTTATCAAAACTGCTTGAAGCTGGTTAATGTAATACAACGAAACCTGCCATGTAGATGTTTAGAACTAGAGCATCCCCTATGTCGAGAAAAGTCTGCGAAACATACACACACACACACGCGCACATACTAGGTTCCTTTGATGATACCAGAGGTCAACTCATTGACACAGGGTCATCTAATATCAATCCCCGTCAGGTGTGAGAAATATACAAGAATTTTTGTAATTGAATCACCCGCGCCAAGTGGTTGTTACAGTCATATCAAGTTTCTGGATTGTAAATAATGGAGTTTGTGACTAAATGAAAGCGACAGTTGTACAGTTTATACCATACCAGCTGTTTGGGAAACCCCACAGTGAGCAGGCAAGTTAGAAAATACATGACCAACACGAATAGTTGGCCAGATTTTTTTGTTAGAATCCACATCTATTTAGCAAGTAAGTTTAAAAAAATTGCGCAGCTATAAATTCCTACAAAACATTGCATCATTAGGCAATTTCTTTTATTAACGGGAAATCAATAGATTTGGAAAGAAGAGAAATAGATGATTTTACATATATTAGAAACTGGATGTGTCTCATTCGCATCTTTTAACACCGTTAAAGATTATATCAAATGTCAATCTAAACGTTGAAATAGGGAGCTGTGGATTAATCTCTGTGTATGTGGCTCAGACATACGTCATGAAAATCATAGGAGTTTAACTTAATTCAGAGACTATGGAAGGGAATAAGAAATAATGTCTGTATTGCTAGACATAAAACAAATAAAAGTCTTTTGAAATACACGCGTAACATAATATTTAGGTATTTTTACCAGCAGCAGCAGATTTCACTGGTTTTAAAGGCTGACCAGACTGACCAGGCCTAACGCTCGCTTGCGGCTTCCGATGTAAACAACGCTGGCCAATTTGCACACGTCACTAGGGAAACCACGTGTTAGTTACATTATGACTCATGCTTACGGTACGTAACTCTGCAAAACATGGCTAATAAAATAGAAAAGAGCTAAACAATAAAAAGCGCAAACTGATGACATTACTTGTATATTTATGCTTAAGTTTGTTGCAATTATAAACAATAAGTTTGTTGCAATTATAAACAACTTGATCAGTTTAATATCTCAGGCAGATTTTGAAGATCTTTCACCTTAGACAATAACATTGAACAAAGATAACAGCACAAACTTAGATATAATGGGACTAATTAAGTCATTACTAATAATAAATGAAAGATTAAAATATCAAGCTCATTTACACTTTCACTGGCTTTGAAAATTATCGTACCCTTATTTTACACTAAACAAATTCTTTTCCAAAATTGAAAGTTGATCTGATTAGGAGAAAAATTTCTACTTGTGACACACATTCATTTGTGTTGTTAAAACTTTTTCCGCTATGGGTTTGGTTTGCTTATTCTTTGTGCATTATTTAAAAAAAAAATGTCCCCCCAAAACACAAGACAAACAAAATTAATTTAAAAAAATAAATAAAGTCGAACCTAAATTGGACTTAAGTCTATCACATACAATTATAGAAAGTGATTCGCTAAAAAACCTCAGCCCAAAATAATTATGCTCGTATAATAGAATAAACAGCATAAGACGCAGGTGCAGTAGGCACTGTAGAACCTAGAAAAAAACATGTAGGGGACATAAGAGATTTATTAATCTCCTGTTTCTCGATTAGTGATCAAGATCTAAATTTAGATTTAACCAATTCGTTGATAGAGAGTCAATCGTTTCTACTGCAGAGTTATTGGACTTAGCAGAGCAGTGCCGGCTTGGAAACTTTTCCGTTGATTTCCACAATCTTAGTCTCGTTATGATGCTGTAGATCTAAAGCGCAACGCTCGCAAAATATGAAGTCTGTGTACAGTCAGTCAGTGATTCCAGTCGTGGTGCCCAAGGAAAGTCTTGAAAGATCTACATAATATACATTGTATCTTGACACATTCTTTATCTTTCCCATTGAAGAGGACAATATTTTCAAATCCGTGTTTGCTCAAATGTCTTCGGCGCCTGCTTTATGCTTCTTTCTTCTTCCGGGTGAGAGCTAGAGGCGACGGGTTGAGATAACCGCTTTGACCCTTGACCGTGACCTCTCCAAGCGACCAGCCAGTGACCTAAGCCGGCTCCTAACACCAGAGCGAGGCACAGCCAGATGTTGAAAGTCATGAAGAGCAGCATGAGGCCATAGTTCAAGGTCACTTGAAGTACATAAAGGGTTGTCAGAAAAGCATGTCGGCAGCAGTTTGTTCTGGATTTGTAGGAAAAACAAAAACATTAATAAAAAAAAAATAAAAAATAAAAAAAACAACAACAACAAAAAAGAAACCGGTCAGTACCTTTTATGACGGGGTATTTGTGAAGTAGATATAGTGTTTACCAATTCTCAGAAATCATTTTTCCCTCACTCTCACAAGTAAACGGCATTATTGAAGATAATTATGGCAAAGGGGAATATAGATTCACTCCCCGGGGCTTCATTCTGTATACGACTAGACTTGAGAGTGCTCTAGTGACCAAAAACTGTCAATAAATTTCTTTTCAAACTTAAAAAAATGACCGTCAAACCATTTGTTTAAAAAAAAAAAACCCATAAAAAACAAAATAAAAAAAACAAAAACAAAAACAAAACAAAACAAAACAAAACAATCGTAAACAGGGATTTTACAAGCACGTGTAATTGTTACTATAATGCTTGGCCAGATACGCGAATCCTGCTTGGGCTAAAAAAAATCTAAGAATTCCTTCATATCATACATTATCAGGGATGACATGAAGTAGGGAACCAGTTCACAAAAACCTGAACTGCAATTGAATACGCGGTCCAATATAATTATTATATCTATTCTTCTGTCATAAAATTCAGAGCAAACCTAGTTTTAATTTTAAAAAAGGGATTTGTGCACTGATCTGCCTGTAGCTCAGATTGGAAAATGAAACTTAAGAAGGGTTCTGGAATAAGAGGTTATAACTATTGTTTTTTCTTCTGGTGTCACGAGAAATTGGAAAGAAAGGGACATTACCGTGAAATTTTGCTAAAGCAAGATAAAAACATACCCTTTACCTTGGAATTGGCACTCATTCAGAACAAGATTGCCCTTAGTTATTGCCCTTTCCAGAGATAATAAATGAAAGTTTGCTTAGAAGTCAACTTGCTGTCAATAGATGATAAATGAAAGGTTGTTTAGAAATGGACTTGCTGGTCAGAGATGATAAATGAAAGGTTGTTTAGAAATGGACTTGCTGTCGATAGATGATAAATGAAAGTTTGTTAAGAAATGGACTTGCTGTCGATAGATGATAAATGAAAGGTTGTTTAGAAATGGACTTGCTGTTCAGAGATGATAAATGAAAGGTTGTTAAGAAATGGACTTGCTGTCGATAGATGATAAATGAAAGGTTGTTTAGAAATGGACTTGTTGTTCAGAGATGATAAATGGAAGGTTGTTTAGAAATGGACTTGCTGTTCAGAGATGATAAATGAAAGGTTGTTAAGAAATGGACTTGTGTCGATAGATGATAAATGAAAGGTTGTTTAGAACCAGTGGCTGAAGAATGCTATTGAATGAAGCCATGAGTTTTTTCACCTTATTAATTTTAACAGCTGCTGAGCTAAAGACAGCCTTTTAGTAATAGCGCTATAAATCACCCTCTTAGCTTTCTAACTCTTGTCACATTTTCTTTTTAGGATAATAGATATTGAATTTTTACAATTTCAAACCCGCCGACCTCGGCTCTAGAATCCACACCACAGACCTGATAGAGAAAAGACCGCGCTTCTTCTTTTTTTTTTTTTTTTTTCTAGTTTCCGTATATGATCTATGTAACGCATTGTTTGCATAAGTTGCTCTAGACATTTCCTCACCCTTTTTTTGGTGCGTAACTTTTGGGTAGCGGATCGGGTAGATCTATGTACATTGTTTTATTTAGTTGCATAATATTTGTATTTCAAGCCTAAGAACTTAGTCTTGTTTATTGAACACAGCCCGCACTTGGATGGTCAAGATTCTTCTGGAATCTCCGACTTAGTTCTAGCATAGTAATGATCTCGTCACCCCTTGTTTACCTTTGTTTTGATTGGTTGCTAATTGCTTATGACGTGTACCAAGAATGTTCTCTTACGATTTATGTAATTCCTTTTCTGGATGATTCGGCGAGATTTTGTATAAATAAGAATCGAAATTTTATGTTTAGTCAGTCAACATCAAGTTAACCTACAGTGAGTTTAAGAGTCTACCTACAGTAAGTTTAAGAGTGTTCAATGATTATATAGTCAAGCGATTGTGTTAGACTAAACAGTTTTCAGTTTTTACTTGCGGACTTCAGACTTATTTTCTACGGACGAGTCGTGTGATTGACTGTGTATACTTTCATACCCCTAGACAAAGAGAGCCTAACAGATCACCCCCATCATTAAATCTGTTACAATCTACATGCATGATGTGAGTTACCTACCCACAGGATGAGGATGAAAACGGTAACTTTTCTATTCTTGATTCTTTCTCGTTAAGACGAAATTTGCCGACATTTTCCATCACCTCTTCACCCTCTACAGTATCAAAGTCAACTGAACTTGTAACATTGATTCCATTGGCGCCAGATTCTGCACAAGCCGTTGGAGCAGTAGCTCTAGAAGTTTCAGAGCTGCCGTCGATGTTTGTTTCGCGGGAACAATGGCGCCCATCATCGCTAGGCATTGTGGGAAGATTTGCTGGTATTTTAGCAAGATGGCTGTACTTCCGGTTGAAATGTAAAGCTAAGTATTTCAGGGCAACATACACTGCGGCAAGCGTGGTAGCTGCTAGACAAGCCCAGGCTAATTCTGGAGGTGAAATGGAGAAAAATAACGTTTTCAAAGAGGGATAGATAGACACATAGGAAGATGAATAGATCGATAGATTGATAGTTAGATAGACAGTCAGATAGTTAGATAAGGGCATTGTTAAAATAGATAGAGAGATGAGTAGAAAGATAAATAGATAGATAAATGAATAGATGAATAGATAGATAGATAGAGAGACAGATAGATAGATAGATAGAAAGATACATAGATAGACAGCTACATAGATAGATAGATAGATAGATAGGTAGAGGGATAGTCAAAATAGATAGAGAGATATAGAGAGAGATAGGTAGATAAATATATATATATATATAAATAGATCGATAAACAAATAGGTAGATAGATAGATAAATAAGTAGACAGATAGATAGATAGAAAGATAGATAGATAGATAGTTTCTTCGTAGACTTTGGATTGCTTGATAGGTCCCATAAACACAAAAAGTTGATTTTATGAGGGAAAAGTTAGGTTTTTGAAATGCGTGTAATTAAAAAGATTATTGGCGATGGAATACATTTAAATAATGGTTAAAAAATAATGTTTTGACACTCATTTAAAAAAAAAAAAAACAACATCAACAAAAAATAAAGATTTACAAAAAACTTCTCCAGCATTAGCAAAAGGGATGTGTAGGCCTATATTGATAAATATTGAAGAGTTGTTACATAGTGTCTTTGGCGGTTACAAGAATTCTGGTAGCGATATAAAAAATCATGTAAAAAGAGAACGGGTAAAAAAAGCAGAAAACACTCAAAAATCGATAGGTAAGTGGAGTAAAGAGAGGTGGGAGGAGCTGGGGATGTGGAGGAGGAGGAGAAGCGGTTAGAGAAAGAGTGCGAAAGGATAAAATTCTTTAGAGAAGAAAATAAGAAAAAAGACACGTAAACGTTTAAGATGTTCTCGATACTGTTTTTTGTTTTTCATGTGATGTACTCTTCTAGATACACACACACACTCTCTCTCTCTCTCTCTCTCTCTCTCTCTCTCTCTCTCTCTCTCTCTCTCTCTCTCTCTCTCTCTCTCTCTCTCTCTCTCTCTCTCTCTCTCTCTCTCTCTCTCTCTCTCTCTCTCTCTCTCTCTCTCTCTCTCTCTCTCTCTCTTTCATACTTGTTTGTCTGCTTCTGTGTTCGTGCCTATTTCTGAGTTTGTCTCCCTCTGCCTGATCGACCGACTGTGTATCTGTTTGTCTATCTTTTTTCTCTCTCTCTCTCTCTCTCTCTCTCTCTCTCTCTCTCTCTCTCTCTATATATATATATATATATATATATATATATATATATATATATATATTCCTCTGTTTGCCTAGATTTTTATGGGCCTTTTTTTCATTTTTATTGTGTTTTTGACTCTCTCTCTCTCTCTCTCTCTCTCTCTCTCTCTCTCTCTCTCTCTCTCTCTCTCTCTCTCTCTCTCTCTCTCTCTCTCTCTCTCTCTCATTCTCCTTTTATTTTTTATCCTCCTCCTCCTCCCCTTTTCCATACTATTATCTTTAAAATGTTTTTATTGTCATTTAGTCCGGTACTCACCTTTCTCTGATTTTATTCTCCACCTTGAGATCCAAATATAACCTGGGTAGTTGGCGTTAAAGAACATCTTTATGCTGTAGTTCAAAAAAAAAAAAAAAAAAAAAAAAAAAGGAGTAACAAGACAAGATGAACAAGAAACGCACAATTTTATCTTTAGAAAAAAAAGGGAAAATAAAAAACTGCATCTAAATAAAAACGCACAAAACAAAACAAAAAGTAAAACGATTAACCGTATCCCGGTATTTAGCTTTTGATAGATCAAGCTTGTATGTACCTAGAAAAAAAAAAAACTCTAGTACAATTCTTATACCGTGTTGATTATTTCCTAACATCGATGCACATCTAAGAATATGAACAAATAGTCATACACGTCACTAGTTAGACTGGCTTGGAAGTTGATATATATAATATATTATATTTTTTTTTCATTAGTTTCCTTGATGGGTGAGCCTCAATAAATGAGATCAACTAATGCTCTATTTTCCCAGTGTGTTTTTAGATCCTTTTAAAACGTTTATTACAACAAAAGCTGCGGATTTTTGCACGAAATGCATAACAGTGATAATTCTCAGCCGCCCAGTTATAGAAACTTACATGATAATGAATGTTTAAAAAAAAAAAAAATTGGGTTTCACAAAATCCTGTTACGACCCGCAATTATGATTTACATTGAGAATTTAATGTTGAGCTTTCTAGTGAGATTAAGCACAATGACCTTAAAACAAAGGCTAGGAGATATTATTTATTTATCTATTTTATTTTTTAAGCTGTATGATTGGCGCTAGATTCATCTCAGTGATGTTTTATCTTTTTTAAATTTGAAAATTTGAACCTTCATGAGGGGCAAGGACGATTACTATGTTGCAGCTCAATATTGCTATTAAAGACTTTTCAATAGAATGAAAAGATTAAAAATCATAATAATATTAATAATAGTAACAACAACAACAACAACAACAACAAAAATAATAATAATAATAATAATAATAATAATAATAATAATAATAATAATAATAATAATAATAATAATAATAATAATAATAATAAATTGTATTACTATTACTACTACTACTACTACTACTACTACTACTACTACTACTACTACTACTACTACTACTACTACTA
>JAWDGP010004507.1:62500-95000 GCA_033675545.1 Elysia crispata
ACTCCTTTGAGATAAACAGGCACGGTCTGTACCACAAATTAAGGAATAACGAACAGATACACAGACAGGCCCTTAGGAATGTCCCGGGTATTTTCGTAATTTCCTGGAGCCGCCATAACTATTTTGGTCAATGAGGGTGGAAACTTTACTTATCCTGTATTATAAACAATAGTGTTCTAGTGGAACATTGTGTTGAAAAGTGTCGTAAAATATTATTTTCAGCATAATTGTACATCTTTGAAAACTTACCAAACATTTTTTTAAAGTATTTCTCTTTGCAAGGTTAATCTACATTAGAAATAGGATATAATCTAGTATATATATATATATATATATATATATATATATATATATATATATAACATTGGGGACACCTTACCCAAGCCAGGATGCATGTCAAAACCGTCTATGAGTGGGGGCTGTAAGATTCTTCGCTTACGTTTTTTTTTTCTTTTCATGTCGATGTACAGGAGCCGGAAACGGTTTCAAAGAAGCAATAGCAGTAAGATCAGTTCATAAAAGAGAGAAGAAGACACAGAGAGAGAGAGAGAGAGAGAGAGAGAGAGAGAGAGAGAGAGAGAGAGAGAGAGAGAGAGAGAGAGAGAGAGAATGAGAGAGAGAAGGTCGGAGTGCGATGAGATGGAGGACAAGAAATAAAGACCAATCAATAAGAACAACAGCAGCAGTAACAACAATTAAAAACAGTCATTAGAAGGAAAGTAAAAACCAACAGCCTGTTAGGTTTTCCTGTCTCGCGCAGTACAGGCCACCAACAGCCTGCTAGGTTTTCCTGTCTCAAGCGGTACAAGCGACTAACAGCCTGTTAGGTTTTCCTGTCTCAAACGGTACAGGCCACCAACAGCCTGCTAGGTTTTCCTGTCTCGCGAGGTACAGGCCACCAACAGCCTGTCAGGTTTTCCTGTCTCACGCGGTACAGGCCACCAACAGCCTGTTAGGTTTTCCTGTCTCGGGCGGTACAGGCCACCAACACCCTGTTAGATTTTCCTGTCTCGGGCGGTACAGGCCACCAACAGCCTGCTAGGTTTTCCTGTCTCACGCGGTACAGGCCACCAACAGCCTGTCAGGTTTTCCTGTCTCGCGCGGTACAGGCCACCAACAGCCTGTTAGGTTTTCCTGTCTCGGGCGGTACAGGCCACCAACAGCCTGTTAGATTTTCCTGTCTCGGGCGGTACAGGCGACCAACAGCCTGTTAGATTTTCCTGTCTCGCGCGGTGCAATGGTCGTACAATCACAAGCAAACGTTGAACCAAAAGAGTCTGAATAAAACTTTTCGGGACAAACCGAAAATGAAGATTATTCCATATGTAATTTGCTCTAAAAATAACCCTGACTTAACCCGAAATATATTCAAACAAAATAACGAGAAACAACTCTACAGAACTGAGAATTTCCATGTTCCGTAAAATTAAAACACTGTCATTGGATCTCCTTTAGAGTCATGTCACACTTTTCTGGTTCAGTTATGGCAGTTGCACCGAACAGGACGAAACCTTTTCTATCTGAACTGTTTCCCTTCTTTTTTTTTTTTTTATTTTTTTCCCTTGCCCTCACGTGATATTCTTTTGACCAAAGCATGAACGCGCCAACCTTCTTTTGTCTCATTGAGACCATTCAAAAAATGCACTGGGAAAGAAACTGAAACAATTGCAGCACTGGGTCTGCCCAATCTTTGGGCTGGAAGTGCAAACGAATATTGATTTGAAGGACTTGAATTCATTCGATTTGTGAAGTAAAGTGAATTTAAATATCATAAAGAAACTATTGAACCCTAAAAATAATCCAAAGCCAAGGAAACGCATTTGGCTCAGAGATGTCATGAAACTATTACGTGTGAATTACTGGTTTCATTCTTGAGGTAATACAGATAATTGGTTTCATCCTTGCGGTCATGTTTTTTTCTTTGTTTAGGTCATACAGATTACCGGTTTCATTCTTGAGGTCAAACGGATTACTGGTTTCATTCTTGAGGTCATACAGATTACTGGTTTCATTCTTGAGGTCATACAGATTACTGGTTTCATTCTTGAGGTCATACAGATTACTGGTTTCATTCTTGAGGTCATACAGATTACTGGTTTCATTCTTGAGGTCATACAGATTGCTGGTTTCATTCTTGAGGTCCTACGGGATTCTGAATACCAAGATTTCAATAATCCAACACATGTATATGTAATATTGTAATAGGTGGATCCCTGAATTAAAACTCACCCCTCTGTGATGTGACGCGAATCGTTTTCCTGAGAACTTACATGGTATTGATTGAATCTTATTGGCTGGACTAAAAAAAAAAAAAAAAAGGAAACTGTGAAACATTAACAACACTATAGCGGCCCTATCTTTTAGTTGGAAACTTATACTAGAGACAAATAAAGTATGAGTCTTCCCAGATCTATGGTTAGTAAAGATATGACTTTTATTTACACTAAGGAATTTGCAGCTAGCAGCACCGTAGCAAAAAAATTCCCCGACGTCACAAGCAACAAGTCGTACTGCTTCCAACCTGGAAAAGCAGCATACGTTTTGAAGATTTTCTACAGGTAACAACTTTAATCCTAAGCAATACACAATGCAGCTTGGGACGTGAGACAGTTTTGTAGAATGGCATTGCTAGCTGCAAATTGTTTCGAAAAAAAAAAACAAAAACGAATGTTTTATCTATGTTTAGTTTCCACATGCTGACACCACCGCGTAATTACCTATGGAAGCTGAAATTCTGCTTCATATCAGGCTGTACTGTGATAAGAATTTGACTGTTCTAGAGCGGGCCATGTGCCGCTTCTCTTTTTTTTTACTTTCTGAAAATCGTAGGTTGGTCCCCATACTTAGTGCTGCAAGAGCAGTTGCCAAATGTAGACCCGTATTTGTAAAAACGAACTATATTTATATCGATCCTCAAAAACAGTTTTTTTTTCTTCTCCTAGGTCAGCTTCGTTGATTAATTCGTTATGATCCAAATCACTTTTGTTTCGTTGCATCACTCTAGCAGTTTTGAACTGATGATTTTAATATCATTACATTAGTATTTTTCTTCTTTAATATTTAGTAATGACATAGAGAGGTAGAAATTCAATATACGTTTGTAAGGTTAGACATGCATAATGTATAACAAACGCGGTTTGCTTTGTATCTGGTGGAAAACCACAGGCCCACTGGTATGGGTAATATTCTGTTTTCAACATGTTTGTTTTGAAAACAAGGAATCAATCTCTTTTCTGATCTCTGCATCTAAGACTTATATGTAATTTCTTGAAAGATTCCTCAACGCATTGATAGACTGATAATTCTTTGTTTGATTGTTCATTTTTTTTTTCTTTCGATGTTTTGATATCTTTTTTCTGACAGAAAGATAGATTTTGTTCTCTAACTGTTGTCCTTTACATTTCTCAAATATTAAATTTAAGGCTATATGTCTAGAACAGCAATCCATTTAATCTCCTTTTTTCCATGACTGTTATTTGAGCAAGCGCATTGTAACTAATTTCCCAACATTTTTTAAGGACCATGTATGACATATATAACCGCTGCAAATCAGAGAACTCTTTCATTTTATGAGTACAGTTAAACTGATATAACTGGGTGTTTGGTTTCGTTGTCGAGGAAAACAAAAACACACCTCGCACTACCCTGGCCGACTGAGACTTAGAAAGTTAACAATGGGCCTAGATTAGGCCTAGATCTAGATTCTAGACAGGTGATTATTGATTTAAATACACGTAGGCTATGCACGAGGCATGTACTGCTATAAGAATCAGGAAACGTAAGCAAGCCCAGGATACATTCGACTGTGAATCGAACTTTGATTTTTTAAATAATTATGATACATGTAGCAGTTGTATTAAAGTAAAATTCTAAATTTAACTTGCCGATATGTCTTAAATAATTCTAGATTTATGTATTGCGATAAATAGAACCTCCAGGGTAGGTCTTATGAAAAGAGCATTAAAACTTTATTACATGACGCGGGTGTAAGAAAGCAAGGAAATCAATACCAAAATTGTAGATCAGATTAGTGTATAATAATGCAAAGACTGGAGTATACTGTAGATTAACAAAGATCAAGATCTAGAGACTGCGTTTTTGAAATATTATTGTTTTCTACCAACACAGTCTAGTGTCTACATCACATTAAGTCTTTATTATAGTTTCTATAGTCTAAAGTGCTGTAGGTCCGTTATAGAGTTAGACTATAGCTCTTTCCAAACTTTGCTAATTATAATCAGGATTACATAAAAGTATTACTTAGATCTAAACCAATATTTAGTGCGAAAGAGTTCCTTTTAGGTACGGACTAATTTACACACCAATGAGGGCTTCGTTTGATCGGGACCATAGAAAAAGATTCGACTTGGTTTTTGCTTGGGGTTACACAAAGAAGAAAAATTAATTTATTTCAGCTCTGTCTCTTATCTAACTTATTCCCTGGCTGCTACTGTTTCTTCTATGTAAAAAAACGTCCGTACCTAAAAGGTACTCTTTCCATTTAGTGTCTTGACACTTATTTCTATTTTTAAAAATCGTAGAGTTTGCTATAATCATTTATCATAATTCTTAGCTAATCTAGATCCAGGTCAATGGCTGTTTGACCCTATTCCCGATTCTGATCTTTGCACATATCTAAACTGCATAGCTAATATCTTCATCTTGCATAGGTTACATCAACAATGACATTTAAGTAAGTTTAGAAAGTGAAAGAAACTGTGAGTTCGTGAATATTCTGACTTTTCTTTACAAAGCAATCTTTACGTATGAGGAATAGCTTGTAGCAAGATTGGGAACTCATCTTTGTGTTAAGTGTGTGTTTGATTAAAAAAAATACCATTAAGTGAGCTCTCGGACTTTCATTTATCCCCTTTGCACCACACATGACGTACAACATACACTACATTTAGCTATGTAAAAAATGACAAGATGCTGTACATGACATTATGATGATTCCATTTATGTTATGATTTAGAGCTAGATTTACCATACATGACATTCTACGCATGTCAAGCTTTATCGATGGAATATCTTGATATCATTGATAGTAATGCTAAAACTAGTTCGAAATTCGTGTTTAGTGATTTTTTTTTTCATATAAAATGGACTCTTTTGTATTACAATATATCTAAGTGGTACTTTTCCATTTAGTGCAAAACTTCTGTTTTCACTCCAATCCATTTGACCATTCTGTGCCTTTGCTTTGCTCTACACAACAGCTTTTCATGATGGATAGTGGCGAACAATCAAACCAGAAACGACCTCACAAAGCTTTGTATGTTAAAAAAACCAAGTAATAGATCTACTGTAGTGTTAGAAGATAGCAGTAATGATGATTTGAGAGTTTGGGAAGCGAGTTCATTTACTTTCATACATATATTCGAATAAGCACACAATTGTCTCATTTTTAAGGCATATCCATATTCCTGAAATTTCCTTACGGTTTTTCTAGCTCAGATCTATGCGTAACTCATCACAAAAAAAAATTCTGTCGCCAAGGAATTAAAGCTTGTAATGACATTTTGAACAGTTCATTTCAGTTTCAAGCCTTATGTAGTAAGAGAAATGCTGTTTACAGGAACAGAGATTTTGCTACGTTAGTGTAGTAATTAAGAGCATCCTTCTTGCTCTTTATTGTAAACCAGCGTTATATTTTTGTTGCTTTTATGAAAAAAACAATCTAATCTGTGGCTTACAAGTATTGAAGAGGTTTAACACGATACTGAAATCTCGAACTTTTAGATAAATTGCCTAAAAATCTCTCTTTATAGATTCGTATATATATATATATATATATATATATATATATACAATTAAAATGGAGAAAGATACATAGAGGGAGATCGTATTTCACCAAACTTATCCAGGTTACTTGAGTCTTGTTTGAAATGAAAATGTTGATAAGCATTTAACAAAAATACAATTTAATCTAATTAGGGTACATTTTTTTACTTACTGTTCAGAAAATGTGCTGGCATCAAAGTTTTCCCAGACCATTGAACATTCAAATTTTTAAAAGAAGCCTCCACTTAACAGGAAGTGAATGAAGTTTCAAGAATCTAATACAATCTGATAAACATACAGCAAATTATCTGTGCGAATTATATTGAAGTGTTCTGCATCAGCTGGATATGCTCATGACACAGATGATTTGGAGATATATCAAAATTAGTAGAATTGGGGTTTAACATTTTACATGGTTTTTTTTGCAGGCCATAACAATCAGAGGTAATGACATTCCTGGAAGGGAAATGACGTCATAGGGAAAGAAATAAATGAAAGCAAATGGTGCCAGTAGCAAAGTCATCATGCCATTCATGGTGAGTTGTTTGTATTTAACTCATTCTTTCATCTTTAAATATGGTGTAAAGAATTGAACTTAAGGGGTCACATTTCATAACGACTACTTACAGTTTATTATGACTTTGCCTCACATTTATATTGGCTTATCAACAACAACCACTACTGCTGCTGCTGCCACAACCACTCCTACTGCTACCTTTTCAGATATTGCTGCCACCAATCTTTTTATTACTACCTATTTTGCCCATATTTTTAATTTAACGAAAGTAAGAAAATCACAATCACACTTTGAGACATGATTTTAGGCAAAATTGATGTGTTTGGCAGTAATGTTTAATAAAATCCAACAAAACACAAAATTATTTTGGAGTCTACGGTATGAAGACATATGCTTGGTTCATCAGATCTCGGTCTCCACTCTATTTATCATTTATGCCATCGTTATCATTTTTCTCTCTACAGCCGTATATGAAAAGCCTCACCTTAGTCAAATCTCAGAGCTTTTTATTGCTGCAATGGCTGAAATAGAATCAGCAAATGGGAAATTGCCTGCACGAAGTAGGGTCCAGTGGAAGAAAAAGAAAAAATCAAACAGCTCGGTCGGCCCATCACCATTTGAAGTCCCTGTCGTGGCAGTGACCTCAAGTGATGATGGATCGTCAAGACCTGGTGCTAGCAGGTAAATCTCCTCATGCTCCCAATTACATCAAGAAAATTATTTTTCTGCAATACCAACAGTATTGTAGTACTGTACTGCTGTTGTATTATAGTAGAGTAATACTGTATTACTATATAATCTTGATTAGTTTATATTTTTAGTGTGCTGGGTGTTATTTCACCTCTTTTGTAAAATAGTGCCGATCATGGTGGTTTAAATCAGTTTCGAACAATCTCTCTGATATCCTGATATCTAGCTCCCCGATGAGCTTCTACCAACTGATAATGGCAGTTGAAAAATATTAGTAAAATTGAAAGATATTTTGAATTATAGAGGAAGAAGATTTTTTCTTTTCTTGTGATAAACAAGGCTTGACAAGTGTGTATCCTTCATGATTTTTCAACTATGAGGGAAAAAATGCTTCTTTCAGCTGAGGGCAGGATACTTTGAAAATCATTTCGTAGCCGAATTTAAAGATATTCTAATCTCAATGACACTACAAAAATGTTAAAATGTCCAAAGAAGTTGCTCACAAAACGTTGCAGTTTTTCTGTAATCATAAATTTCTTCATCAATTTTACAGCAAAAGTCGGAAGAAGAGAATAAGCAGTTGGCACCGCCTGAAACGTAGACTGACCAAGAAGGGAGTGATACCGGTCAACAAGGACCATCCACGCTACGACTTCTTGTCGTGTGTGCGTGAGGGAATCCGTCAGGTCAGCTCCGTCCCAGACCAAGGACCGAAGGTGAGGACTCAATTCTAATAAAGAAAACGGAGTAATTATTGAAGCTACATAGCCCCACTTATCTTATAGGTTGTTGGGGCCATGTTAATTTCTAAAGGCTTTTGAAGCAGAGAATAATTCAGGTGATCTAGTCTAGATTAGATACCTATTATCGATCCAAACAACGCCTCTAAATCTAGATCTAATCGATAGATCTCTAGTATCTAGATGTAGATCTAGAAAGTCAAGAGAAGCTAGATCTAGAATCTTAACATCCACTAACTGCTGCCTAAAGAAAATTAAACTTTCTTTACTTTCTTTATTCAAAAATCCTTTAAAGCTCTGCTTAGAAGGTCAGGGCTTCCTTCTCTAAGTGCCTAAAGACACACAGCCTCGCAAGAATCCACAGCTGCTCAGTCATTTTATTTTCACTTACATGATAATAATGTCTAAATGGATCCATAAATGGATTTGGATTTTACAAAACTAAGTAACTATTCTTATTATTTCCATTTTTAAATTTTAATTGCAAGAGGTGTCTGGTTTTTGAACTTATAAGATGAGATTTACTTTAGTCATTCCTTTTGGGGAAATTCAAAATTGACCTGCCCATTAACATAAAAAGACATAAATACGCACAATATAAATTGAGGTGTATATAAATAAATAAATAAATAAATAAAAAAATAAGTAAAACAGGCATATGTATTAAAACTAGATGTGTTCATATTTCTATACAGAGCAAGTATATAGTATAGAGTAAGTTTACTATTACATATCTAAAAATGTTTACCTTGTAAAGATTATAATGAATAAATAAATGGAGTGTATAATAATTGTATTATTATTTTAAAGGTCTAATAAAATTGCTCAGCCATGATGTATTTTATGAGTGTAGAATTGATTGCGCTCCTTCGTGCCTCGTACACATTTCTTACTCTTTCCTAGCAGAAATCATACCACTCAATTGTCTTTACTTCTAATGTTTTTCTTTCATTTAAAACAAGGACAAAACAGCTGCTTTTTACGACAACCCCCACCCCACACTTAAATTAAAAAAAAAAATTGACAAACAAAAAAACCAAACTTTTCTGAGCAGCTATCATATCTAATAAGAAGAGAAATGTTCAAAAATTGAGCTCTCTCTTTTAATGCGTGTATACTATTCTCTAAATCACCTGTATATTCTAAAACAAAGCAAGCAAAAAAAAATAAAAAATAAAACTTAAAAGTGAATTTCGATTTTTTAATCCATTTTTTTTTCTTCATGATTTCTTCTGCTTTTAACAAACACCCTGACTAAATACAAAAATAAAATAGAAAAACAAAAAACAAACTTTTCTTGGTAGCCATTATATCTCTTAACAAGAGAAATGTTCAGAGATTATTGCTTTATTATATTTAATTTTTCTACAGGATGCTTTGGGGCCAGAGGATTTTAGTCAAATCATACGGAAGAAAATTAGTTTTAATGGAAAGGTAAGGACAGCTCTACATTTTATATTTTATCTCATTTTTTTGTATCATAAGACCTTGCCTGAATTTCCCTTTCTTTATCAGATCTTGTCTTTCTCTCTACCTTCCTCCTCCCTCCCTCTCTCTCTCTATCTCTCTCTCTCTCTCTCTCTCTCTCTCTCTCTCTCTCTCTCTCTCTCTCCCCCCCTCTCTTCCTCCCTCCCCCCCTCTCTCTATATATATCTTTCTCTATTACTTGTCCATCCATCTCTCTCTCATCTCTGTCGTTCCATCCATCTCTCTCTCATCTCTATCTGTCTCTGTCTATGATTCTCGTTCTCTTTATCTCTTTATATCTTTTTTTTTTCTAATTGCCTTTTTTTTTACATCACCATTTCTCTTCTTATCATGTAATGTATAGATTTAAATACCTAGTACACACATTCAACCACACTCTTGCTTGTACTTGTTCTTAGATACTTCTAGCTTCCTAAATTCTC
Source organism: Elysia crispata (assembly GCA_033675545.1). Lineage (NCBI taxonomy): Eukaryota > Metazoa > Mollusca > Gastropoda > Plakobranchidae > Elysia > Elysia crispata. The sequence goes on from JAWDGP010004507.1 coordinate 72,142, forward strand.
TAACAGTTGCTTCTCCAAGTTCCATAATTTGATCTATACCATTGCATCTTTTTATTTTAATCCTTTCAATGGCTATGCCAAGTTCAGTTCTCTTTTTAAATGCACATATATATACTATTCTCTAAATTAAGTATAATTTCTAAAACAAAGCAAGTAAAAAAAAAAAAAGAAACAACTTCAAATTGAATTTCGATTCTGATTTTTTTATTTAATTTTTCCCCCCCTCATGATTGCCTTGTTACAAATTTGGTACCAACTTTCGAGCTTGAAGCTTCATTGCCAAAAATCGACTTTGCTTTATAGACCAACTGAGGCCACAAGAGGCCAATTCAGCCAAAGTTGAGTACTCATTCTGCAAAATCATGTTTGACCGCCTGCAGGCAGCAGCAACATTGTTTTGATGTACATGTCAAGCTTGTGTGGTCTTGAGATACAAGCTGACCGGCTGAAGATTTGGCCTCTATTTGTCAAGTCTTCTAGTCTTTACAGCTCAGTCTGTACTATTGTCATGCCTTCTAGTCTGCATTGCTCAGTCTGTACTATTGTCATGCCTTGTAGTTCACACAGCTCAGTCTGTACTATTGTCATGCCTTGTAGTTTACACGGCTCAGTCTGTACTATTGTCATGCCTTGTAGTTTACACAGCTCAGTCTGTACTATTGTCATGCCTTCTAGTCTGCATTGCTCAGTCTGTACTATTGTCATTCCTTGTAGTTCACACAGCTCAGTCTGTACTATTGTCATGCCTTGTATGTAGTTCACACAGCTCAGTCTGTACTATTGTCATGCCTTGTAGTTTACACAGCTCAGTCTGTACTATTGTCATGCCTTCTAGTCTACATTGCTCAGTCTGTACTATTGTCATGCCTTCTAGTCTACATTGCTCAGTCTGTACTATTGTCATGCCTTGTAGTTTACACTGCTCAGTCTGTACTATTGTCATGCCTTGTAGTTTACACAGCTCAGTCTGTACTATTGTCATGCCTTGTAGTTTACACGGCTCAGTCTGTACTATTGTCATGCCTTGTAGTTTACACGGCTCAGTCTGTACTATTGTCATGCCTTCTAGTCTGCATTGCTCAGTCTGTACTATTGTCATGCCTTGTAGTTTACACGGCTCAGTCTGTACTATTGTCATGGCTTGTAGTTTACACAGCTCAGTCTGTACTATTGTCATGCCTTGTAGTTTACACGGCTCAGTCTGTACGATTGTCATGGCTTGTAGTTTACACGGCTCAGTCTGTACTATTGTCATGGCTTGTAGTTTACACGGCTCAATCTGTACTATTGTCATGCCTTGTAGTTTACACGGCTCAGTCTGTACGATTGTCATGCCTTGTAGTTTACACGGCTCAGTCTGTACTATTGTCATGGCTTGTAGTTTACACGGCTCAATCTGTACTATTGTCATGCCTTGTAGTTTACACGGCTCAGTCTGTACTATTGTCATGCCTTGTAGTCTGCATTGCTCAATCTGTACTATTGTCATGCCTTGTAGTCTACATTGCTCAGTCTGTACCATTGTCATGCCTTGTAGTCTACATTGCTCAGTCTGTTCTGTTGTCATGTCTTGTAGTCTATATTCCTCAGTCTGTACTATTGTCATGCCTTGTAGTTTACACGGCTCAGTTTGTACTATTGTCATGCCTTGTAGTTTACACGGCTCAGTCTGTACTATTGTCATGCCTTGTAGTTTACACGGCTTAGTCTGTACTATTGTCATGCCTTGTAGTTTACACGGCTCAGTCTGTACTATTGTCATGCCTTGTAGTCTACATTGCTCAGTCTGTACTATTGTCATGCCTTGTAGTCTACGCAGCTCAGTCTGTACTATTGTCATGCCTTGTAGTCTACATTGCTCAGTCTGTACTATTGTCATGCCTTGTAGTTTACACAGCTCAGTCTGAACTAATGTGATGCCTTGTAGTTCACACAGCTCAGTCTGTACTATTGTCATGCCTTGTAGTTTACACGGCTCAGTCTGTACTATTGTCATGCCTTGTAGTCTACATTGCTCAGTCTGTACTATTGTCATGCCTTGTAGTTTACACGGCTCAGTCTGTACTATTGTCATGCCTTGTAGTTTACACGGCTCAGTCTGTACTATTGTCATGCCTTGTAGTTTACACGGCTCAGTCTGTACTATTGTCATGCCTTGTAGTTTACACGGCTCAGTCTGTACTATTGTCATATCTTCTAGTCTGCACATCTCAGTCTGTACTATTATCATGTCTTCTAGTCTACACTGCTCAGTCTGTACTATTGTCATGCCTTGTAGTTTACACGGCTCAGTCTGTACTATTGTCATGCCTTGTAGTCTACATTGCTCAGTCTGTACTATTGTCATGCCTTGTAATTTACACGGCTCAGTCTGTACTATTGTCATGCCTTGTAGTCTACATTGCTCAGTCTGTACTATTGTCATGCCTTGTAGTTTACACGGCTCAGTCTGTACTATTGTCATGCCTTGTAGTTTACACTGCTCAGTCTGTACTATTGTCATGCCTTGTAGTTTACACGGCTCAGTCTGTACTATTGTCATGCCTTCTAGTCTGCATTGCTCAGTCTGTACTATTGTCATGCCTTGTAGTTCACACAGCTCAGTCTGTACTATTGTCATGCCTTGTAGTTGACACGGCTCAGTCTGAACTAATGTGATGCCTTGTAGTTTACACAGCTCAGTTTGTACTATTGTCATGCCTTGTAGTCTACACAGCTCAGTCTGTACTATTGTCATGCCTTGTAGTTTACACGGCTCAGTCTGTACTATTGTCATGCCTTGTAGTTTACACGGCTCAGTCTGTACTATTGTCATGGCTTGTAGTTTACACAGCTCAGTCTGTACTATTGTCATGCCTTGTAGTTTACACGGCTCAGTCTGTACTATTGTCATGCCTTGTAGTTTACACGGCTCAGTCTGTACTATTGTCATGCCTTGTAGTTTACACGGCTCAGTCTGTACTATTGTCATGCCTTGTAGTTTACACGGCTCAGTCTGTACTATTGTCATATCTTCTAATCTGCACATCTCAGTCTGTACTATTATCATGTCTTCTAGTCTACACTGCTCAGTCTGTACTATTGTCATGCCTTGTAGTCTACACAGCTCAGTCTGTACTATTGTCATGCCTTCTAGTCTACACAGCTCAGTCTGTACTATTGTCATGCCTTGTAGTCTACACTGCTAAGTCTGTACGATTGTCATGTTTAAATCTCAACAACTCAGTCTTTACTGTCATGTCTTTTAGTCTTCACAGCTCAGTCTGTACTATTGTCATGTTTTAAATCTCAACAGCTCAGTCTGTACTGTCATGTTTTCTCGACTACACAGCTCAGTCTGTACTATTGTCATACCTTGTAGTCTACACTGCTCAGCCTGTATTTTTGTCATGCCTTGTAGGTGTGAGTGTGTGTGTGTGAGAGAGATAGACATAAAGATAGACAGAAAGAAATAGGCAGACTGAAATAAAGATTAAAACAAAGCTACGTTACAAATTCACAATGACTCTGCTCAATACGAACAACAACAACAACAACAACAATAACAACAACAACAACAGCAACAACAACAACAACAAGACAAATAGTGCATGACTGAGTAGTAAAGAGCACCCACAGCTTCCCATATTTTCAGCTTGCCAATCCCCTCCACCAAAGGGCTCCTTTTGTCTTGCCTCTGAGACACTGCTGTGTCAGTACTAAATATTTAAACTGCTGACGGGAGACTGCCAAAATCCATAAATTATGAACGAGTAGATCTTTTCACCGCCACAAACCGTGTCCAGCTGGAAGTGAAGGCGGGTGACAAATGCTCAAAACTCTCTGGCTCTGGAGAGATTATTCAGGACTTGGGCTGGAACTTTTCCAACAAAGAATATAAAGAATTTACTTTTATTTTCTTTGAAGACTAAACTTGGATCTATTGTAATTCGATTTTGCCACAGCCCCCCCCCCCCCCCCAGCCATCTTTTTTCCCTTTCTTTTCTTGTGGTTTTCTGGGAAAGAGGGGAAGAGGGAAAGATTGCCTTGGCACATTGAAACTTAATCTTTTTTTGTCAATAGTGACCTTGAATATATAATATCACTTTACTGTATTTGTTCGGATCGGCATGTTCTTTCTGTCTGAGTTTCTCTTTGTTGTTTTTTTTTTTTTTCATTATATTCCATTTTGCTCTCTCTTATGTCAACTTTTTTTTGTCCCTTTGTCTCTCTGTCTCTCTCTCTCCCTCTTTCTCTCTCTCTATCTCTTTCTCTCTCTCTCTCTCTCTCTCTCTCTCTCTCTCTCTCTCTCTCTCTCTCTCTTTCTCTCTCTCTCTCTTTTTCACTGATGGTTTTTCTCTTCTGTTTGTATCTTTGTGTTCTTCATTCACTGCCTGTCACTCTTTGCCTGCCTGATTTTTTTCTCACAGCCTTAGTAAAAGTTCCTTTATACAACGTGTCAAACCATTTTGCCTTCATGAACTCATGTGTGCAGTAGATGTGAGTAAACGTGTAGCGCCTAAGTGCCTACTCTGCTCACACGTTGAAGAATCAAGACAAATTATTACAGATTTTCACCTTGTACTCCACACAGCTCTCAGCCTAAACAGCTGAAAAACACCTTTTAAATTCATGATCCCGAATGGGGAAGTCGAGTGCTCAAATATTATTCTTCAGATTAATCCTCTTCACCTCTCAATCCCATTAAATCCTGTTTCTTTTCATTGAAATTGTCATTATTCCTTTATTTTTTTGTATGTTCCGTCCCAATTTTCATCATTTTTTTCTCCTGTTAATAGCTTGAACTTTAAATGATAACTTTTCTCTCTGTTTCTGCCTTTCTCCAGGAGTTTGAGTTTGAAAGTTACGCCAGTTCTGTGTTTGCGACGATCCGTCGATCTGTGGGGATTGAGGAGGATGTGTACATGCGAGCTGTGGCTCCGATGAACCTGCCGTACCTTGAGTTTATCAGCAACTCCAAGAGTGGGCAGGATTTCTTCCTGAGGTTGGTTCGTCACTTGGTGTAAAGGGTTTAGATACACTTTTAATTGTTTTCAGACAACATAAGACACACTTTTAATTGTTTTCAGATAACATAAGATACAGTTTTAACTGTTTTCAGACAACGTAAGACACACTTTTAATTGTTTTCAGACAACATAAGATACAGTTTTAATTGTTTTCAGATAACATAAGATACAGTTTTAATGTGTTTTCAGATAATATTCGATACAATTTTAATTGCTCTGTGTACTCAGGCACAATAATTATGACGCTTTGAACATGCAGCACAAAAATGAAGAAAATTATACAAAGAACCACGTGTGGATAATATCAATAAACCAATAAAACATCAAGTGTAATACACAATACTTCTAAGATAGAGAGAGTTACTGAGTTTACACGTCAAGTCATGGACAATTTGTCTCTTCAAATATTTCATAGCTATCATTTTGTTTGGGCTAAATCCTTTATTCTCCTCTTTGATATATAAATGATAGTCTAGATTTAATTTTCGGCTTGTTTTATTTTTTTTACTTTTGTATACATCCAACAGTCAAAGCATTGTTAAATTTTGTATTAACCTTCTCCACTCCAATATCACTTGTTAACAATTTTTTTTCTGTTCATTTTTTTTAGCAATGATATGCAGTGTATGTTCAAATCTAACAGACCTCGAGACACGCGTTTTTTCCTGTGCCTTTTAGAGTGAGTACATATTCCTTAATCATCATTCCAAACCTCTTCAAGAGATACATGATATAATGTAACTGTTTTGGAAATAATCCTCAATGCCAATCTTAAATTGAGGAAATAATCAATTGTGGTATTAAGCAAGTGCTCACCTTTAACTAAGTTTGGGGTTAGAATAGGGGTCCGGGATCTTGTTCACATTCTTATGCCTCATCTCTCTGATTTCAGAGACTACCTCAACTTATTCACATTCTGATGTCTCATCTCTCTGATTTCAGAGACTACCTCAACTTATTCACATTCTGATGTCTCATCTTTCTGATTTCAGAGACTACCTCAACTTATTCACATTCTGATGTCTCATCTCTTTGATTTCAGAGACTACTTCAACTTATTCACATTCTGATGTCTCATCTTTCTGATTTCAGAGACTACCTCAACTTATTCACATTCTGATGTCTCATCTTTCTGATTTCAGAGACTACCTCAACTTATTCACATTCTGATGTCTCATCTCTTTGATTTCAGAGACTACCTCAACTTATTCACATTCTGATGTCTCATCTCTCTGATTTCAGAGACTACCTCAACTTATTCACATTCTGATGTCTCATCTCTCTGATTTGAGAGACTACCTCAACTTATTCACATTCTGATGTCTCATCTCTTTGATTTCAGAGACTACCTCAACTTATTCACATTCTGATGTCTCATCTTTCTGATTTCAGAGACTACCTCAACTTATTCACATTCTGATGTCTTATCACTCTGATTTCAGAGACTACCTCATCTTATTCACATTCTGATGTCTCATCTCTCTGATTTCAGAGACTACCTCAAACACTTCATCAGCTACCCGCACTCCCTGCTAGTCAAGTACATTGGTTGCTACACCATAAAGTTCAGAGGTCGGCCTCGAAAGTTCTTCCTAGTCATGCAGAGCATCTTCTTTCCCTCGGCTCGGATCGAGGAGCGTTTTGACATCAAGGGGTGCACCGCGGGGCGCTACCAAAAGGTGAAGTCTCGCTCTCTTTAGATGTCTCAGAATGGGGTCCCACAATATTGACATCTCTTTTGTTCTAACCAGCTCTCAATTTGCTCTATTTGAAAATTCTTTTACCATGTGTTGCGCTGGTCTAGGAGTAGTTGAGAAGCTAATGTCTCATGTCTCAGCCACACTCCCCTCGAGTCAAGTGAAGATGAGATGCTAGCTGTACTTGGGGTTCTAAGCTTGCTAAGTTGGTGTGTTATAACAGTCACTGACTGTGCCAAAGAAAAAAAAATCAATATTATAAAGATCGGCGTGTCTGCAGTTTACTTTTTTTCAGTGTAACGCTAATTCCATTGAGAATATATGACATCGTCAGAAATTATTAAAATTCTCTTACTTTGTACCTCCATACAGGTTGTTTATAGATTGTAGATATAGGATGGAATATCTCTACCTGGTAACATGGTAAGAACGCCTCTTACCATGTTACCAAGTATTATTTATTTTTAATAAAATTATTGTGTCTGTTACTTCTGTGGCTTTCATAATGAATGTACTACTAATATCTCCTTGGCCTTGGTAGCCAAACCCGCCAGATTCCAACATTGTCACAGTGCTGAAAGATCAGAATTTTTTGGAAGAAGAAATGGATTTTGGTAAGTGTGTATTTTCTGTCCCTATTCCCCCACCTTCCCCTCTTTTCTTTAAAAATAAGAGTGGTGAAAAGTTTGAGACTGATTTATAACATGAATGACTTTTTTAAAATTAAATAGAAGCCACAGTATAGGTTAGATAGGCCACTTGTATGACAAATGCAAGGTTTTGAGTTCAATTCCAAACATTGGTCTTAAGATAATAGGTCAGAATGTCATTTAAACTTTGTTTAACTGTGCTCGCCACTTCTATTGAACTTTGGTCAGGTGATTTTCAATTTACTCTCTCATTCCAATACCAATTATTATTTTTTCGTTTTACAATTTGTAAGGAAGTAGCTGCTCTTTGGATTTATTGATGAGGATTTTTATAATGGAGTAACAGCTTTTTAAACATAAGTGTATGTATCTCTAGTTGACTGTTTTAAAATGCTTAGACAAGGTAACTTTAGAACAAAAAAAACTGTCTTTAACTCCAAGCTTTTTTTTTGTTAATGTAAATCTTTCATTATGAACTAGTGCGTCTCACTATTTTTAAATCAATTATATTTCTCCTGAGCTGGACTACAGTGGCTATTATCTACTATCCATAACAGTTGTGTACATACCACTTTTGCCACTTATCTCCTCCTCGTCCCCTTCCAGGTGACCAAGGGGACTGGTTTATGTCCCAGATCATGGCCGACACAGAGTTCCTGGAACGTCACAACTGCATGGACTACAGTCTGTTACTGGGACGCCAGAGGAGGCACTTCACGGAGAAGCGAACTGATCATGTGGCCACGGTTGTCGACAGGATAGCTCTGTTAGTTGATTGATACCTCCATTATTTATTTGCCTAGTGCTCTTCTGCAGATTGCTGACTCATCTAGCTAGCTGATTTGCAAAAGATTGCATGACTGCTCAATTTCTGTACATTGTTCATTGATTAGAACAGGGTCTTGTCCAAGACTGGTGAAATACCTTGCAGGTTTTGATTTCCCAGCGACATAGAGCAACCAATGCTTAGATTAGAGCCTTGGCAAGCTATTAATAATTATTACCAGCACAATTTAAAGCTTTGCAGCTTTTTCTTGTTTTCGCAACACATCGTAGTTGCTATTTCCCCACAATCTCTAAAAACATGTTTGGTGGGGCCATATTGCTTCAAAAGTTTATTCAAATGATCTTTGTCCCATTTCATTATAGGTCTATCCATCATACAAGCAATGTGCGATTGCGTGCACCCAGTATGGACAGCGAGTTTGTAGATTCAGATCGTGAAGATATCGCCAGCAGTCGCAGCAATGACAATAACAACCAACACAGCAAGCAAAGGTGTCTTGGCCCAGCTCAGGAAGCTCCAGACTCTTCTTACTTCCATGAAGATGGCATTGAGAAAACAGACAACCCCTCAGCAGTTCATGAAGATTTTGCATCAACAAAATCGCCACACCCTAACGCAGAGTGGGTGAGATCTCCGGCCGTATCAGCCACTGTCATCATGCCACAGGTCAAGCCTGGCCTCATGTTCCCCCGATGTCTGTCAGATGGTGTTGAGAAATTCCGTGACGAGAACAGACGTCTCCTGCCCAAGTGCCAGAACCGGCTTCACATCATAGATGGGCTGGAGTATCGTTATTTCCTTGGTGTGGTGGATTTCTTGACGCGGTTTGACTGGCGTCAGAAGATGGCACAGTACTGGAAAATAATCAAGTACCGGTGCGGAGATCATTCCACAAAAAGACCAGATGTGTACAGGAAAAGATTTGTGGACTTTCTCAATTCCAAAGTTAGATAGCAGGCTCTCAGCTAAAAAAGAACTTACAAGAGTGAAGAGAATAAATGTGTCCATTATTGCAACAACGATTTCATAAATTTAAACATCCGAACACAAGAGTGTGTAGATTTTCTCAAACAAGAGAAACTTTTCTGCCTCTGAAATTTTTGACTGCTGATTCAATATCTTAGTTATTAAAAAGTGGTAGTTTTTTTTTTATTTCCAATTTTTTCTTCTTACAAGTTTATTTATACATTTTCTTGAAATACGTATACACTTGAGTATTAACATTGTTATATATGAAAACACAGTTTTGCTGATATTATGGGTTCTTAATGCTCAAACTCATTTATAACATGTCTTTGGAAATGTATTGGAGATCTAGATCTGGTTTTGAGCTTTTACCAGTCTTTAGAAGTCATAAAATATTTTACTTTTTTGAGAAATTCAGGACTAAAACTACAGTATAAGCCTGATATGATGGATGGAATCTTATGTTATTTATATTGCTCATTCAATTCTAGGTGCTCTAGGGGAGCAAATCTGGCACATGCCTTCAATTTTCTCTGAATTCTGTGGTCTAAATTGAGCTACGCTTGACCGTTATGTTGCCTTGTCTTCAAGGATTTTAAAGTTCATCATGGCTGTTTTACTAAAGCGTTTGCATCTTTTCAGTTGCAGACACTATAACAGCAATTCATATCAAATTAGTCTAGACTAGTAAAAAAATGGCCACAGTAGCTCACCTTTTCATTCCATATTGCCATTGACTTTTGTAAAATTTTAATCTATTTAAAAAATTTTCTTGGTATCGAAAATTTCTTGAATGGAAATTTCGATCAGGGTAAATTTTTTAATGCAATAACTGTGGAATTTAAAGACAGCTAGTTCTAAAAAGTGATATTCTTCAACAGGCATTGCTGATCATTGGTAAAGATTCCTGAAATCATTTTTCAGTTGAACTAAAATATATTTATGCTGATATAGTGCAACATTTTTTATTACTTAGGCGGTAAGAGAGAAGATACATGTTGTGAAATTGGTAACACAGGCCTAGCATGGACTGCAAGTTGCTGTTTGTCATGATGTCATCAGTTCCATCACAGACTCATTATATCACTCGTTTAGAGTGTTGAATTGTTAAGACAGCACCTATATACGTTGATCTTTGTTATGACGTTATCAAATATGTATTCCATCACAAACTTACTTTATAACTCATTCAGAGTATTGAATTGTTAAGACAGCACCTATATAAGTTGTTCTTGTTTGTAAAGATATTGCAAAGCGCTGGAAATTTTATCTGAAGCCCAGGTCTGTTTCATAGCTGGTTAATCTCTTATTGTGCGCATTTTTAGCTACACTTATGATAAAGGATAAATTAACTCGATGATCAAGATTCTTACACCCTCACTTTTCAGAAAGGTTATTTTCCAGTGTGTGACATGATAGCTCATGCACTGATTGTAATTGTAGCTTCCAGATTGTTCAATTCCCTTCTTCTTTAAGCCCTATCAAATTGCTTTGGTGCACATTTTTTTGAAAAATATTTTTATTACAGTGGCTTGTTTTGCCTCACTTGGGAATAACAAATATACTTCGGATCATCAGAAATCTTTCTGAGTACTCCTAAACATGTAAGCCTGTGTAACATTTCGACACAGATTTTTGACCAGCCATATGTCACATTTTACTGGCCATATAACTTGGCTAATCAGAGGCTGGATGAAATATGTACGAAGTAATGGTTATACTTGTTGGGGCTCTCAGATAACTTGACCAATCAGGCTTGTAGAGTTTAGGGCTGGATGAAATATGTATAAAGTAATGGTTATACTTGTTGGGGCTCTCAGATAAATTGACCAATCAGGCTTGTAGAGTTTAGGGCTGGATGAAATATGTATGAAATAATTATAGTTGGGGCTCTCAAATAGCCTTGAAAAATTCATAAAGCCAGTAGTAACCAAGAGCTCAAGCCATGAAAACTTCAATTTACAAAGCATTGATGTAAAATCAAATTTCATGTAAGCAGTTCAAATTATGAAAAAGCAATTAAAAAAAACCAGTTGAAGTGAAAATTATGATTTACAAGAAAAAAAAGATGTACAAAATTATTAATTTAACAAAGTAATTATAATTTGTTATAACATTAGATTGTTTCCGTTCTTGTCCTGAATAATTGTCAGATTAAGAAATTAAGCGAGGAGTTCTTAGGAAATGTTCAGAACTGAAGATAGCTATGTGTAGCAAAGGTTAGAAGGTTCCATGATGCTTTATTCTTTTACTTTTTTTTTTAACAATATGGTAAATTGTAGTTTTACATATTTATGTTATTATTATTATTATTATTATAATTATTATTATTATTATTATTATTATTATTATTATTATTATTATTATTATTATGTTATGATTTTTTTATATTTAGTGGTGTTGATATATTGCTCTGATCATTATTGTAAACTTAATTATCAAAATTTTAATGTAATAATTATTATGGCATAAATTTGTGCCATGGATATTATCACTACTACATGTAAACTTAATATCAAACCTCATAGTCAGATCTATGTTATGGGAACACCAATATTGTTTGATCTCTGTTATTGTAATTATGTTAATGGGAAACAATATTGTTTTCCTGTGTTAATCTTCTCTAAAGTATTACCTGTTGTCAATATCAGTTGGTCTGGAAAATTCAAAGCATTAACCTCTTTGCAGTTTTTTCACACTCAGCTACAGATTTTGACTATTTAAAAAATATTCTTTATTTTTGAATTTCTGATATTTTAAATTGATATTTTGCCTTAAAATATTTTACTTAAATTGGCTCAATTATAGTTATATACGCCACAACTGTCTTTTTATTAAATCTAAAGGATTAGTAACATTTTTACAATTTATCTATCAAATCGCCGCTTGTGATATTTATATTTATAATAATGAAATCATAAATATGCTCATGCAAGTCTTTTGTTTTCTGGTTTTGTAACTGTACATGTACATAATTCTCCCAAATATTTCTTTTTAATGACATTTTTGTCTTTTTTTTTTTTCCTCTTCAAGTTATAAATCTTTCACATTTGTATGCAACCAGTTGTATTGTGCAATCCCTTGTTTTTGCTATCTACTGTACCAATCGTTTTGCATCACGCACACACCTATGGGGTAATTTAAATTATGCAGTTTCTATTTTTTGCATATCTATGTGCCTTTTCGAGTATCATTTTATGTGTTACATTTTTAACAAACTTGTTTTAGGTGTGCACCTTTCACTGCTGAATACTTGCATCTTATAATGCTTTATCCAAAATATTTTAAAATACTTTTGATTTTTCCCGATTTTGAGTGGCAACATTTAATATTTCTATATTTGGATGCTGTGATAATTTACAAAACAATTTGCTGCTGAAAATCTTCTCTCCATTTTACAGTTACACATTAACGGGCTGATATTTCTCTCTTTTTTTTGGATGACAGTATTTACTCATCTTTACTAGTCTTTGTTACTTAGTATGGAACTCTTCAGTATTTGTGCTTTGACTCAGTAAGCGAAATTTTGTATTGATACATTGGAACTTTTTGCAATATGCAATATATGTTAATGGCTTGATAATGATATTATGTTTCTTCACTTCCCCTCTTCTCTATTATCATATTTCTCGTAACTATACGGCTTTGCCATACCTAAAAGAAAAAGAATTAATGCCTTTTGCCTAGTGGTATTGATGGTCTTTGGATATTCAAATTAATTTATAATTAATTCTTATAAATTTCGTGTATTTGTGTATGGAATACATTTTTAAGCCGCCCATAGAAGTTGCAATAATTGCTGTAAATTATCGCTTTGTGATCATTTGGCAATATCTTGCCTAGTGAATGGCAATATTGCAGAAATTTATCGATATCGAAAGCTGATTGCTCATTGATTTGGACAACCTGAAAATAAATTGCCCAAGCCGTGCTGCCCTGTCGATCTGCAGGAGGTCCTTTGTTTTTTTTAAGACAGACAAGCCGACGCAGGTGCAGTGAGCTATTCTTGCTGGTCAAATGCTCATTTATGAGGCATCAGATTTTGAATCAGACACAAGATTCAGCTTTCTTGATCCAAAATTAGCAAAGCCTACGCGTAGAGATGCTTTTTTGAAAACGTTTTAGAGAACTAAATTTTATTTCGTAATTTGCCTCTATAAATATAACATTCTTGTTTCCCCAGTCCCGCCCATGTGTTTTTTGTCTCTCTATTATCTATCAGTATATATGATATAGCTCCATCTCACTCTTCACAAATCGCGTTACCTAGATCTATAAAGATCCAAACTCGATTTTATATGAAATCAAGGAGAGACAATTAAAGGTGAACAATTTTTCTCATTGATATTATTTGAAATCGAGTTTCTTTCTTTCCTGCCTGCTGATTTTTTTCCAGCCCGTCTTGAATTGAGCCAATGTTATTTTTTGCGGGCCAAAGTGCCCTAGACGACATGTATAAAAATATAAACAAAATCAAAGGAGACAATTCAACAAGACCCTCTGGCGTCTACTGGCCTAGTGACTGTATTTGTCATTTGGTGGCTGTCTAGAGCTGCGTTTGTACTATGATGTAAGCTAGATCTAGACTGAGTAGACTCAATAGACTGTAGGCCTTTATTGGAAACTGATTATCCTGAGTTGTGAGGATGTTACTTTTTTACATGTTGGAAAGAACCAAAAATTTTGACACAAGTTCAGCTTGTAGATCGAATGATTTTGTTGACATGTGTGTGGGTAGATGGAAGGTAATTTTTGCTTAGGACATTGTTAGAAATATTGCCAATCAATTGATGGCATCAATTTATTGCCACCTCTATGGCGGGCTTTATATATAATGAAAAAAAAATTAATCTTTCAGATGAATGCAAAGACTTTTTACTTTAATTTAAAGTTTGAATAGCATGCTTTATTGATAACTATCTTTTAAGCATTTCTCATCGAAGAATATGTTCTCATGTAGAGTATAATTTCAGTTTCCTCATCTCATTTGAAAACACCTGTTTTCAGAGGAATATAGATATTAACCCATCTTTCTCGATTTCTGCAGGACCAAATTTAAAGCATGAGTAGAGTCAGTTCCATGAAATTTTCCAAGTTTGAGGCAAAAAGTATTTGTATCATTTTCAAGTGAATGTTTGTTCATATGAAAAATACTCTGTTTTTTTTTTAGCACAAGTAGTAATTGAAAAAAAAAACAATCCACAACAAATGCAATGGCAAGCACACAATATTTTTTATGTTCAGAAACAACATAATCAAAGGCAGCTAAGGCAACGAATAGTCCTGATACTAAATATATCTTTAGTTGTGTTTAAACTTGAAAAATAAAAAAAAAAAAAAAGACTAAAAACCATTTATGGGATGGGCAGGGCTAAACACAGATAGCTTTATAGACTCTGACTTTGAACAGTTTTACTAGAAGTGCCGTCATGCATAGTCTTTGGGGCTGATGGTTTTGATCACGCTGTAGTTTCTGCTCCTAGTCCTACACTTTACACAGTCTGTTTCTGTCTGGCAGCTGTAGCTTGCATGCTTGACAGTACAATACTTATAAGCTAATGAGAAATACTCTGAAGTTTATCTAGTCAGGAATGGGCTCTAGCTTTGTATTTCTTTTTTCCTTCCAGCCCCAATTTTTCGTTGATGTGGAATGCGCTTCTCACAATTGTGATTGTGAACTTTTCTTGCAATGAAGATTTTGTAAACCTGATCTGAGCTATTTCTTGTGATTTTTTTGTACGATATATGCAAAATTGATTTAACTTTAATTTTCTCGTGATCATTATTGGGTAAATTTAATGAATATTTAACAGCATAAATTTAGTCATTTATATTTTCATGTTTGCTCTATCAACCCACACCATTTATAACTGTTCTTACTTATTCAGAACCTAAATACTTTGATGTATAAATATCACTATTGATTTATTTTTCACGAACAAAACTGCTGTGATTTATGTAATATTTTTATACTTTAAAGTTTTGATTGCTGTGAGAAATTAAAAGAAAAAAAATTATACATTTCTTTTTTTTTTCCAACTATAGGATGTATTGAGAGGTAGATATGCTATGCTCTATGATGAATCACAAAAAAAAAATTTAGTAATTATGATAGTCATTACTTGTCAGTAAAGCCTTCAAAGAAGTGAAATATCTAGCTGAACAAGTTTGTTGAAAAAAAAATCTTTTTGGTACTGATATAAAGCAGAAAAAGAAAACTAGATATAGAAATACAAATTTCAAAATTTATTTTCTTCTTAAAAAAGGTGAAGCATCCAATTTATAAAATACACATTCCACTAAATATATACAAGCTTAAAAGCAATTTTTACAAAATATTTTTAAATTTTCAATAGATTAGACAGAATAAGAAAATGATTCCAATACCAGAGCAGGGCTAGTGAGAGACAACGAAATTGCATTTGTAATTTCAATTCATTTAAAAATTTTAACAGATACTATTTAAACTTTGTAGCAAACAAATTTTAAAACAAGTCTAAAATATGAGATGTAAGCCCCACTCAAAAAAAAACAACAACCTAACATAACATGTTGATACAGTCAATGTTTCTTGCCTCTGACCCTATTCCAACCACACCCTAATTGTACCTTATACCATCCCAGACTAACAAAACATGCCTGATAAACACAAGATAGGGGGAACAACTTGGTGTTATTAGGCTAGAAGTCGAAAAAGCTCAATCCACTGGATGAAGTTTCTAACTCGAAGCTGTTCAGAGCAAAGGCACTTGTGTCCAGGCACATGATTTGGAATGAAATAAGGACTGCGAAGGGAATGAAATAAGGACTGCGAAGGGAATGAAATAAGGACTGCGAAGGGAATGAAAAAAGGACTGCGAAGGGAATGAAATAAGGACTGCGAAGGGAATGAAATAAAGTCTGCAAAGGGAATGAAATAAGGACTGCGAAGGGAATGAAATAAAGGCTGCGAAGGGAATGAAATAAGGACTGCGAAGGGAATGAAATAAGTACTGCGAAGGGAATGAAATGAGGACTGCGAAGGGAATGAAATAAGGACTGCGAAGCGAATGAAATAAGGACTGCGAAGGGAATGAAATAAGGACTGCGAAGGGAATGAAATGACTGCGAAGGGAATGAAATAAGGACCGCAAAGGGAATGAAATAAGGACTGCGAAGGGAATGAAATAAGGACTGCGAAGGGAATGAAATAAAGGCTGCGAAGGGAATGCAGAGCCTAACAGATCTCACTTCTCGTCCATATGGGCTCGCTTTCACAAATTGCAGAGCACACTCTCGATTCCTACCAACAAGGTAGGCTTCTTGTATATTATATCTATGTACACTTTCACTTGAATTAACTTTTAAAATTGAAATCGGGTGATAAGGCAAGACAAAGTATTAATACCAGTATAGTATAAAAGGTTATTGGCTCCAAAACTGCAGTTAAAAAAATTTCATTACCATTAGTAATTGCACAAGAAGTTTTGGAAACTTATAACTTATATAAAAAAAAAACTATTTGAAGGCACTGGCTCATTTCAATGATATGGTGCACATTAATTTATAATTGAAATAAAAAACACGCAATCAGTTCACCCACCCGAAAAATTTATCTCTTTAAAAAACAATGATCAAAAGATCAAATGCATTGTTGAGTCTATAAGCAATTGCGGAACTGGTGAGATAAAACATCCCTCAAATAACATTAAGTTCATCAGGGTAGATCAACGTCTTTCCATATCGAAGAATAAACAAAATTGTTTTGAGCAATACATGTATAGTCTCTTACGTGTGATGAATTCCATTACTATCTTAAAAAAAAAGAAAACAATCAAAAACTAATTGGTCGATATTCTAATATCCCTATTCTCCCTCTCTCCGCCAATATTAAATAAAATGTTTGAAATTGATTGCTTAGCACAAGACTCCATGCAGAAACAGAAAAACAAAGTAACCTAATGGGAAGAGCCTAGGGATATTGTGACGTTAGCTGAGGGTCAGCGGCTGCATGTAGCCGCCGATCCGCTGCGCAAGCCAAATGTCCTTAGCCTGCAGGGTCACTCTCTTGGCGTGGACACAGCATAGGTTAGCGTCCTCAAATAGCCGCACCAGATACGCTTCACAAGCCTTGTAACAAAAAGATAAAAAAAAATCACGATGAACTTAAAAATTATCTGTCCTCATACAAATATAATTAAAAAAAAACAAAACACCCAAACAAAAGCCTTGTGACACACAGTTAAAAAGCTCCACAAAAAACAAACCATGAAGAACTTATAAATTATCTATCCTCATACAAATATACTAAAAAACGCACCCGAGCACTAAGCGTTAGTAAGACAGGTGTGTGACATTATGGGGAGACTTTTTTTTCAGTTCAATATTGGAGAGCATTAATTTGATGAATCTCAAGACACCTTTTAATATGGTATTGTCCAAAAAACATGTTTCTTTAATTACTTACTCGTTTTCTAAATAAAAAAAAAAGTATGTAACATTAACAATTCAGCCTCTGTTGAGAGAATTTAGATCAGCCAGTCATCATGATCATCACAAGGGAAAGCTGTCAGTTTACAGATGAAATAAAGTCTTTATATTTTTCCATCACAGAGCAGACAGAGCGCAGGCTGCCTTACAGTTCTTCATATCACAACATATAGGCCTTCTGAGAGGGTTTCGTTTCAACAACTCTCGACCCCGCCACACATACCTGAGGTGACTTAAAAACTATCCTGACGTGATATCGGATAGCTCAATCATTAAAATGTTGAAATGACAGAAAGGAGGCATATTGCCCACTTCCTGGTTGGGAGACCAGAATCTCATACAGTGGAAACTTCAAACACCGAAGTCTGGTTATTCGAATTTCTCAAGAGGATAGGTTATTTTTTTCTCTTTGGCTCTGTTAAAATGGGACTTATATTTTGATGTCTTTCTGGTTCGGTTCTTTTAATTCAAAGTTAATGCCACCTCATAATGCGTTACAAAAGTGCTACATGTATCTCTCAAGCAGCAACCAAATAGCAAAATTTCTAATCCTTGTCCTAGAAAGGCTGATCAGTGCGGTAACAAAGCAAGAAGGAAGCTAATGCACTAAGAAAGAGTGGCAGCTGATTCTGGTAGCATTGTGGGCTAGCGGAAGGGGAGAACTGCATGTTACAAACACAGTACACTGTCAATGAGTCATAGACACGTATGTAATTCCAATACTCTTAATTCAAAGTGTTGGTGCATTCTCAAACAATTCGAATTATGAGGTTTCCACAGTATATACAATCACTATTGCTGCCACCTCCAAATCAGATGATTCTATGCAAAACTTAGGGGAACCAAAAATAGCCTGATAGCCCTAGGTTGGTTAATTCATCAAGATAAAATACAAGCCCAGCATTGTGTTCCGTGCACTGGACTCACTGGAAAGGGATAAAGATGACAGCAAAGATCCGTTCCCTCTCCAGTGTGTATCTTCTGGGGTTCATGTCACCAAGCATGCCCTGACTATCCCTTATTTCATTTGCTACAACAGATTTCAGGAGATTATGAAGTGAAAGAAATTATGCAGTCACCATCCTGAAAGCACAAAGGAAGTTGCATTTTCTAATTTTGAGCTACAGGCGATAAAACATGCTAGCTTGATATGGAATGTCAGTCATTGAAAAGATCACTAAAGATAAAGGAATTGATTTTTTTAAATGCTCTTTCTAATCTAGTGCACAATAAGATTTAGATAGTGAGATTTTTCATCCGAGTTGATTTGACAAGCTGCCTCTGATGTGCAACGCAGAAGAAAGAAGTTACACAAGGATAAGAAATGGATTTTTCTTCCTCGATATTTTACACATCTAAACATTTCAATAAAAGAATTGATAAAATGCTTTGCTGCCCTGAAGTATTCAAGCTCTCACTGTCCTTCAAAACTAATTCTTTATGTTTACAAAAATATTTTTGGCCTTTATATAGTGGCAAGATTAGGTCCAAATTTGTTGAGAGAGGGAGGAAACTGAAATTCTTGACCACACAAAATTATAATGTCCAGGAAAACTGTTTGACTTGGGTCAGAGTTTGTGATAGAGATGTAAGGATGAAATGCAAAGAACATATTTTTTCAGCGCAATCAAAAGCTAGACTGAATTCTTTATGGACAGACTGCCAGTGCTAGCAGCTAGATGTGAGAACAAAATTCTGTTCAAATGTTAAATTAAACTTTATTATAAGGACAGACATCTAGAGGCTAGGTGTGAGAACAAAATTCTGTTCAAATGTTAAATTAAACTTTATTATATGGACAGACATCTAGAGGCTAGGTGTGAGAACAAAATTCTGTTCAAATGTTAGATTAAACTTAATTATATGGACAGACGTCTAGAGGCTAGGTGTGAGAACAGAATTCTGTTCAAATGTTAGATTAAACTTTATTTTATGGACAGACGTCCAGAGGCTAGGTGTGAGAACAGAATTCTGTCCAAAAGTAAAATTAAACTTTATTTTATGGACAGACATCTAGAGGCTAGGTGTGAGATCAGAATTCTGTCCAAATGTTAGATTAAACTTTATTTTATGGACAGACATCTAGAGGCTAGGTGTGAGAACAGAATTCTGTTCAAATGTTAGATTAAACTTTATTATATGGACAGACGTCTAGAGGCTAGGTGTGAGAACAAAATTCTGTTCAAATGTTAGATTAAACTTTATTATATGGACAGACGTCTAGAGGCTAGGTGTGGGAACAGAATTCTGTCCAAATGTTAGAGTAAACTTTATTATATGGACAGACGTCTAGAGGCTAGGTGTGAGAACAGAATTCTGTTCAAATGTTAGATTAAACTTTATTATATGGACAGACTGCCAGCGCTAGCAGCTAGGCGTGAGAACAGCATTCTGTCCAAATGTTAGATTAAACTTTATTATATGGACAGACGTCCAGAGGCTAGGTGTGAGAACAGAATTCTGTTCAAATGTTAGATTAAACTTTATTATATGGACAGACTGCCAGCGCTAGCAGCTAGGCGTGAGAACAGAATTCTGTCCAAATGTTAGATTAAACTTTATTATATGGACAGACGTCCAGGGGCTAGGTGTGAGAACCGAATTCTGTTCAAATGTTAGATTAAACTTTATTATATGGACAGACGTCCAGAGGCTAGGTGTGAGAACAGAATTCTGTCCAAATGTTAGATTAAACTTTATTATATGGACAGACGTCCAGAGGCTAGGTGTGAGAACAGAATTCTGTTCAAATGTTAGATTAAACTTTATTATATGGACAGACTGCCAGCGCTAGCAGCTAGGTGTGAGAACAGAATTCTGTCCAAATGTTAGATTAAACTTTATTATATGGACAGACGTCCAGAGGCTAGGTGTGAGAACAGAATTCTGTCCAAATGTTAGATTAAACTTTATTATATGGACAGACATCTAGAGGCTAGGTGTGAGAACAGAATTCTGTTCAAATGTTAGATTAAACTTTATTATATGGACAGACATCTAGAGGCTAGGTGTGAGAACAGAATTCTGTTCAAATGTTAGATTAAACTTTATTATATGGACAGACATCTAGAGGCTAGGTGTGAGAACAGAATTCTGTTCAAATGTTAGATTAAACGTTATTATATGGACAGACATCTAGAGGCTAGGTGTGAGAACAGAATTCTGTTCAAATGTTAGATTAAACTTTATTATATGGACAGACATCTAGAGGCTGGGTGTGAGAACAGAATTCTGTCCAAATGTTAGATTAAACTTTATTATATGGACAGACGTCCAGAGGCTAGGTGTGAGAACAGAATTCTGTCCAAATGTTAGATTAAACTTTATTATATGGACAGATGTCTGGAGGCTAGGTGTGAGAACAGAATTCTGTTAAAAAACTAGATAAGATTTTTTTTTTGGAATGACTGCTGTAAGCTTGGCGTGAGAACAGAATTCTGATTTTGACAGAGAACATACCTCTTGCAAACATTCAATAGCTGCAGCTTGCCACATCAGCTGATTTAATGACGCTGGCATAACCTTCTGACCCACCTCACGCACCTACAGAACAAAGCCATTTAAAGGAGACAAAATCATAACTTGTCATGATTCCAATATGAAATGAAAAAAAAACCCATAAAAATGAATTAAAATGTAAAGAAAAGATTGAAACATTGTAGAGAACAGGCAACCAATAGGGCAAAGAATTGTCTTTTTCTCTCTTGCACCAATTTGGACTCTTTCATTCAAATGTATTTTACTGTTGGTAAACATAACTAAATCCCATTAAAAACAAAAGGTAAAACAAAATTTAAAAATTGACACAAATAATACTGATGACTTTGAATCGCTCTTAGGAATAAGAATTAAGACAAGGTCAATTAAAATGTAAATCATCAAAAATACTTGCAGCAGAACTGGGATAGAAAACTCCCAACACATGAATGTTCTTTCAATTTTCAAACTTTCATTACTGACTCTCCACATTGAAAAATTCTGTAGCAACAGATCTACTTGATACACAGCAAACTTATTCATTTCTCACCAGACGAGCGAACGGAAGCTTGCGAAGAAGCAAATTGGTAGATTTCTGGTATTTGCGAATCTCCAGTAAAGCTTTTGTGCCAGGTCGTCGTCGACGTTTTACCGGAGATCTGGTACCTCTAGGGGCTACTTTACCTGGCAAATCAAGTCAAGTTGCAAAAGGCAAGCATACATCTAACTTCAAATTTAATCATTTGGAGGAGCAATTGAAATATACAGGATATTATTCCAACATTTATTAAAAACTTTTCTAAAGATTTAAAATCTCAGAATGCTATATGTTCAAGCCACACACGTAGCATACAATCCAATTAATTAGGTTCAACAAGGACCTCTTAACAGTGTAAAACTGCCAGGTAGATTTGTCTTTGACTAGAGTTTGAGCTTGTCTTTTTAGGCTTAAAATGGTCCAATTGTTTTGCATTATATAACACTGATTTGTCATTGGAGCCATCTACACTATATCACTCAATGAAAAAAACCACACCTTTAGACATGAAAAAAACTTCACAGTAACATTAATTACCCTGATAAACATGATCTATCTGTGAATCTAGCAACATTTTACTCTGACCATGAGATCAATAATATAAATAATAGACCCATATTACCCACATGTAATGGCTTTTAAAATTAAAGCAACATGTAGAAAAAAAATAAAAGACTCTCATATAGAAGCTACCTCTCCGAGGACTTTAATTGTAGAACAAGGTAAAACTTGATGCTACTTAGAGCAGCTCCATCTAGCTGAAAAGTATTTCATGGCAAAATGCAAAACGGGCACAATATCAGACTTGCCTATTTCAAAATTTGAAAATCTGTAACAAACATAAGTTTTTTTCTGTAACAAGAGACAAAATTCTGTAAAACCCCACTAATGGAAAAAAAAATCCCCAACAAAAACAGCGATTATAGATATCTTAACAATAACTTACCCCTGGTGTAATTAAGTAGTGTCAGCTAATACAACCAATTGAAGTTGAAAGAAATGAAACCAATCGCTTTGGCAATAGACCCTATTAGTATTACCCAAGAGCCCTTAAAAGCAGGCAGAACAAAACCGGCAGAAAACCAAAGACAGAAATGAAAGAAGGAACTTAAATTTAAATTCTCAATAGTGGTAGTGTCTCAGTTGAGAACCTCACTGACTCTTGAGAAAATTTTTTTTAATTACAAAAATATTTAAAAAGTAGATCTTATCCACACAAAAACATGTAACATCTATCATTTTTCTGTAACTCTGTAACAGGTGTAT
>JAWDGP010004507.1:100000-110000 GCA_033675545.1 Elysia crispata
ATAAGTATAAAGAACAAAATAAGTATAAAGAACAAAAAAAGTATAAAGAACAAAATAAGTATAAATAACAAAATAAGTATAAATAACAAAATAAGTATAAATAACAAAATAAGGCAAGAGGGGAGAAAAAAAAAAAAAAAAAAACCAAACAGAAAAAGATGTAAAATGGAGAATGAAAAAATTGGTTGAAGTCATTTCACACCTAGCTGTAACACACTTTAGTTGCATCAACTTTGCTTACTTAGAAACAATTTTTTTCTCTCTCTTTTCTTTTGAGCAATATTTATTTTTCATGAAATGCTAGAGTGAAATAAGAATGAATTGTATATATCTACAATATTTAAAAATAAAAATACCATCTTTACCTGAAAATAATTCTACAATACGTATGAATTTCATAATCAGCCTTGATTTCATATAAATCATCAAAAGGACAACTTTGGTTTTTTTAATAGTAAATACCAGCCCAATTTAAAAAAACATAATCATTGACCAAAACAAAAATCACACTCATCAGTGATAACAAAAATAACTTCATGGTATACTGATAAATGACTAAGTATCACAAGCAAAAACTTGCTTTGCCTCAAAAAATACCAATCATTACTAATCATTTGCTTTATTTTCAAATTTCACAAAGAATGCAAGATGAATCATGCCTCAGAGAAAACATGATAGTAAAATAGAGACTGTTGTGGCTGTTTCATCCAATGAACAAGTTTCTCCATTTAGGTTTAGTAAGTTTGTCACTGTTTCCTCTTGTTTTTTTCCTCTTCCTCCTCTGCGGAGGCTCCCCAGAATTTCGCGAAAGCATACACAATCCCGGCTGTAAGTGCTGCAGCCCCTCCGACAGCCAATCCCGTCACCACATTTTCAACCTGTGCAGTGGAAAAAACAATGGATGTTCACAGGAAGGTTTCACTGACATAGTTTAAGTTGTTTTTTTTACTTACTTATTTTCAAAATGGCCTTTGATAGGTTTGAAAGGTAGACAGATCCCTGTAAAGATCCTTTGACCAAAGACAAGTTCAGAGGCCACATTAGCTTAAAAAGAGACAAAGTTCAATATTTTACCCTCTATTCGCTTCTCAAAGATTAATCAACTAAATATCAAGGCTGGATAAAACAACTTTGATAAAATTTCATACACTGCTCCACTAGATTGTCTTTAAGTACTGCTGGTACTGGCTTTGGCAAAAAAATAATCTATGAGTGAAAGTATGGAGAAATTTTTAATTTTTCTGGCACATCAAAACAGCTCGCCAGAATGATGGCTACCAGGGTTCGAATCTGTTGTGTAAATTTTAATGTCCTTGCAGATGTTGAGACCACACATCAAGTCTGAGTCATGACAATTGTGTTGACTTTCGGTTCTCACTGGAGTCGGCCTAACCTGCTGCTAGGACAATTTTGAAGAGGGAAAGCTATATCTTCAAATTAACCTGCCCCGCAAATGTCTAAATTCTACTACTTCTGGTCTTTGAGACAGAAAAGCCTGCATGATACCCATTACCTGGTCACTCTTGGAGACGCCGTAGCGACACCACTTGGCAAAATGTTCACAGTTGGAGTAGATAAGACTGTAGCCCACTTCACCTAGCCTGCTGGTGGCATTGGTTATAATTTTTTCGCGAGAAAGTGGTCTGCGGAGGGATTAAGAACATAAAAAACAATTTAATGCTCCTGTGGTACACTCTGAGATATAATATTACATGAGGTTTGTTTGGACCACTAGGCATGGTCGGTTTTTGATCACGCACCCTCCACAGGCGGTTAGCCTTTAAGAGCAGCAACTGGTGCATAATGCAGGGAAACGCAACCGGTTATTTTTTGCCCCAGAGGCAACCACTTGTGTAATGTCGCTGCAACCTCTACAGTTACAGAGACCACTAGGCTCCTTTCAAGCCTTAAGACAGGGTTGGTCAGGTGAGGATCGACCCTACAACCAGAGAGTCTGAGTAAAGCCTAGGATACTGTCAGCTCAGCAAAAGGGCTATCTGACGATCCATGAACCACTGTAAATACAATTTATAATGTTAAACTCTTAAAATGTAAACTATGGCCAACAAAGTTGGACTATTAAACATCTGTCTCTGTGTTGTTAATGTCATCTTATAAAAACTATGGCCCATTTCCTACTAATATCCTAGAAAAGATTCTTTACTTATCATTTGTGGCGGAACAATTTTTTTGCGAGGGCATAACAGTTTTCTAGACTAGAACAGCATACTATATTTTCATAGAAATTGGAAAAATCAAAATCTTTCAAAAATTGATTTCACCATTATTGATTTAAACCAGAAGCAATTCACACTGTTGTTGAAGTCTAATTTCATTTTAACTGCTTTGTGTTAGACGACCCAGTTTTAGACTAGTTGTTTTGACTCAGTTCACTTTACAACAACTTGTATGTTATACATAAAATACGCAAACTATATATTTTGATTGAAATTTAAAAAATACTACAATGATGTTCCAAAGCTTCAAATCTGTCTCAAAATCATTAAAATAATAGAAAAAAAAAGCAAAACTCAAAAACCAGACTGATATATTATGGATCGTAAAATCCATATGTATTATAATGTTATGCTTATTTGGGCAATTTGCAATTCACTGAATATAAAGTGCAATCACGGTCGCACTTTCAAATGAACAGGTGGGAAATACAACGAAATTGAAGAAAAGCAAACTTCACAAATAAAGCCAAAACGACCTAGACTTCTTTATTCTCCAGAACCATATCGCACTGAAGAAAAGCAAACTTCACAACAATGAAGTGGGGAAGACTACTACAGTAAGGAAAAGCAAATTTTACCATAACAACAGATATATTTACTCCAGAGCCATATAACTATTTTAAAAAAAAGTAAACTTAACAGCATAACAGATTATATCTCCTTCGGAGCCACTCATAGTACAGTTTTAAAATATACATAATCTTGAGACATTGGAATTCTTCTCACTTTGTCGTGAAGACATTCCTTAAATGAAGGAGAGATCTCAAGTAAAAAAACTAAACTAAATTTGATTGTAATCTTTTCAGCTGCCCTCTCTTCAGTTTATCTCTCCACTGAGACCATAATAGGGGACTGATGACCAATGAAGCGCTCGCCCTGATGAGGTGAAAAAGTAAATGCTCAGACAATATTACAGTGAAAAAAAAAATTTCGAGGCCCTGCATTTTTTAAATTTTATTGGGCTACTCTGAATCGTTGAACCTTATAATTATTCTAGGTCTCGCCATCATCATAACAACTCATGCAAGACAAATTAAGAGTGGCTGGTTAAGAAAATGGCTTAACTTGAATGTTGCTACTGTTCCTTGTTGACAATTAATAGATCTCGTCGATATCATAAATTAATATAAAAAACAGTGTAGATGTACGAAACGCGTGCAACTGAAGCAGAAGTGTTGTTTACATTCGCAACTGCGGTTCCAGAACAAAAGGTGATGATGACAATATCATTCTTCTTAAAGATTGACTAATCAAGTCAGTACTGATTTCCTGCAGGCAACGGCATTTTGTTCATGAAGCTTTAGTCTTTAGCTGGAGTAGGTCAGATTTCTTTCAATTTGATTTGTTCATTTTTTCACTCTGTTAATATCAAGTAGCATAGGTTTATATATATTTTGTATTTACAAATTAACAATTAATTACTTAAAAGTGGTATCCACTTTGAAAATGATAAACCACTGAGATCTGTCTTTTAAATTGTATGTGTCTATCAAATTTGGAAAACAATTTTGATGAATTAATTACAATAAAAAATA
Source organism: Elysia crispata (assembly GCA_033675545.1). NCBI lineage: Eukaryota > Metazoa > Mollusca > Gastropoda > Plakobranchidae > Elysia > Elysia crispata. Next base: position 103,773 of record JAWDGP010004507.1, read on the forward strand.
TATAATGAACTTTCAATAGAAATTTTTAGCATAAATCCATAACTCCTTTTAAATTTTTTTATGTACTGTGTGGGACACTGATCTTGGCAGATCAAAATTTAGTAAACTTCACTGTACATGGAGTCGGTTTGGAGGAGAAAGGAATCAAATTTGCCTTTTAAGATACAGATGATCAAAATCTCCCTTACAACCTAAGCCAAAGCATTCTTCCCTTTGCTGATTATGTAAGTGTTAATGCAAGATTGCTTTTTCAATCTTAATAAAAGAAATGTGAAAGAGTGAGAAACATTCACGTCAAGTGGGTGTGTCGAGACTCACTCCAACCATTACCAGCCAGATGTATTATATCAATGAGGTTTCCGCAGAACAGGCACTAACGGAGTGAACAAACTTACTGCCAACTGCCGTCCCTTTTATTGTTTTTCCTGGCTGCGCAGTCTTCAACTATGTCCCAAAAGTTTTGCAGGCTCACTTTGGCTTTGTTGAACTTGACGCCAGAGATGGTAAAGAGATGCTCCGGTCGCATCGCAGCGTTGATCCCATCATCCTCCTCCCCTGCCAGGTGTGAAACCAACTCATTACCTAGGGAGAGAATAAGCAGCAAGGTTACAGTTTATTCCAGTAAGAAACCACACCTCATAGGTGCCAGATGTTAGCTAAGAGAAGCTATCACAAACCTCAGCTTTGGAAAAAATACCTGATTAATTACATTACTCTTTGCCCCTGGTTATAAACAAATTATCGATATATGTACATAATAACTTTTTGCCGCTTGTTATAAACAAATTATCGATATCTGTATATAATAACTCTTTGCCCCTGGTTATAAATGAATTATCGAAATCTGTTCTTAAAAATTGGCCCATTTCTTGCATTCAATGTTGTTATGACAGGATATTGTTCTACAAGTTAAAGAAAAATTTAAATTCTCTAACCTTTCCCTTCTAACCTTGTCATGAGCCAACCCTATGGTTTCTGAATAGAAAACACAAGAGTAACGGTACTATAGATGTGTTTACAGTTGCTCATTAACAGAATAAAATAGTATTAATTCGCAAAAAGCTCCCAAACTGACATCTGGTATCAACTGTCAGTCTTACCATAGTTCATGTATACTCAAATGGTCACTCACAATGTTAATATAAGCAGATTTCCTTTCCTGTAACATATGATATTAATATCGATATTGAAACCAGACCACATATTGATGGCTCCCCTTGTTGATTATCAATGTATGGTAACACACGTGTGCTAGCAACAGCGTTTGCTGTGCTCATTGTACAATTCATTTTTGTTTTTCCTATCAGAATCTGCGACCAATTAACCTTTCTGGTACGTAGCTATAATATTAAAAATCGCAAGTGTACATATTTCTTTTTTGAACCAAAACTTTTATATCCTAAAAATAATAGAGTGTCAATACCAGTACAAAGTTCCTTGATATAACCATCCAAAACAAGCTTCACCTGTGTCAAGCATAAAACAGCTTTGATGTAACATCAATTATTAAAACTCAGTGTCCCATTGTCAGCATACAACACACTATATAAAGGAAATAATAATACTGAGATAATAAAAGGAAAAATCAGAGACCAATTAAAACAACGTTTGTCTTCTTATAAATGTTTCATTAAGAGCTCCAAAACTGTATCGATAGTTTTTATATTTATAATAAAGTTCACAGATCAAAACTTCATCTTAAGAATAAGATAGGAACCAAAAGATCTACCTAATTTCTCAATCCTACTGAAAAAAAAAACTGTCAAAAAAAACAAGCTTGAGGACGTACCTATGTAAACGCCCCAGTGAGAGTAAGCCCCACGGGGGAATTCTATCAAATCTCCTGGTTCTAACTCAGACAGCAACGTCTTGTTCTGATACATAATAGCGTCCTGTGCGTACTTCTGCATGGTCCCTCTTCGGTAGGATTCGTCACTTCACTAGATGAAAACTATGGAGAAATGATGAGTTCATCAAGTCTTACCCTTTGTTGGGCTAATGACTGATATTTTTATGAGATAAATAAAAAAGAATTAACCCTCACATTAATCAGAACAGCAACAAAACAAAACTAAAAAAAAGAAAGAAGTAGGGGATTTATTGCTGTTGGATATTTGAAAAAAAAAAGTGCTCATTGCAAATTTTACTTTTAACGAAATCCTCATTCACTCAGTCCTTCTGTTGAAACTTTTCAAACCAACTAAGGCGTCTTCCATCAAACTGAACCTCAGTTCATCCAGCAACTTGTAACAAATATTCGAGCTTCCATCAATTTTGATTATTAACATCAAATTCACAAACCATGCCAGGGGTGTAATTGATCACAAATTCTGAGCTCTCTATGAATGTGTAAGAGAAAAAAATATATCAGGCAAAAAGAGCCCTACTTTACCACCCAAAGTGATGAATATTATATTCATGAATTGCTATTATTAACGAAAAATGTTGGAGGCTTGTTGAGTATATACTTATTTTTTTCATTCAGACCATAATTTCTAATCTTGACACATAAAAATAAGCTTCTAAGTTTCTATTTCATTTTTTATTTTGCAGTGGAGGTCTTGCCTCCAGATTTTTTTGGGGAGTATAAAAATTGTCAAAATTAAACAAATTTTAAGCCATTTAAGATATAGATCTAGTATTCAAATTTGTTTTCTTTTTAATGTCTTTTTTTTGGTCATTCCTGTGGCCGCATAAATTATCATGTAAATTGATTTTTTAAGAATGTCACGGGAATTTTTTTAAATCACCATCTAAATGCTGGCATTTTACCCTTGTAAACCTTCAAAAAATCCTGGGGTTGAGTAAGTTAAAACATATTTTCATTTATAAGACGTCTGATAGTTTAAATGATATTGAAAAGTGTTAGAAACTGTTACAGCCTATTTTGGCTTTGCGTTTAAAGTTCAAGAGAAAAAAAATAAGATAGACTTAGTGAGCGTCTCTTACCTTCAATTCGTTCTATTAAACTGAGAAAAATAATCTTTCAAACTAGGTTCTAGATCTAGAGGTTGATCTACATAATGATTATTAGATCTAGATCTAGATCTAGTTCTCTAGCTATGAAGCAGTAGATATTCTCTATCTCATTTTCAAGCCATTTGAATCAGATTCAATCCATGGACCTTACCTAAACAATTCCTTCAATGATTCAAATCAAGAATCTTCTGGAATCTTCTGGATTCGACAGATTGTAGATCGAAATTGTAGCAGTATAGATCTAGATCTAGAGTCTAGATCTAGATCTATTTTTTGAACGTATTTAGGTTAGAACCTATCTGGATTTCTAGATCTGGGCTAGTTATCAGAGTAGATTTGATAGATCACGGTCTCAAACATTTGGAATAAATTTTTGTACTATTGTACCTTACCACGTCCCTTTAGTGCTGCTCTTGGGCTCGAAAGATTTCACAACTTTTGTTTCCAGTCCTTCAAATATTTCGTCTCGTTCATGTTTCTGGGAAATTTTGTTGTAGAAGCTGTACCACGTAAGTCATTGTCAGGCTCATGATCAAAATATAGAACTAAGGTATTTCCAATAGCTATAAATAGATTATAGTTCCACGGCGTCTAGTTTCACGGAAAATTAGGTTGATCATACAATGGCTCGTTCCAAAATGTTTGAGAAGACAAGAACTCCAAGATCTTCATGGAATAAACCTCGAAAACCAAAATGCAAATAACGTTTAAACCATTTGAAAGAGAAAAAACAACAACAAACAATTAAATGTAAAATAATGTTTTTATTAGGGTAAATCAACAATCATTTTTTTCCTATCTTTGTGAAGCATATTAAGTTACCTTTGGTGCAATGGACTAGTCTTCTGATATACACTCATAAACGTCACAAATGAAGGTCATTTTACAACAAAGGTGTAAATTTCAACTGGTTTAGAGATAAATTTAGATAAATTAGATCTCATCATGCTCTTATCCTATTGCACAAGGCGTTTTGTTGAGTTTTTTCCCCTCAAGATGGCCTGCCTTGATAACCATCCTGGCCTATGTTGTGTTCTTCAAGTGCAGGTTGTCGTGCGTAGCTCGACTGGCTTCTCCTCATATCACATACAAAAACAAAAAACAAAAAAATAAATAAATAAAACAGTTAAACGTCGGGTGGACGTACACAGCTTAAGATTAATGTCTGATTGTTATGAGTTCCCTTCGCTTTGTCCGTTCACAAGTTAAACGTTTCCTTTTTTTCCTAAAGAAGCAAGATAACCGATATGCCTCTTTAAATGGAACACATTTAAAAAAAAAAAATATTTTTCTTTCTTCTTGTATTGTTTAATTTTTCTATAGACTACAGTTTTTTTTTTCTTCCTGTCCCTAAAATAGTGTGTCCAGAGAAACTTGAATGAAATGTCTTCGTCATACCGATAACTGTGATTGCAGTTGTCATTTTAATCAGTCCTCAATAGTTCAGAATTTTATTTCAGAGTTGTTTTGTGGATAAGTGTTTACCACTTTAGGTATGGAGAGACGTTTATTAACATGAGTTTGTAATTAGACACCCTTTTTCCTACAGTAAAACGTAACTTTGCAAAGAAATTATTATATGAATTTATATTCAGTGAACCTTTTCTCATCATACAATACGCGCAAGAAATGTTTACATGAGCTTATCATCAAACAACCTTTTCCTATTTTGCAGTCTTAGCTTCATCAAGCAAAATTTGTATGATTTATAAGCACTAACCCTTTCCTCATCATGCAATCTTAGTCCCATAAAGCAATGTTTTTATCAGCTCATAATCAGTTTTTTTTTTTTCCTAGAATGGAGAGCGGTTTTGTAAGAAAAAACATCAGTGTGTTTGAGCTTATGTAAAGGAAGAATGCTGAATGCTCGGTTATACAATTCTGTGATCCGGGGTCCGAGTTAACCGATGAATTTCTAATAATAGAACATCTTTGGTGAAAACTTGTGCTCTGTCGTCACGGTATCTGGAAGACAATTTGGGTCTACGTGTTATTCACACCGTCGTGGAAGGTGGCGTGGCCAGTGAAGCTTTTCGTCTCCTGAAATTGTAAACGAGGCCAAGGATTATCAATTTTGGGTTTTATAATAATTTACGGAAATTGTTAGCTCTAATGGTGTATCCTGCTAGTGGTACGCTGTTATGCATTTAAGTTTGAAAAAAGCGCAATTTTATAATTATGGATTTGACGGGATACAAGTATTCCAATTCTTTCCTTTTTTTGTGATAAGATTAAGATATACCCGCTACGCGTAGACCTACTCTAACACAAAGCCGATCTTGTATCATTTCGCACATTGAATAAGTCTGAATTCTTTTGCCTAGGAGATAAAAGGTATTAAAAATAAAACCGCCTCATGAAAAATAGCGGCAGCTATTAAAAATTTAATTTAATTCATCGTTATCTGCTTTGCTGTAACCTCAAAGCATTTTATGTGTAAGTCAAACCTGGTTGAATATGGTTTTCGTTTTTTATTATCTTTAAAAGACTGAGCAAAGTCTAACAGACGATAAGTCGTCCCATGTCAAGTAAAATGATCATTTTTCTCCCGCATGTTTAGCTCGTGTACAATCTGCTTTAATAACTTTTGGGACCTGGGAGTTTATCTTTGGTTTTACATGGTAACTTTTTTGGAAAATATTTATGCCGTATAATATCTGTGAAAAAATAGAAGTGGGTAAGATCATTCTAAGGTCATTATTTATGGTAGACTCGGGTTGTAAACATTTTAATGAATAAATCAGTGAACCAAATAACCTATCAATTAGTTAACAGCTTAAACATATTTGTTGCAAAACATCATTATTTGACCATGATATGCTTTAAAAGGAAGGACAGAAGATATTGGTTTCACGTTTTTAGATGATTCACAATCTTTAGCCACATCAAAATAAAATAAAATAAAATATCTTCTTTTATTCTATCCTTCACTTACATCTTGAACACTCCACTCTATTATATCAAAACTACAGTGGCGGTTCATAGAATATAGAGGCACCAAGTTTCATAATATTATATTGGACTACTTTCCATTTTGATGATTTTGTTTCATTTGTTTGTTTGATATAGTCCTCCCACAACTAGGAGATCTCATCCTTCTGTATATCATTATCAATCCCCTCCCCCCCCCCCCCTGGATAGGTCGAGACTCTAAATTTATCCACAGACAATGTGTTAGAATCGACCCCGCGAAGAACTGTTCTTGCGGGTATCAGGGCGAATATTTTAACTCCAAAGCCACCTCTTTAT
>JAWDGP010004507.1:115000-117500 GCA_033675545.1 Elysia crispata
CATGTTTTTCATATTTCTTGCTTACTAAGCGGTTAAATTCAGACCTTTCTTAGTACGAGTGGTTTTTTGACGCTCTCAATGTAGTGTTGAATAATGAATGTAAAATGCATATTATACTTTAGACGCTCTCATAAAAACAATAAGGAAAAGGCAACTGAAATTTTTAGGCCACATATGTCGCCATAAGGGACTGGAATTTTTATCTCTTAAAGGCAAGATAGAAGGTACAAGAAGCAGAGGTAGACAAAGGATTACATTTCTTGACAGCTTGAGCTCTTTTGTGACAGGAAACAACAAAGACAACATAGCCTTACTGCTGATGACGGAAGATAGGGACAGGTGGAGAATCATGATCGCCGATGTCTGTTCCAGACAGGGCATTTGAGAAGAAGAAGAAGACGCTCACAATGTAGTGTTGAATAATGCATGTAAAATACACATTATATTTTAGACGCTCTCAATATAGTGTTGAATAATGCATGTAAAATACATATTATACTTTAGACGCTCTCAATGTAGTGTTGAATAATGCATGTAAAATACACATTATACTTTAGACGCTCTCAATGTAGTGTTGAATAATGCATGTAAAATACACATTATATTTTAGACGCTCTCAATATAGTGTTGAATAATGCATGTAAAATACACATTATACTTTAGACGCTCTCAATATAGTGTTGAATAATGCGTGTAAAATACACATTATATTTTAGACGCTCTCTATATAGCGTTGAATAATGCATGTAAAATACATATTATATTTTACAGGCTCTCAATGTAGTATTGAATAATGCATGTAAAATGCATATTATATTTTAGACGCTCTTAATGTAGTGTTGAATAATGCATGTAAAATACATATTATACTTTAGACGCTATCAATATAGCGTTGAATAATGCATGTAAAATACATATTATATCTTACAGGCTCTCAATGTAGTATTGAATAATGCATGTAAAATGCATATTATATTTTAGACGCTCTTAATGTAGTGTTGAATAATGCATGTAAAATACATAATTATTATACTTTAGACGCTCTCAATATAGTGTTGAATAATAAAGGACGTATCATTTTCTACTCAATGACGTTTCCTTTCAAACCAAAGCCTGTGCATTTCTCAATAGCCCTGATTCCTTAGCTTGTCTGCAAAGCTTGAGCTTTTTATTTATCGATTTATTTTTGGCGTTTCGTGAGGAGAGTATTCCGGTTTTAATAGCCACAACCACTCAAACTATATACAACAAAGCAAGCAGCAGCTGTCTTAGCAATGAAAGTAGCTAGGATTGAAGTTGTTGTAACTAACCAAGATCTATAAAGACCAACACGAACCATCAGAAAACGAAAAAAAAAACAAATGGAATGTTTTTAATAATAACAATTTAAGATAAAAGTGTCCAACAATTTTAGAAAGGCTGCTCTTTGCCATTATCAAAACCTGAGGACATGAGATAACTAAATTGTTCACAGAGTATTTTTCTGGGTAGACGATACAATAAAGAATGAACAGTTTACTATAAATTCATGTTGTCTTGCTAAATCCCTGAATCTCATGATGCAGAAAAATATTTTCATTCAGACCACTGCTGTGAGTTAACCCAGGCAATAGCTTGATAGAACACAACAGCTGCGGGGGACGGGAGTAAACAAAGTCTCGTCTCCTAAGTTTTACAAGGAAAAAAAAAAAAAAAAAAAGTATTAACCGTGTAACTTTCATCATGTCCGACAACCTAGCGAAACATGTGTGATGCAGAGACGCGCATTTGTTACCTCCCTTGCATTACTGTGTAGACTAGGATAGGTTTCCTAATCACACCTTAATTATAAATGACGTGGTGTCATCTGCGTGCGCCTATATCATCTCTGAACCTCTGAACCTCTGATTCTCTCATTTTACTTTTTTGTCATGCTATGGAATACTGTCTGTTAAATAAGGCCATCTTTACAGGGAAAAAAAAACACTCAGTAATCTATTTTTTTTTCCTACGAATTAAAACTCTCCTCTGGGCTTGAACCCAAACCCTTTCTGTCTCTGCTCGGCGAGGAACTGGTCAAACATCTCATTCTGGGCGACATTAAACTGGCTCTTCCAGTCGCCGACAACACCTGGGTCAGAGGAGGGGAGGTAGGGAATGGGCAGCAGGGAGGCGAAAAGGTGGGGAGGGGGGGGGGGGGAGGGGAGAGAAATAGTTACGCACTCAAGGTCATTCTTTATCCTTTTAATAGTAAATAGTTATCCAAAAAACAAAACAAAACAAAAACCAAAAAACAAAAACAAAAAACTTCTTCCTGCATCATCCCATCTTGCGAACTGCCCTGATTGGATGTATATATGTATATATATATTTATGTGTGTGTGATATATATATTATATATAATATATATAATGTTAATAATGACACGTAACCACCCACTCACCTACAAACACACACACATGTATATAAATATACTCCGATTGATCCAACAAACATGACATATCCTGGACCAAACAGAATC
>JAWDGP010004507.1:125000-140000 GCA_033675545.1 Elysia crispata
TTCAAAGCCAACTATTCATGTATATCACTGTTTTTATACAGTTGCAAAGTCATGATTTACAATGGTTCCCTATTTGGCTATTTATCTATGTCCAGGTAAAGAGCTTTGCAGTTCTGCTGTTATTTCTTATCTTTGTACCGTGATTAAGCCTTATTCAGTATTTTAATTTAAGTCAAGTGGCAATCGAAACACGCTCTTGATTCATTTATGTGACACACGTTTTAAAAATAGATAGCATCATTTTATATGTGTATATATATTATGTATATATAAATTATATATATGTATATATAATTTTACAGAGAGAGAGAGAGAGAAATACAGACAGATATATAGATAAACAAAGAGAGAGAGAGAGAGATAGACAGATAGAGAGAGACAGGGAGTGAGATAGACACAGAGAGAAAAGATGACATACATAAAAAGATTCTAGCAAGAAAAGAGACAAAGAATGATAATCAAACAGATAGAACAGAAAAGAGAGATAGATAGATAGTTAGATAGATAGATAGATAGATAGAGAGGGAGAGAGGAAAGAAGCAGAGAGAGAGAGAGAGAGAGAGAGAGAGAGAGAGAGAGAGAGAGAGAGAGAGAGAGAGAGAGAGAGAGAGAGAGAGAGAGAGAGGAAAGAAGCAGAGAGAGAGAGAGAGGAAAGAAGCAGAGAGAGAGAGAGAGAGAGAGAGAGAGAGAGAGAGAGAGAGAGGGAGGGAGGAAAGAAGCAGAGAGAATGTTAATGTAAAAGAAGATCTTAATTCATCGCTATGATAGTTACGTGACGATATTGACAAAACAAAGAGGTAACAGGATAAAGGCAATTGAGTTTGAAATAGAATCAACGAAAAGAATTTGTTTTTCATTCAAAAAAAGAAAGAAAAGATTTTAATTACTTCTCCATAGTCTGTCTTGAAAGCCTAGGAAACAATAGCAATTTAACAAGACTTTTAAGCAGCTCATTTTCATTACCATTTTAAAAGTGATATATTTCATAAATATCTAGTAGCACAGACTATGAAACATATCAGATAATAAGAATGTAAGCCCAGCTTAAAACCAGCTTATGTGAAATCTCCAAGCCCAGCCTAGGACCAGCTTATGCGATATCTCCAAGCCCAGCCTAAGTTCAGCTTGTACGATATCTCCAAGCCCAGCCTAAAACCAGCTCGTGCGATATCTCCAAGCCCAGCCTAAGTTCAGCTTGTGCGATATCTCCAAGCCCAGCCTAGGACCAGCTTGTGCGATATCTCCAAGCCTAGCCTAGGACCAGCTTGTGCGATATCTCCAAGCCTAGCCTAGGACCAGCTTGTGCGATATCTCCAAGCCTAGCCTAGGACCAGCTTGTGCGATATCTCCAAGCCCAGCCTAGGACCAGCTTGTGCGATATCTCCAAGCCTAGCCTAGGACCAGCTTGTGCGATATCTCCAAGCCCAGCCTAGGACCAGCTTGTACGATATCTCCAAGCCTAGCCTAGGACCAGCTTGTGCGATATCTCCAAGCCCAGCCTAGGACCAGCTTGTGCGATATCTCCAAGCCCAGCCTAGGACCAGCTCATGCGATACCTCCAAGCCCAGCCTAGGACCAGCTTGTACGATATCTCCAAGCCCAGCCTAGGAAAAGCTTGAACGATATCTCCAAGCCTAGCCTAGGACCAGTTTGTGCGATATCTCCAAGCCCAGCCTAGGAAAAGCTTGAACGATATCTCCAAGCTTAGCCTAGGACCAGCTTGTACGATATCTCCAAGCCCAGCCTAGGAAAAACTTGAACGATATCTCCAAGCCCAGCCTAGGACCAGCTTGTGCGATATCTCCAAGGCCAGCCCAGCCCAGGAAAAGCTTGAACGATATCTCTAAGTCTAGCCTAGGACCAGTTTGTGCGATGTCTCACCAATATCCTTGAAGAATAGATTACTATTATTACTTCTTTGCAATAGCAATCCAAATTATCGAATAGTTATGAGACACAGTCGTTCGTATTATTCTGACGGCAATGATTAATATTTATTTCTGGGGTTTAAAAACGTCCTTTAGTGAAATTTACAATCCTTTAATAGCTCTCCATTAACTGCCTCAATTATGGTAAAAAAAAAAACCAACAGAATAATAATAATAATAAAAAATCTGGTCACATGAGGCCTAGTACATTCTTTGGTTGTTAGAAGACATTCTTGATGACCTCTGAACTTCTATCTTGATCCAATCATCTTCCATCCTTTGTTTCCGTTTGTGTCACAACAGCTGTTCACTCTTCGCCGGGTGTTTAATTATGAAATTCGTGCCAATTTTCGTTCCAACCTCGGCAACTAAAAATCTCTTACAGACACAAACTAAAACTCTCCTCTGGGCTTGAACCCAAACCCTTTCTGTCTCTGCTCGGCGAGGAACTGGTCAAACATCTCATTCTGGGCGACAGTAAACTGGCTCTTCCAGTCGCCGACAACACCTGGGTCAAGGAGGAGAGGAGAAGGGGGAGGGGACGGAAAGGCAAGAAAAAAAGAGAATGTATGTTAGTAAGAATCTTGAAGCAGAATGTTTTCGCGATAATATTTTGTGAAGTTCATTATCACGGACCGGACGATATATATCTCTTCTACCGACTAGGCTCTGTCTCATGAAAACTGTTTCACAGATATTCACTCTATTTCAATAACAATTTTATCTCAACGGCTGAAACTCGGTCTGTCAATTGTGTAGCGAAACATAAAATCTAGGTGTTACCAAAACATGAGTCATCGGAATAATCAGAAGCACTGAATGTTTCGCACTGGCTAAAACGCGTCCTATCCATGGTGTATCGAAAAACAGAGAGACTCTCACACTAGCTAAAACTCGATCTGTCCATTGTGTAGCGAAACACACTGAGTCTCTCACACTAGCTAAAACTCGATCTGTCCATTGTGTAGCGAAACACACTGAGTCTCTCACACTAGCTAAAACTCGATCTGTCCATTGTGTAGCGAAACACACAGAGTCTTTCACGCTAGCTAAAACTCGATCTGTCCATTGTGTAGCGAAACACACTGAGTCTCTCGCACTAGCTAAAACTCGATCTGTCCATAGTGTAGCGAAACACACAGAGTCTCTCACACTAGCTAAAACTCGATCTGTCCATAGTGTAGCGAAACACACAGAGTCTCTCACGCTAGTTAAAACTCGATCTGTCCATTGTGTAGCGAAACACACAGAGTCTCTCACACTAGCTAAAACTCAATCTGTCCATAGTGTAGCGAAACACACAGAGTCTCTCACACTAGCTAAAACTCGATCTGTCCATAGTGTAGCGAAACACACAGAGTCTCTCACGCTAGTTAAAACTCGATCTGTCCATTGTGTAGCGAAAAACACCATTTCACCTTTTCTGTAGATGTCCTGTTTTTTTCCCGGGGTCATTCCTCTCAGACTTGTGGGCATTTCTCTGCTCTCGTCTGCCTTTTTCATGTTGGAAAACCCGCAGGCAGACGCGACTCTCTGGCAGAAGTCATCCGTGGCTGGAGTTCCGGCAAACTGAGACAGCTCTTTGATGATGGCCGCGGGGTTCTTGAGCAGTTTGACGGATAGATGCAGAGATAAATGGATAGATAGAGATAGAGAGATAGCTACATAAAGAGGGAGATATATTGATAGATAGAAATAGATAGATTGATAGATAGATAGGGAGATATATTGATAGACAGAGATAGAGAGATAGATACATAAAGAGGGATATATATTGATACTCGTAGATCGGGATAGACAGATAGATACATAGATAGGGAGACTTATTGATAGATGGAGATAGAGAGATAGATAGATACATAGATAGGGAGACATATTGATAGATAGAGAAAGAGAGAAAGATACATAGATAGGAAGACATATTGATAGATAGAGATAGAGAGATAGATACATAGATAGGGAGATATATTGATAGATAGAGAAAGAGAGAAAGATACAAAGATAGGGAGATATATTGATAGATAGAGAAAGAGAGAAAGATGCATAGATAGGGAGATATATTGATAGACAGAGATAGAGAGATAGATAGATAGGGAGATATATTGATAGATAAGGATAGATACATAGAAAGGGAGATATATTGATAGATAGAGAAAGAGAGAAAGATACATAGATAGGGAGATATATTGATAAATCGGGATAGAGAGATAGAAACATAGATAGGGAGATATATTGATAGGTAGAGATAGAATGATAACATGAGTTTTTTTTCTACATTACGCGGTGAAAATAACAAAAACTCCCTACAGATGGTCACCTTAAACATCATTTTTTTCCCTCTTCCAACATTATACGGTGAAACTCACCAGAATATCCCGACAGTAAAGCGCCTCAAACAAAAGGTTTTTGTTCTCACAAAACAGATATACAGAACATTCTTTCAATTCATACTAAGTTGGTTTTGAAACTCAGCCGAATCACACCAGTTAACTTTGTTTTTCTAGCATACTAATCCGCTGGCTTTACGGGGGCCACAGGTTTCATCCTCAGTTCGATTGTCTGCTGTCTGGAGCTCTAGTCCTGCACAACTAATCCTATCCTTGGATTACTAGCAAGTCTTTCGAAATTAAATAAAAAAAACAACTGAATAAATAAAAAGAAAAAGAACACTATTGTAATGGCCACCTAAAAGTACCTTAAAGTTGGAGAGAGTATTTTTGTTACAATTTCTACCGCCTCGTCGCACTGTAAAACTCTAAGACACGGCTGTTTACGCATGTATACCCAGACAAGGCTGTTTACGCATGTATACCCAGACAAGGCTGTTTACGCATGTATACCCAGACAAGGCTGTTTACGCATGTATAACCAGACAAGGCTGTTTAAGCATGTATACCCTAACAAGGCTGTTTACGCATGTATACCCAGACAAGGCTGTTTACGCATGTATACCCAGACAAGGCTGTTTACGCATGTATAACCAGACAAGGCTGTTTAAGCATGTATACCCAGACAAGGCTGTTTACGCATGTATACCCAGACAAGGCTGTTTACGCATGTATACCCAGACAAGGCTGTTTACGCGTGTATACCCAGACAAGGCTGTTTACGCATGTATACCCAGACAAGGCTGTTTACGCATGTATACCCAGACAATGCTGTTTACGCATGTATACCCAATCCCAGTTTACCTGCTTCAAGTCCTCGTAATGAATATGCATGATGGGGTGACCCGGATGTGCTTTCTCAAACTCTTCCATCTGGCGCAGGTAGTCGAATTGGTGCGAAATAGGAACTGTGAAGAAAATATCGGTTTTAGTTATTATTACGATACTCTGAACATTGTAAGAAATCAAACAAAGAACATATCGGTTTTAGTTATTATTACGATACAGTGAACATTGTAAGAAGTGAAACAAAGAAAATATCGGTTTTAGTTATTATTACGATACACTGAACATTGTAAGAAGTGAAACAAAGAACATTTCGGTTTTAGTTATTATTACGATACAGTGAACATTGTAAGAAGTGAAACAAAGAACATATCGGTTTTAGTTATTATTACGACACTCTGAACATTTTAAGAAGTCAAACAAAGAAAATGCAGGTTTTAGTTGTTATTACGATACACTGACTATTGCAAGAAGCCAAACAAAGAAAATATCGGTTTTAGTTATTATTGCGATACTTTGAATATTTTAAGAAAAGACACAGTGAAAGAAAGTACATAATTTAGTTATTGCTATGATAGTCTGAACATTGTAAGAAAGGACGCAGTCAAAGAAAGATGAAGGCTGAGATATATCTTGTAAAGGCGATGAGTGCCGCATTGAAATACGTCTTTTATTTTATTAGTCGGTCTTGAGTCAGATTAGTTTTGTGACTGTTTCTCCTAGAGGGAATGCAATTTTACAAAGATTTATGCCGCTTTGTAAAAGCTTTATATAAGCATGTTTTATGTTGCCCTTTTTTACTTCAAATTCAACATCAATGTGCATTCTTGCAGACGCTATTGCTTCGTATGCTATCAACTTCAAGCAGAGCTCATGACTTCCAACTAGATAAATCTGTGAAATTGCAGTCCATATTCGACGGTCTGAACAGTGAAACTTAGGGCCACAACATACTCCACCCTTGTTACATTCAGTCAGTATAATCGACAGTGAAACTTAGGGCCACAACATACTCCACCCTTGTTACATTCAGTCAGTATAATGGAGAGTGAAACTTAGGGCCACAACATACTCCACCCCTGTTACATTCAGTCAGTATAATGGAGAGTGAAACTTAGGGCCACAACATACTCCATACCTGTTACATTCAGTCAGTATAATGGAGAGTGAAACTTAGGGCCACAACATACTCCACCCCTGTTACATTCAGTCAGTATAATCGACAGTGAAACTTAGGGCCACAACATACTCCACCCCTGTTACATTCAGTCAGTATTATGGAGAGTGAAACTTAGGGCCGCAAGATCATCCATCCTTGTTACATTTAGTCAGTGTTATGGAGAGTGAAACTTAGGGCCGCAACATACTCAATCCTTGTTACATTCAGTCAGTATTATGGAGAGTGAAACTTAGGGCCACAACATACTCCATCCTTGTTACATTCAGTCAGTGTTATGGAGAGTGAAACTTAGGGCCACAACATACTCCACCCCTGTTACATTCAGTCAGTATAATCGACAGTGAAACTTAGGGCCACAACATACTCCACCCCTGTTACATTCAGTCAGTATTATGGAGAGTGAAACTTAGAGCCACAACATACTCCACCCTTGTTACATTCAGTCGGTATTATGGAGAGTGAAACTTAGGGCCACAACATACTCCACCCCTGTTACATTCAGTCAGTATAATCGACAGTGAAACTTAGGGCCACAACATACTCCACCCCTGTTACATTCAGTCAGTATTATGGAGAGTGAAACTTAGGGCCGCAAGATCATCCATCCTTGTTACATTTAGTCAGTGTTATGGAGAGTGAAACTTAGGGCCGCAACATACTCAATCCTTGTTACATTCAGTCAGTATAATCGAGAGTGAAACTTAGGGCCACAACATACTCCATCCTTGTTACATTCAGTCAGTGTTATGGAGAGTGAAACTTAGGGCCACAACATACTCCACCCCTGTTACATTCAGTCAGTATAATCGAGAGTGAAACTTAGGGCCACAACATACTCCACCCCTGTTACATTCAGTCAGTATTATGGAGAGTGAAACTTAGAGCCACAACATACTCCACCCTTGTTACATTCAGTCAGTATTATGGAGAGTGAAACTTAGGGCCACAACATACTCCACCCCTGTTACATTCAGTCAGTATTATGGAGAGTGAAACTTAGGGCCGCAAGATCATCCACCCTTGTTACATTTAGTCAGTGTTTTGGAGAGTGAAACTTAGGGCCGCAACATACTCAATCCTTGTTACATTCAGTCAGTATAATCGAGAGTGAAACTTAGGGCCACAACATACTCCATCCTTGTTACATTCAGTCAGTGTTATGGAGAGTGAAACTTAGGGCCACAACATACTCCACCCCTGTTACATTCAGTCAGTATAATCGAGAGTGAAACTTAGGGCCACAACATACTCCACCCCTATTACATTCAGTCACTATAATGGAGAGTAAAACTTAGGGCCACAACATACTCCACCCTTGTTACATTCAGTCGGTATTATGGAGAGTGAAACTTAGAGCCACAACATACTCCATCCCTGTTACATTCAGTCAGTATAATGGAGAGTGAAACTTAGAGCCACAACATACTCCACCCCTGTTACATTCAGTCACTATAATGGAGAGTGAAACTTGAAGCCACAACATACTCCATCTTTGTTACATTCAGTCAGTGTTATGGAGAGTGAAACTTAGGGCCACAACATATTCCACCCCTGTTACATTCAGTCACTATAATGGAGAGTGAAACTTAGGGCCACAACATACTCCACCCCTGTTACATTCAGTCAGTATAATCTAGAGTGAAACGTAGGGCCACAACATACTCCACCCTTGTTACATTCAGTCAGTGTTATGGAGAGTGAAACTTAGGGCCACAACATACTCCACCCTTGTTACATTCAGTCAGTATAATGGAGAGTGAAACTTAGGGCCACAACAAACTCCATACCTGTTACATTCAGTCAGTATCATAAAAGGGAAACTTAGGGCCGCAACATACTCCATCCTTGTTACATTTAGTTAGTATAATGGAGAGTGAAACTTAGGGCCACAACATACTCCATCCTTGTTACATTCAGTCACTATAGTGGAGAGTGAAACTTAGGGCCACAAGATACTCCATCCTTGTTACATTCATTCAGTATAATGGAGAGTGAAACTTAGGGCCGCAACATACTCCATCCTTGTTACATTCAGTCAGTATAATCGAGAGTGAAACTTAGGGCCACAAGATACTCCATCCTTGTTACATTCAGTCAGTATAATCGAGAGTGAAACTTAGGGCAACAAGATATTCCACCCCTGTTACATTCAGTCAGTATAATCGAGAGTGAAACTTAGGGCCACAAGATACTCCATCCTTGTTACATTCAGTCAGTATAATCGAGAGTGAAACTTAGGACCGCAAGATACTCCATCCTTGTTACATTCAGTCAGTATAATCGAGAGTGAAACTTAGGACCGCAAGATACTCCACCCCTGTTACATTCAGTCAGTATAATCGAGAGTGAAACTTAGGACCGCAAGATACTCCATCCCTGTTACATTCAGTCCTTATTATAAGTAGTGAGCCATGTAGATTTAGCCAGTTTTACACTCTGTGATCAGTAAAACAATGTCACTTTTTCTGAAAGGTTCGAATTGCATTCTTGATCAGTTGATAAAGTAAAGTGTTTATTTTTTTCTTTCTTTCTTTTTTTTTCACTCACTGTAATCGCCAGTGATATAACCTTTGAGAAAATTGTCGAACGTAAACTGTTCGGTGGCCATCTGCTTCACATGGTGGTAGAGGGAAACTGCCGTGTCCTTAGGGTTACGGATCATGTGCACCATCTGCATGAAAAGTAAATGGAACAAATTAAAACAGTAACAACAGTAACAAGAACAACATCAAAACAACATTACCAACAATATCGCCACGAAGACGAACAGCAATAAAAGAACAACAACAGCAACAACAAAACAACTATACCAGCGTGAAGAACCACAAGAACACCATCACTATCACCATCCCCATTATCACCACCAACAACATATAAAACAATAACGATGTTGAATGTGCAGTCATGTCAGACATCTCTAATGTAACAAAGACAACTTATTAGAATAAAAAGATAGTCTGATAGATAGGCAGATGAATAGACAGAAAGACACATAGATAACTAGACAGGAAGATTGATAGATAGATAGATAGATAGATAGACAAATAAATAGACAGAAAGATAGATAGATAGACAGAAAGAAAGATAGATAGATTGATAGATTGATAGATAGGCAGAAAGATAGATAGATAAATAGACAGAAAGATAGATACATAGATCAACGGAAGAAAAACATAGAGACAGACAGACAAATAGATAAATAGCTAGATAGGCAGGCAGATAGAGAGGCATAAAGATAGATAGATAGAAATAAAGATATATATATATATATATATATATATATATATATATAAATAGATAGATAGACTGAAAGAAAGACAGAGAGACAGACAGACAGATAGATAAATAGCTTGATAGACAGACAGTTAGAAAGGCAGAAAGATAGATAGACAGAAAGATAGATATCTTGATAAATAACCAGATAGATAAATTGGTGTAAGTACACACTCTTTGCTTTTACCTTCACTCTCTTGTCCACCATCTCTCGCGGCAGCTGTGCCACATAAAGATGGGAGTTGAGCAGACGTGGGGAGGACAGAGTCTCCAGACTTGTCAGATTGTTACAGAACTCCAGCATCGTGTACTCCTTGGTCCGGCCAGAAAACTCAGTCGCGCCGCTGGTCAACATGTGGAGAATCTCGGACACCCAGTGCGTGCCTGCAGGAAAACCAGAAACACGAGTTTATGAATATACTTTGTTACTTCCGACAGTGGTTCATCTACAACATTTTGGGGGAAGTTTTTACAGGCATTTAGCTGTCTATCTACAACTCATACTTTTTTTCAAAAAGCTTTGCGTTTCTTTGCAAATTATACAAGATGTTTAGTAAATACCTCCACTATAATCCTCTGTTCTTTAGGGAGCATAGTAGAGTATTGGTATAAGCCATAAAGCGGCGGGTGACGACGCATCTATAAGTCGAGGGTTCGAATCCCATAGAGGCCAGCATTTTTCGGTCATTTTCACTCAAAGCCTCATCCTAACCACTGCTTAGCATTAGCTAAAACCATAGCTCTATATAGTTATTACCTATTGTATATTCAACGACCTGCCTCCTCTAAATGTAAATCCACGGTGTGCTTTATGTGATGAGTATCTTTTAATTGAGTAAACGTAAATGGTTACTCTTAATTTAGTCTTGGGGTACAATACATCTAAAAGTCAACTAGATGATTCAACAGCGGCAAAACCCAGTAACAACAGCAACAGCAACAACAACCTTAACCGCAACCACAACCATAACATCAACAGCAAAACCGTCCGAAACAATATAACTAATATGACAACAAGAACAGCCATGCTCAACCATAATGCTAAAAAAGCACAATTTCTACCGCATTTCCCAAAATGGGCACAAAACAATACAGTAACAACCATCAGCACCAATAACGATAACAAAGGCTTGAAAATATTATAGCATCCACAATATAAAAACCGTAACTTTACAATAACCTAAAAAAAAAAAAACGAGACAAAAAATAACAACACAATAACAACTTCATTCATAGCTGTATTTAAGATTATACATTGCAGTTTACAGAAATCCAATGCATATCTCGAACTTTGGTGGTAATCAGCCTGGGATTTCCTCGAAGAAGCACAAAACTCACCACATTTAGGGTAGGCTGTGATGATGATGTCGTCCTCCCTCATGGGTAAATCATACATCTTCTGGCAGTGGGTCAAGGGCGCGTCTGTCACGGGGAACTTCATGATTGGAACACCGTTAAACCGAAGCCCCGTGGGAACACCGTTAAACCGAAGCCCCGTGGGAACACCGTTAAACCGAAGCCCCGTGGGAATCGCGAATTGAGGGAAATGAAACGGGTTGGAAGGATCAGGGGCAGGCAACTCTGCCGTGTTGGAAGGTAGGGTTGACTTTTTTTTGGCTCCATTTGTGTCCTGGTCCGCCACACCCTTGTTTGTCTTCAAGGAAGTCATGATTTTCTTTTCAATCTACGAATTAAATTAAATGAAGACTGTGAGAAAATTTAGACAGCTGGTTTTACTCTGAATTATTCCATTGATCGAATTCATACTTAATAGGTTAACAAAACTTACTGCCACCATTCACTTCGAAATAAACGGCAAACATATTATTTACATTGTTTCTCAACAAATTAGCGAGAATCAAGATGGAAGATAAAATGTAGCAAAATTTTTTAAACCTTTTGGGATTTGTTCAGTCATGCTGGCTTTGAAAGACCGTGCTAAGAACGAGATCCTTGTCACATGATCCCTGGTCACGTGATCTCATGCGGTCTCCAAGTTTTCCTCTAACAACGATAACAGGGTGTTGGGGGAAAAGCTTTAGATCGGTCCTTTTTCTTTCTTTTTTTTTTTTTAATTGCATCTTTGCGGAACTGTATTCAACTCTGTGACTCATAATCGAAGATCTAATTATGAAAGATCAATCACATTCAAGTTGTTAACTAGAGTGACCTTTCTTAGAAGTTCAAGATAAGTAACTCGCTCCACTTTCTAACCCCTTCTCATCCCCCGTCCTTCCTCCCTTTTTTTTTCTACACGCCCGTGCAATTTTTTATGCATGCAACAGCACAGCTTGACAAGGATGGCACGACCGAAACTGAACGTAGGCATAGACTGTCTGGAAATAGATCTACATTTTATAGAACAAATGTGCATGATCTACGGCCTAGATATTTCACAGCAGTTAGACCTAAATCAAAGGTTAAGATCTAGAATTAGATAGGTCTTGTTTGCACTTTCTTTTAAAGCTTAGAATTTCAAAAGGATTTAGGTTCAAGGTCTAGATTTGTTTTGCATTTAGAATAAAAATTATCAAGGAGTCTAGATTCTAGGTAAAGATGTATATGGAGGCATTATGCAGTATATGGATAATGTAAATAAAAGGATGGATATCAAGGCTATCTATAAGCATTTTTAATCCACTCACTCAGGCACCCCAGCTCCGGAAAAATGACACCAAGGTCCCTTTCGTAGAGTGGGGCCATAGGTTTGTAATAATAATACACGCAGACCTAGGTCCCTTTCGTAGAGTGGGGCCATCAGTTTGTAATAATAATACACGCAGACCTAGGTCTGCTTTCGTAGAGTGGGACCATCAGTTTGTAATAATAATACACGCAGACCTAGGTCTGCTTTCGTAGAGTGGGACCATCAGTTTGTAATAATAATACACGCAGACCTAGGTCTGCTTTCGTAGAGTGGGACCATCAGTTTGTAATAATAATACACGCAGACCTAGGTCTGCTTTCGTAGAGTGGGACCATCAGTTTGTAATAATAATACACGCAGACCTAGGTCTGCTTTCGTAGAGTGGGACCATCAGTTTGTAATAATAATACACGTAGACCTAGGTCCCTTTCGTAGAGTGGGACCATCAGTTTGTAATAATAATACACGCAGATCTAGGTCTGCTTTCGTAGAGTGGGACCATCAGTTTGTAATAATAATACACGTAGACCAAAGTCCTTTTCGTAGAGTGGGACCATCAGTTTGTAATAATAATACACGTAGACCAAAGTCCTTTTCGTAGAGTGGGACCATCAGTTTGTAATAATAATACACGTAGACCTAGGTCCCTTTCGTAGAGTGGGACCATCAGTTTGTAATAATAATAATACACGTAGACCTAGGTCCCTTTCGTAGAGTGGGACCATCAGTTTGTAATAATAATACACGTAGACCTAAGTCCCTTTCGTAGAGTGGGACCATCAGTTTGTAATAATAATACACGTAGACCTAGGTCCCTTTCGTAGAGTGGGACCATCAGTTTGTAATAATAATAATACACGTAGACCAAAGTCCTTTTCGTAGAGTGGGACCATCAGTTTGTAATAATAATACACGTAGACCTAGGTCCCTTTCGTAGAGTGGGACCATCAGTTTGTAATAATAATACACGTAGACCAAAGTCCTTTTCGTAGAGTGGGACCATCAGTTTGTAATAATAATACACGTGGACCAAGGTCCCTTTCGTAGAGTGGCAACATTTTTAATCATTGTTTTTTTCATATTTTTATAATCAAACGGCAACGCCTCTTTATACCTGGACAGGTAAATATCCAAGGTCACTTAGCAAACAGTCATGAGATAACACGTAAATCATTTTAGAAGCACTTCAGCTAAGATGATCAAAACCAAAAGCTCTTAAGATCTAAGGTACCTGAGGATAAAGCTCAAGAAAGCTGGTCTGGGTGTAGGCTAAAGCTGGTCTAGATCTAGAATGATAAAAACTGGCCTGGATCTAGATCTAGATTTTCCGAGAAAATAGGCCTTTAAGGCAGTTCAATGAAGCAGAAGCGTAGGGAGGCTGTCACAGATTTGGAGGATAAATTGTAAATTGCAGTATAAGAATCGTTCCTCTCGGCTGCCAAATTGAGCGACGACGTTCTGAGCGAGGCGGCTTGGCGTCGGATGTGTACACAAGGATGGAGAGACAAGGATGGAGACACAAGGATGGAGTGACAAGGATGGAGAGACAAGGATAGAGTTAGCTAGTAGTCTGCTAGCGCTGCACACTGTACTAAGCATTATGGGTCAAGGATTCTGGAGCTGCAGTGTTGATTTAATGGGCGAGCTACCTCGCTCATGATTCTGCTCTAATGTTTAGGATAAAGAAATGGACGGAAGATAGAGGGAGGGAGAAAGAGGAAAAGAGATAGATAGATAGATAGATAGATAGATAGATAGATAGATAGATAGATAGATAGATAGATAGATAGATAGAGAGGTGGGATTGAGGGAGAGAAATAGAAATAGAGAGATAAACATAGATAGGTAAAAGAAAGAAAGAAAGAGGGTTATGAAAAAATGGATAAAAGGAATGTGTGAGGGAGAGAATGAGGGACACAAGGAGAGCGAGGGAGAGGCAGAGAGATAAATAGAGAAGAGGGAGAGGGAGACAGATTGAGAGATAGGGAAATAGATAGAGTAGAGATAGATAGATAGAAAGAGAGAAAGAGAGAGAGAGGGAGAGAGAGAGAAAGAGGAGATGGGAAGGGGATAAAGACTATGTTTGTAAACAAGCTAATATAAAATCAAAACATTCCATTTAGAACAACGGATTGCATGTTCAGATTCACAATACTTCTAGTAATCTAACTCTAGTAACTCCATGGCCAACATAATAATTATTGCAGCCCATGGAACTGCCTTTCTCAAAATAATTATTAGCTTCAAGGGTCAAAAGTTTGTTTATCTTCCAGCCAATCATTAGCACATTGTCAGAGTTTTTAAGTTTTTGTAAATTATGTAAGCTGTAAATTTCATTATTTTTGTCTCTCGATCAGATTAAAAAAAAATTTGTAAAAAAATATTCCGGCTTAGGTCGTGATCTGGTGCAGTTTGGCTGCGGTCGAGTGTAGAGTGGTTTCTCGGTGAAGTTTGGTTGCGGTGGAGTGTAGAGTGGTTTCTCGGTGAAGTATGTTTGGCTGCGGTGGAGTGTAGAGTGGTTTCTCGGTGAAGTTTGGTTGCGGTGGAGTGCAGGTTTCTCGGTGAAGTTTGGCTGCGGTGGAGTGTAGAGTGGTTTCTCGGTGCAGTTTGGCTGCGGTGGAGTGTAGAGAGGTTTCTCGGTGCAGTTTGGCTGCGGTGGAGTATAGAGTGGTTTCTCGGTAAAGTTTGGCTGCGGTGGAGTGTAGAGTGGTTTCTCGGTGAAGTTTGGCTGCGGTGGAGTGTAGAGAGGTTTCTCGGTGAAGTTTGGCTGCGGTGGAGTGTAGAGTGGTTTCTCGGTGC
>JAWDGP010004507.1:142500-161692 GCA_033675545.1 Elysia crispata
CGATAATGCACATGACGACAGCATTCCACAAAATGCCTTGGATGGTCTTACGCCACAAGCAGCTAAGAAAGGAAATGGACAAATAGACGATATCCCTAACAAATTTTAGCGAGAGTTACCTTCCTCGAACAACTGGCAAACACAGCCTAGACCTAAGCTTTATAGTTAGTTTTTAATGTAGAAACTCATGTTCAGAGACAGAAAATAATACATTAAAATCTTACCTCCGAGCAATTAACATGCAGGTTAAATCTAGACACTATATAGCTTATTATAGGCACGAACCGGTGAAACTTGTATTAAAAATGTTTTTAAAAAAAGGAAAAAAAAAACAACCAGTGTAATACTAGAAAGGGGTTTGTGGCGCTCCATGACTACAATGCAAAATTGAGGTGCAATCGCATGCCTGCTAAGATTTCCTGACTGTCGTCCGTAGACTCTCCCTCTCTCTCTCTCTCTCTCTCTCTCTCTCTCTCTCTCTCTCTCTCCTCTCTCCCTCCCTCTCTCTCTCTCTCTCCATTTAATTTAGATTTCTCTCTTCTGCTTTTAGATTACACAGCTTGTTTTGCAACACAAAAGAAAAATATTCCAACACTTTCTCTCAAACTTCCTTTTCAATGACTCATTTGCAAAGCAAATTAAATAAAAATGCTTTCCTCTATTTAATTTTGCTTTTTTCTCCTTTAGATTCTTAGTTTTATTCAGTATAGATGAAAACCTGTTGAATTCCACTTTTTCAGTCACGTTTTTTTTTAACATTTGATTTACATTCTGCTTTTATATCTTTGAATATTACAGCTTTTTTTTCAAACAGTAAAAATATACATAATTTTTTTTTTATATTCTCTAATAATTCTCTCATTATTCCTTTTTAATTTTTTATGCAAAGAAAAACAAATGAAACGTCTTTCTCCTCTTTCCTTTTTTTCATCTTTTTTGTTTTGCAAACGTTTTCTCCAATTTTGAAATAAGTTACATCATGATATAAGGTTTTAAGATCACAGAAGGCGAAGATGGAAAGATTAGAAGTTAAGGATCAAGAAGGGGAGTCTGAAGAGTTTCCTGGGACCCTTATGCTAGATATCACGATGGCCAGAAAACAAGACGACAATTAAAAAAAAAAGATAAGAGGGCAGCATTGTTCAGGCAAACTGGACTATGGGAATCAGGATCTACGGGAAAGCAGGCTCGAAAGTTATTCAAAACACAAATAAAAAAGACCAAGTCAGCAACAGTGGTGAAGAAAGATATATACACACCTTAGAAAAGGAACTTGCCTATTTAACTCAGTGTATTGCTACAACCTTGAAAAAAAGAATATTTTTTTGCTTCATATATATTTATATATTTTCATTTGTACTTTGGCTAGCATTGGTAAATACATGCTCAATCTATCCTTTTCAGTCCACACTTTTTTTTTAAACTGATTAATTTAGATGCTGTTCTTTGGCTCTTCAATTTCCAAGCTTGTTTTGCAACACAAAAGAAAAATATTCCTACACTTTCTCTGAAATTTCTCTTTAATGTTTCATATATATTTATATATGCACTTCAAATTGAATGGATTTGCTTTCTCCTATTTCTGGATCTGTAAACTCCTATTTTTCCTTTAAAATGTAGACACAATAACTTTTTTTTTGCTTGTTTTATCAGAATTTTCATCTTCTTTGAAGCCTGGTTTCATATATGTTAAAACCTGCTGAAATCTTTTCTTTCCAGTCAGAACTATTTTTTAAAATCATTTAAATTAGATTTTTCTCTTCTGCTTTTAGATTACACAGCTTGTGAAACAGCACAAAAGAAAATATTCCAACACTTTCTCTCAAACTTCCTTTCAATGGTTGATGTGCAAAAAAACATTAAATATTAATAAAAGGGACTGTAATATTATGTTTGTATTTTTGTCCTTTAGATTCTTATTTTTCTAGTGTAGATAAAAACCTGCTGGTATCCTCCTGGATATTACAGCCTTTTTTTCAAACTTCAAAAATATACATATAGGTTGTGACACTTTCTCCCCATATTCCTGTCTAGAAAATGTGAAGAAAATAAAATAAAAATTCTTTCTCCTATTTCATTTTCTTCATCTTTTTTGTGTAGCAAAATTGTTCCTTATATTTGGATTAGTTCATATAAAATAACTGTGTTTTAAGATCACAGAAGGCGAAGATGGAAAAATTAGAATGTTAAATGCCAAGACAGGGAGTTTGGAGAGGTACCTGGGACCCTTACGCTAGATATCACCATGGCCACAAGACAACGAGAATAAAAGAAAAGATAAGACCAGGTCATCTGCAATGGTGAAGATAGATATATACATGCCTGAGAAAAAAAAACTTACCCATTTAAGTCAGTCTATTGCTATAACCTATGAAAAAGAAAGTTTTTTTGTTTTTTGTTTTTCTTTTATTTATCATTATTTTTTTCCTTTTCATTTGTACTTTTGTTAGAACTGGTAAATACAGGCTGAATCATTCCTTTTCAGTCCAGACTTTTTTTTCAATTGATTAATTTAGATTCTGCTCTTTGGCTTTTAGATTTCAAAGCTAGTTGTGCATCGCAAAAGAAAAATCTTCTTACACTTTCTCTCTTTCTATTTAATGTTTCATATATATTTGTATATTATAAATGTATGTATATATATATATATATATATATATAAATATATATAGGCACATAAAATTGAATTGATTTGCTTTCTCCTATTTCGTTTTTCACTTTTTTTTGCCTGGTAAAATTGTACTCCGTAATTGAAATAAGTCATATTTTGATATTATGTTTCCAGATTACAGAAGACGAAGATGCAACAAACCTGAAATTAAGGAGAATGAAGAGAAGCTGGAAGAGAGCTCTTTGACTGCATAGCTAAGATTCTCCATGGGGAGAAGACAAGATGACAGTGAGGAAGAAACCTGAAGGACTGAAAACTGAGATTTACAAGAACTACAAGGACCAGGAACTGTCAACAACATGAATAAAAAAAGGCCAGGTTAGCTACTATCCACAATTTTTACATATTCATTAGCTACTCCTCTGAAAAGGCACTGGATCTGTAAACTCCTTCTTTTCATACAAAATGTCGACAAAAAAAATTTTTTTGGCTTGTTTTATCAGAATTTTCATCTTCTTTGAACCTTGATGTCATATCTGTCAAAACCTGATGAAACTTTCCTTTCCAGTCGGAATTATTTTTAAACTCTTTTAATTTAGATTTTTCTCTTCTGCTTTTAGATTACACAGCTTGTTAAGCAACACAAAAGAAAAATATTCCAACATTTTGTCCCAAACTTCCTTTTCGATAGTTGATGTGCAAAAAAAATTGAATATTAATGCTTTCTTCTATTTATTTTTTAGTTTGGTTTGAGTGGCAAAATAGTTTTCCATATTTGAAATAAGTCATGTCAAGATATTACATTTTAAGGATCAAAGAGGCTGAAACCACAAAGACCAGCCCAGAAGTTTAGGACCAGGAACAATAGCTGGAAGAGAGCTTAGCATTGTAAAGGTCAGGATCTCCATGTTCAAGAGACAAGTTGAGAGAAAGTAAAGACCCGGAGGAGTGAATCATTGAGTCATTCAAGAACTACATGGACCACGAACTAAAGAAACAAAAAATTATACAAGTGTAAACAACATGTGCTAAATGACATCGTCATCATAAAGAACAATGGTCACAGGTAAGGCAGCTACTTTTCTTGTCTGAATCATATGGCCTTCAACTCCTTTGCTTGCACCAACCATGAAAGGGACTTTAAAAATTATTTTTTGTACTTTTGTCCCTTAGATTCTTAGATTCTTTTTAGTATAGATAAAAACCTGCTGATATCCTCCATTCCAGTCACATTTTTTTTAAACAGATTTGATTTACATTCTGCTTTTATATCTTTGGATATTACAGCCTTTTTTCAAACGGTAAAAATAAACAAATATTTTTGAATGTTTCTCCCAATTTTTACTTTTTAATGTTATATGCAAAGAAAATTGAATAAAAATTTTTTCTCCTCTTTCCTATTTTTCCTCTTTTTTTTTGTGTAGCAAAAGTTTTCTCCAATTTTGAAATAAGTTACAACATGATATTAGGTTTTAAGATCACAGAAGGCAAAGATGGAAAGACAAGAACTTAAGGATCAAGAAAGGCAGTTCGAAGAGTTACCTGCGACCCTTACGCTAGATATCATCATGGCCAGAAGACAACGCGACAATGAAAGAAGAGATAAGTGGACAATATTCTTCAGGCGAACTGGACAATGGGGATCAGGATCTACAGGAAAGCAGGCTAAGAACTATAAAAAACACAAATAAAAAAGACCATTCAGCTACAATGGTATATATATGCACTTAAAAATGAATGGATTTGCTTTCTCCTATTTTTTTTTTTCATTTTATTTTGCCAGGTAAAATTGTTTTTGGCAATTGAAATTAGTCATATTTTGATATTATTTCCAGATTACAGAAGGCAAAGACGCAAAAGACCTTAAATTAAGGAGCATGAAAAGAAGCTAGAAAAGAGTTCATTGACTGGTTAGCTAAGATTCTCGATGGGCAGAAGACAAGAGTACAGTGAGGAAGAGACCTGGAGGAATGAACATTGAGATCTACAAGAATTAGATGGACCCGGAACTGTCAACAACATGAATCAAAAAGGCCTGGTCAGCTGCTATCTACAAATTTTACATATTGGTTAGCTACACCTCTGAAAAGACTCCGGATCTGTAAACTCCTTCTCTTCCTACAGACTGTAGAAACATAAATTTTTTTTTGCTTGTTTTATCATTATTTTCCAAAACTTTCTACCAAACTTCTTTTTCAATGATTTATATGCAAAACAAATTGAGTTTGCATTTTTTCCCTTTATATTTTTAGTTTGATTTATTATAGATGAAAGCTTGCTGAATTGCACTTTTCCAGTCATGTTTTTTTTTAAACAGATTTTATTTATATTCTGCTATGATACCTTTGGATATTACAGCCTTTTTTCGAAGTACATAAACTAAAACTAAAGATACAGAAAATATAAATGAGTGTAAACAACATGTACCAAGAAGACATGGTCAAGGCAAAGAACAATGGTCACAGGTGGTCACAGGTAAGGCAGCTACTCTTCTCGTCAGAATCATGTAGTCTTCAAGTCTTGCTCTTAAACGTCATGTAAATTTATTTTTGCTATTCATATTTGTATTTTTGTCCTTTGCAATATTTGTATTTTTTTTTAAATAGATAAAAACAAGCTGAGTTCCTTCTTTCCAGTCAGGGTCTTTTTTTTAAAGGATCATAGGATTATACTTTTATGCCTTTGGATATTACAGCCTTTGTTGCAACAACAAAAATAGTTATATGTGTTTTAACTCCTCCGCTCCATATTCCTTTTCACGGCGTAGCAAATTCTATATCTTCGCTCTACTTTAGTTGAGCGCTAGAGATGGCCCTACTGCCTTAAATCAGTGCCGCCTTGACCGGTGACCTGAGGTCCGATGCAGCGGCCCGACTGTCATAGCTCGGTGCTGCATGTCTCGGCCGGGTATGAATAAAACCACGTTATTTTGCGGCATTTTAATCAGTTCTTGCTTTGCAACCACTCAAGACTAGATTATATTTGTTTTTTCTCCAAAATTCTCTGTTTTTCCTCTATATATTCGTGAAAATCTGATAATTCTAACTTAATTATTGTGAGTGTGAGATGTTCATGAATTAGGAGTATATTTGTTTTTAAAATGAATATTGAAAACATAATTAAGTAAGTTGTAAGCCTAATTATAAAAATTCCACAGGATGAATAAACTTTGTTTCTCAACCATAGGAAAATGCAAAATAATAGCTTTACGAAGATGTAATTTTTTTTCTGTTGACAGCATATCTTATAAATTAATTGAACTTTTTAAATAAAGGCTTTTACCAACTGTGGAAGATTCCAGAGAGACTCATATAAACAATGTTAACGATCTGAGTCGTATATGTGCTAGAGTGCATGTGACGAGAAAACAACAAAAGCACAATAGTAGGAGTCACTTGTATTCCGCTCTTTCTGGAGATATTTTCTTCATTTACGATCTGAATATTAAAAATGACATTGAAGACACTCATTCACAGTACCTGTGTGTCAAGTGCTACTCAAGCATAAAGACTCTAAAAGAGAGATACAGTGACATTTCTATTCAAAACGCCCGTGCTGTGTACAGCTTAAATAAAGACAAATGGTGCCCATTTGTAGATGGGCACAAAACTAAAACTTGTAAAATTTGCACCCATAGAATAGGTTTGACAGTAGCCTGCATCAAGAGAAGAGAGAGTGGGTGCAGTAGCTCAATGATCAGGAGCGCCACATGCCCAGAGACACACACTACATCACATCAAAACACACCAGTAGCTGTAAATATTGATTTAGGCATAGAATCAACAAGTTGCACATCAATTTGATGATCCCTCTGATTTACTCAGCCCAAATTTTTTTTCTGTTTTTGATGGCGACCTAGTCATCAAAGCACCAAGATTTCACTAAGTTCATGATTTTGTTCTAAACAATGATGTTGAAATCATCACAAGATGTCTCAAATGTATGTGTGTGGAGGCTTTAGGAGTTACCAAACGTCAACTTGAAGATTTTTTGCCTGGTGGCAAATTTGAAGATATGGATGAATGTATGAAAGAGCAACTTATGCACTATCCTCTTACAAATCTTGTGGGGGAGAGTGCATTCGGAGATTTTGATTTTGATGTTTGTAAAAGAAGGAATGCATCTTTACACATTAGATCCTCTATGCACAGCATTAAAAGAAATAAGACTGTTAAGTTCATTTCATCTAAAAGTAGATCTCAGATCAAGGGGCAAGGTTATAAGAAAAGAAAGTGTCGAGCACAAAAAAGAGGAGAGTTTTCACAATTTGCAGATTTCCTTCTTAGCATTGGAGATGGTAAAGAAGAACAGCACAAAAACTAATGAAATTTTTTCATCAAACTTCCAGATGACATGACGGTAGAAAATGAAACAGAGCTTCTGGACTTTGTTTTTGGTATTGATAACAAGTGCGCAACTTGGCTAGCATCACGGTCAATCATTTGTCCTACCAACAGTGAAGTAGATGCCATCAAAAACACCATCATGAACACATTTCCTGGAGATGTCAAAGTGTACAGGAGCAATGATTGTGTGGAAGAAAATAAACACCTGTACCCCCATAGAGTTTCTCAACACGCTGTGTCCCTAACGAATGCTGCTTCACATATTACAGCTAAAAAAGCACAGCATCATCATGCTGTTGCGTAATCTGGACCCAGTAAATGGCCACTGCAACGAAACACCATATGTCATTGAACATTTACATGACCACATCATTGATGTGACAATAACCTGTGGACCCCATGCTGGAAAGCGAATATATATTCATTCCAAGAATCCAAATAATCCCCTCAGACAACATTTTTCCCTTTCACATGAAAAGAAAGGAATTTCCTGTTCGACCTTCCTTTGCCATCACTGCTAATAAAGCTCAGGGTCACGCTCTATCACATGCAGGCATTTATTTGAAACAGGATTTCTTTTCACATGGCCAACTCTATGTTGCCATGAGTCGTGTTGGCTCAAAAGACAGCCTTAAAATCTATTCCGGCCATGAAGTATATACCAGCAATGTGGTTTACAAAGGAGTCCTGCATCAGTGAGCAAGGTAAGCCATACTATGATATTATTGTAGCGTTCATAGAACAGGTTCTGTACTTGTAATTTTTATTCAGGTTCAAAAATGTTTTAATGAGAAGAAATAGCAAAGGAAAATGGGAATAACAGAAAGTAAAAGGATGTCAAAGAGATAGAGGGAAGAAGATGAATTTTGAAAACTTTGTCTGCCTTTAAATCTATTTTAACAATCTCCCTTTTTTATATAATATTTTATGAAATATTTCTGTATCTATGTATAGTATGTAGATCTTATACCTTATTGGCATCTCTTGATATATTTGCATATTTCAATTTTTTAGACCTTGCATAATCTTTGACGTTGCATTTGAATAGATCGACACTACTGATAGTCAGTTTTACTTATCAGTTTGGAAAAACTCCCTAGTCTATTGCAGTTTCAAACTCAAATGGTCCGTGCTTTGCTGGACACAATACCTTCCAATGTACAGACTCTATCAAGATGATCTGTTCATAATCCCAGATTCTGTTTTCAACTTTCATCTGTGATTGGTTCACTGCGACCAAGCGTTGTGTTTGGTTGCAAGGGTATCCTGATCATCTTTGGCATCTTCCAGGCCTAAGAGACCCAAAGAGTGAGACTTAAACAAGTCAATGATTCCAGGTTTGTTAGCATTAGTATCAACAATCTTGTGGCTAGGAACCAAAATCAATTTCTATCCTTTAAATTTTTATATATATTTAAGATAAATTAGAAAGTAAAGGGTTTTCTTCGAATCCACAAGGTTTTTGGCTGTTGAGATTTAATGAGAAAATATAGAGCCAGCAGTCTTAGTCACAGAAAGCAGCAGTTGTGTAAATATCATAAGCTAACTAAACTGATACTTTTTTTAATGGATTTTAATTGAGGAATCTTGTTTAAAAACCTTCTGTGGCTCTCATTAATTATTTAAAACATTGTCTAAGAAGTGTCATTCAGTTCCAACAACAGAGAGGACAAATACTCAGTCATATTTTTTTTATAGTTTTCTTTATTTAAAAACAAAAGTAGGCATTAAATTCATCCCAGATTGTCAAGTTATGTGGAATCAATTTCCAAATTTTTACAGCACAAACATTTTTGAAGTATTGGCATTGTTATCAAATTTTCCTTGATATGCTTTTCATGCATTATGAAGACACGTTGGGCTGTCTTGTAAATGAGATTGGAAAGAAATGGCAAGACTTTTCTTTTAAACATCACAATGTGTATTTTTTTATGGTGCTGATTGCATTTTGTTTAAGATATGTTTATTTTATAGATTACTAGAACTGGCACAGTGTACAAGATTTTTGTGTAAACTATTTATGAATATGTTTAAAAAAAATCAAAGTAAATTTAGTATATTTTAACATGCACAAGTCACATTTAAGCACTTTCAAATTTTTTTTATTGATCTGGCATTGATAAGTCTGTATTTCAGAGTAGTGTTCATTTTTTCTTCCTTTTTCTTATAAACTCAAGTATTTTGTAAAGAAATTTTTAACAGGGTGCTTCTTAACATTAAATTGAACGAAAATTTTTGTTTATGTGAAACATTGCTGTATGTTATTAGTGCCCCAATCTCACCCATCTTCAGCAAACAGGAAA
Organism: Elysia crispata; assembly: GCA_033675545.1. NCBI lineage: Eukaryota > Metazoa > Mollusca > Gastropoda > Plakobranchidae > Elysia > Elysia crispata. The sequence continues at coordinate 151,761 of JAWDGP010004507.1, forward strand.
ACACGACATTTGATTTAGTCTCTCTGGCCATTGTGTTGTGCACCTGCCCTCTATGGGCCTCATCATTATTCGAGAGGTATTGTTATGATGTTATAATTATTGTATGCCATAAGAGCAGCATTGATCAGTTGATTTTTACACACTGGAAGCGTCTTACGCAACTGTCCAAGCATTTTTTTTACTGCTGAGCAGGTTTCCACAACCGTGAGAGCACATGGACCAAAGCTTTTTGGACAATAACTATGCTCGCAGCTGCTGCGGCAACAGTCTTGTAAGGCCTACTGTGCTGTCGCAGTTTGTTTCATTTCATACAAAGTATTTCCAAAGTGGGCGTTGAGTTATTATAGTTAAACCTCTAGATCTAGTACCATTACAAGCATGATAAGAGATGAAGAGAAGGGGAAATTTAGTCCAATGGCAAGATTGACGCCTGTATCCAAATCTAGTTCAACAGAAGGAAAAATTGTCTTTTGAACTCATCAACCAATCAGTTAGGTGCCGTGCTCTTTAGCATTGCCGACATGACTTTCCACACACCTCTATCCCTCATCACTTTCAGTGCTTCTGTCACTCGTCCTACTTTGATAGTCCATCCAACATCTTTTGATGCTGTTTTGGTACAATCATTCCAGTTGTCACAAAATTTTGTACTTTCTCTCTTCTCTTGACATGTCCAAAAAAGGTTGCCTGGCGTTTACTTATTCTATTTATGCTGAATCTTGTAGTGTCGGCTTCTTGTAACAGTTTTGGTTGATTTCTTTACAGTCCATGAGATTTGTGGAATCTCATTTTGTTGTCTCCAGTTTCTTTTGTAACTGTTTTGAAATTGTGCAAGCTTTGCATTGATACATCAGAATGGGTTCAATAGAGCACTTCAGGGCTCTTCTTTTTGTGCAAATTGAGATGTGGGTATTTGTTAGTATAGATTTCATTCTCTGGAAGCTCAGTGTAAGTTACGTCCATCACTTGTCCTATGCATAAAATCAGTGCTATTCTTTTTTAAAATGTGCTGCTTGGCAATGATGCGATTGGGAAAGCACTGTCTGTAAAATTTGATGTATTCAGAATTTGCAGTCTCTGCTTGTAATGTGGTTTCCTCTGGTTGGGCTTTTGAGATTAAAGAGTGAATGCCTGCAAAATGTGAGTTAAGTGTGTCAAACATATCTTTGGTAGGGAGCGCAACTCCTAAAATGTCATCATTTTCTTCAGTGGTGACTTATACAGTTTCCACCATGGTATGCTTGTCTTTCTATTTTGTTTTTGTAGTACTGTCTCTGAGCTTTCTTAGATTGGGCCCACAGCTTTATTTTTGTCTCTTCAGTTTTTTTTCAACTCCTCTTTGCCTCTTTTCTCCACATTCTTCTTCTGCTCTCATCATCCAGTATAGCGTTCCTTTTGAAAGTACTATTTGTTTTTTCTTTTCTTCAGCTTTGAGCCAGTTGCGTCTGTAATTTGAATGTTTCTGCTTGGCTATTATCTCATCTCTATTTTGGACTTCCTTTTGTATGAGATTGGGATGTTTTAGTGTGATTCCAAGAAGAATATGTAAATATGGAGGGGCTATGTTTGCTATCTTTATTTCTAGGAATGGATGTCTGAGTTTATTGTTAAAACATTTAACTGCATTTGTTTTCCCACCGCTCTCCAAAAACTGTTGTGCATCTGTGTGTAAAGATTGTAGTGCTCTCTTTTTGGTAGGTTCCTTACTTTCTGTTTGGAATCAAGACAGAACAGGCACGGAATGTCCCTGTCGCTCCTGAAATGCCATAGGACAAGAAAGCATAGTCCCCAAAGAGGAAGACAACAATCTCTTCTGTCTCCGTGCGAAGTTTTGTAATGCATGTATTTGGTTTTTTAGCTCTTTGAAAATTGTTTGCAGATTTTTTACTGTGTCTTTTACCTCTGCTATAGCTACCAGGTGTGTATTTGCCTTAGAGTTGTTTTTCCGCACACACACACTCTCTCTCTCTCTCTCTCTCTCTCTCTCTCTGTCTGTCTGTCTGTCTCTCTCTGTCCCTCTCTCTCTCTCTCTCTCTCTGTCTCTTTATATATATATATTTTCTCTAAACTAATACAATAGCAATGCTGTAGAATCGAAATGATTTCTATAAATCATCAAAATAATACCATATTATCAAAATATAATCGAATTTGAGACTAATCTTGATTTACCCAAGCAGGATATAGCTGGTAACAATCAGCGGCTGCATATATTATATTTTATAATTACATGTTCTCTTAATATAACAAAAATGACACGATTTTTTGGGGGGTTGAGTGAATGGGCAATAAGGTTTTTAACTGGAGTTGGAGTAAATCTTTACGATTGGACTGATGACTCGAAAAAGATCGAGATGTAGATAGACATAAAAGATCTGGGACGGGCTAAAAGGATAATAGTTATTGTGAATGCTAATTAATTCTATTTTGGTATCCTATATAAATTATATAATTAGCATAATGCCAATATGGCCGCCGGTTAATTTTATCTTGGTAATCTCTATAATATGCATAATTTCAATGTGGCCGCCAGTTGATTCTCTTTTGGCCATCTCTATAATTACCCTAAATCCAATAAGGCCGCCGGTTAATTCTATTTTGGCCATCTCTATCATTAGCATAAATCCAATAAGGCCGCCGGTTAATTCTATTTTGGCCATCTTTATAATTAGCATAAATCCAATATGGTCGCCGGTTAATTCTATTTTGGTAATCTTTATAAATAGCATAAATCCAATATGGCCGCCGATTAATTCTATTTTGGTACTCTATAATTAGCATAATTTCAATATGGCCGCCGATTAATTCTATTTTGGCCGTCTCTATAATTATCATAATTCCAATATGGCCGCCGATTAATTCTATTTTGGCCATCTCTATAATTAGCGTATTTCCAATATGGCCGCCGATTAATTCTATTTTGGTACTCTCTATAATTAGCACAAATCCAATATGGCCAACGTTTAATTCTATTTTGGCCATCTCTATAATTAGCATAAATCCAATAAGGCCGCCGGTTAAATTTATTTTGGCCATCTCTTTAATTAGCATAATTCCAATATGGCCGCCGATTAATTCTATTTTGGCCATCTCTATAACTAGCATAAATCCAATATGGCCGCCGATTAATTCTATTTTGGCCATCTCTATAATTAGCATAATTCCAATATGGCCGCCGATTAATTCTATTTTGGCCATCTCTATAATTATCATAAATCCAATATGGCCGCCGATTAATTCTATTTTGGTACTCTCTATAATTAGCATAATTTCAATATGGCCGCCGATTAATTCTATTTTGGTACTCTCTATAATTAGCACAAATCCAATATGGTACACGTTTAATTCTATTTTGGCCATCTCTAAAATTAGCATAAATCCAATAAGGCCGCCGGTTAAATTTATTTTGGCCATCTCTTTAATTAGCATAATTCCAATATGGCCGCCGATTAATTCTATTTTGGCCATCTCTATAATTAGCATAAATCCAATATGGCCGCCGATTAATTCTATTTTGGCCATCTCTATAATTAGCATAAATCAAATATGGCCGCCGATTAATTCTATTTTGGTACTCTCTATAATTAGCATAATTTCAATATGGCCGCCGATTATATCTCTCTTGGCCATCTCTATAATTATCATAATTCCAATATGGCCGCCGATTAATTTTATTTTGGCCATCTCTATAATAAGCGTATTTCCAATATGGCCGCCGATTAATTCTATTTTGGCCATCCCTATAATTAGCATAAATCCAATATGGCCGCCGATAAGTTCTATTTTGGTACTCTCTATAATTAGCATAATTTAAATATGGCCGCCGATTAATTCTATTTTGGCCATCTCTATAATTATCATAATTCCAATATGGCCGCCGATTAATTCTATTTTGGCCTTCTGTGTAATTAGCGTATTTCCAATATGGCCACCGATTAATTCTATTTTGGTACTCTCTATAACTAGCACAAATCCAATATGGCCAACGGTTAAATTTATTTTGGCCATCTCTATAATTAGGATAATGCCAATATGGCCGCCGATTAATTCTATTTTCGCCATCTTTATAATTAGCATAAATCCAATATGGTCGCCGGTTAATTCTATTTTGGTAATCTTTATAATTAGCATAAATCCAATATGGGCGCCGATTAATTCTATTTTTGTACTCTCTATAATTAGCATAATTTCAATATGGCCACCGATTAATTCTATTTTGGTACTCTCTATAAGTAGCATAAATCCAATATGGCCAACGGTTAAATTTTTTTTGGCCATCTCTATAATTATCGTAATTTCAATATGGCCGCCGATTAATTCTATTTTGGTACTCTCTATAATTAGCATAAATCCAATATGGGCAACGTTTAATTCTATTTTGGCCATCTCTATAATTAGCATAAATCCAATAAGGCCGCCGATTAATTCTATTTTGGCCATCTCTATAATTAGCATAAATCCAATATGGCCGCCGATTAATTCTATTTTGGCCATCTCTATAATTAGCATAATTCCAATATGGCCGCCGATTAATTATATTTTGGCCATCTCTATAATTAGCATAAATCCAATATGGCCGCCGATTAATTCTATTTTGGTACTCTCTATAATTAGCACAAATCCAATAAGGCCGCCGGTTAAATTTAATTTGGCCATCTCTTTAATTAGCATAATTCCAATATGGCCGCCGAATAATTCTATTTTGGTACTCTCTATAATTAGCACAAATCCAATATGGCCAACGTTTAATTCTATTTTGGCCCTCTCTATAATTAGCATAAATCCAATAAGGCCGCCGGTTAAATTTATTTTGGCCATCTCTTTAATTAGCATAATTCCAATATGGCCGCCGATTAATTCTATTTTGGCCATCTCTATAATTAGCATAAATCCAATATGGCCGCCGATTAATTCTATTTTGGCCATCTCTATAATTAGCATAAATCAAATATGGCCGCCGATTAGTTCTATTTTGGTACTCTCTATAATTAGCATAATTTAAATATGGCCGCCGATTAATTCTATTTTGGCCATCTCTATAATTATCATAAATCCAATATGGCCGCCGATTAATTCTATTTTGGCCTTCTCTATAATTAGCGTATTTCCAATATGGCCACCGATTAATTCTATTTTGGTACCCTCTATAATTAGCATGAATCCAATATGGCCAACGGTTAAACTTTTTTTGGCCATCTCTATAATTATCATAATTTCAATATGGCCGCCGATTAATTCTATTTTGGTACTCTCTATAATTAGCAGAAATCCAATATGGGCAACGTTTAATTCTATTTTGGTACTCTCTCTAATTAGCATAAATCCAATATGGCCAAGGTTTAATTCTATTTTGGCCATCTCTATAATTAGCATAAATCCAATAAGGCCGCCAGTTAAATTTATTTTGGCCATTTCTATAATTAGCATAATTCCAATATGGCACACGTTTAATTCTATTTTAGCCATCTCTATAATTAGCATAAATCCAATAAGGCCGCCAGTTAAATTTATTTTGGCCATTTCTATAATTAGCATAATTCCAATATGGCACACGTTTAATTCTATTTTAGCCATCTTTATAATTAGCATAAATCCAATAAGGCCGCCGGTTAAATTTATTTTGGCCATCTCTTTAATTAGCATAATTCCAATTTGGCCGCCGGTTAATTTATTTTTGTAATCTATATAAATACAATAAATCCAATATAGCCGCCAGTTAATTCTCTTTTGGCCATGTTTATAATTAGCATAATTTTAATATGGCCAACGATGAATTCTATTTTGGCCATCTCTATAATTATCATAAATCCAATATGGCCGCTAGTTTATTCTATTTTGGCCATCTCTATAATTATCATAAATCCAATATGGCCGACAGTTTATTCTTTTTTGGCCATCTCTATAATTAGCATATTTATAATATGGCCGCCGATTAATTCCAAGTTAGTAATCTCTATAATTAGCATAATTCCAATATGGCCGCCGGTTAATTTATTTTTGTAATCTATATAAATACAATAAATTCAATATGGCCGCCAGATAATTCTGTTTTGGCCATGTTTATAATTAGCATGATTTTAATATGGCCAACGATGAATTCTATTTTGGCCATCTCTATAATTATCATAAATTCAATATGGCCGCCAGATAATTCTGTTTTGGCCATGTTTATAATTATGATAAATTCAATATGGCCGCCAGTTTATTCTATTTTGGCAATCTCTATAATTAGCATAAATCCAATACGGCCTACAGTTTATTCTATTTTGGCAATCTCTATAATTAGCATAATTCCAATTTGGCCGCCGGTTAATTTATTTTTGTATTCTATATAAATACAATAAATCCAATCTAGCCGCCAGTTAATTCTCTTTTGGCCATGTTTATAATTAGCATAATTTTAATATGGCCAACGATGAATTCTACTTTGGCCATCTCTATAATTATCATAAATTCAATATGGCCGCCAGTTTATTCTATTTTGGCCATCTCTATAATTATCATAAATCCAATATGGCCGACAGTTTATTCTATTTTGGCCATCTCTATAATTATCATAAATCCAATATGGCCGACAGTTTATTCTATTTTGGCAATCTCTATAATTATCATAAATTCAATATGGCCGACAGTTTATTCTATTTTGGCAATCTCTATAATTATCATAAATCCAATATGGCCGACAGTTTATTTTTTTTTGGCCATCTCTATAATTAGCATATTTATAATATGGCCGCCGATTAATTCCAAGTTAGTAATCTCTATAATTAGCATAATTCCAATATGGCCGCCGGTTAATTTATTTTTGTAATCTATATAAATACAATAAATCCAATATAGCCGCCAGTTAATTCTCTTTTAGCCATGTTTATAATAGTATAATTTTAATATGGCCAACGATGAAATCTATTTTGGCCATCTCTATAATTATCATAAATTCAATATGGCCGCCAGTTTATTCTATTTTGGCCATCTCTATAATTATGATAAATTCAATATGGCCGCCAGTTTATTCTATTTTGGCAATCTCTATAATTAGCATAAATCCAATACGGCCTACAGTTTATTTTTTTTTTGCCATCTCTATAATTAGCATATTTATAATATGGCCGCCGATTAATTCCAAGTTAGTAATCTCTATAATTAGCATAATTCCAATATGGCCGCCGGTTAATTTATTTTTGTAATCTATATAAATACAATAAATCCAATATAGCCGCCAGTTAATTCTCTTTTGGCCATGTTTATAATAGTATAATTTTAATATGGCCAACGATGAAATCTATTTTGGCCATCTCTATAATTATCATAAATTCAATATGGCCGCCAGTTTATTCTATTTTGGCCATCTCTATAATTATGATAAATTCAATATGGCCGCCAGTTTATTCTATTTTGGCAATCTCTATAATTAGCATAAATCCAATACGGCCTACAGTTTATTCTATTTTGGCAATCTCTATAATTAGCATAATTCCAATTTGGCCGCCGGTTAATTTATTTTTGTATTCTATATAAATACAATAAATCCAATCTAGCCGCCAGTTAATTCTCTTTTGGCCATGTTTATAATTAGCATAATTTTAATATGGCCAACGATGAATTCTACTTTGGCCATCTCTATAATTATCATAAATTCAATATGGCCGCCAGTTTATTCTATTTTGGCCATCTCTATAATTATCATAAATTCAATATGGCCGCCAGTTTATTCTATTTTGGCCATCTCTATAATTATCATAAATCCAATATGGCCGACAGTTTATTCTATTTTGGCCATCTCTATAATTATCATAAATCCAATATGGCCGAAAGTTTATTCTATTTTGGCAATCTCTATAATTATCATAAATCCAATATGGCCGACAGTTTATTCTATTTTGGCAATCTCTATAATTAGCATCAATCCAATATGGCCGACAGTTTATTCTATTTTGGCCATCTCTATAATTATCATAAATCCAATATGGCCGACAGTTTATTTTATTTTGGCAATCTCTATAATTAGCATATTTATAATATGGCCGCCGATTAATTCCAAGTTAGTAATCTCTGTAATTAGCATAATTCCAATATGGCCGCCGATTAATTTATTTTTGTAATCTATATAAATACAATAAATCCAATATAGCCCCAGTTAATTCTCTTTTGGCCATGTTTATAATTAGCATAATTTTAATATGGCCAACGATGAATTCTATTTTGGCCATCTCTATAATTATCATAAATCCAATATGGCCGCCAGTTTATTCTGTTTTGGCAATCTCTATAATTAGCATATTTATAATATGGCCGCCGATTAATTCCAAGTTAGTAATCTCTATAATTAGCATAATTCCAATATGGCCGCCGATTAATTTATTTTTGTAATCTATATAAATACAATAAATCCAATGTAGCCGCCAGTTAATTCTCTTTTGGCTATGTTTATGATTAGCATAATTTTAACATGGCCAACGATGAATTCTATTTTGGCCATCTCTATAAATATCATAAATTCAATATGGCCGCCAGTTTATTCTATTTTGGCAATCTCTATAATTATCATAAATCCAATATGGCCGACAGTTTATTCTATTTTGGCCATCTCTATAATTATCATAAATTCAATATGACCGCCAGTTTATTCTATTTTGGCCATCTCTATAATTATCATAAATCCAATATGGCCGACAGTTTATTCTTTTTTGACCATCTCTATAATTAGCATATTTATAATATGGCCGCCGATTAATTCCAAGTTAGTAATCTCTATAACTAGCATAATTCCAATATGGCCGCCGGTTAAATTATTTTTGCAATCTATATAAATACAATAAATCCAATATAGCCGCCGATTAATTCTATTTTGGCCATGTTTATAATTAGCATAATTTTAATATGGCCAACGATGAATTCTATTTTGGCCATCTCTATAATTAGCAGAATTCCAATATGGCCGCCAGTTAGTTTTATTGGGGCAATCTCTATAATGAGCATAATTTCAATATGGCGGCCGGTTAATTTTATATTGGTAATCTTTATTATTAGCATAAATCCAATATGGCCGGCGGTTAATTCTTTCTTGGCCATCTTTATAATTAGCATAATTTTAATATGGCCAACGATGAATTCTATTTTGGCTGTCTCTATATTAAGAAAAAAATCCAATATGGCCGTCGGTTAATTCTATTTTGGTTATCTCTAAATTTACCGTAAATCCAATATGGCCACCGGCTAATTCTATTTTGGCCATCTCTATAATTACCGTAAATCCAATTTCATTTTCGTAATCTTCATATATACAATAAGTTCAATATGTCCAATGGTTAATTCTATTTTGGCCATCTCTAAAATTAGCATAATACCAATATGGCCGCCGGTTAATTTTATTGAGGCCATCTCTATAATTAACATATTTCCAATTTAACCGCAGGGTAATTTTATCTTGGTAATCTCTATAATTAGCATAATTCCAATGTGGCCGCCAGTTGATACTATTTTGGCTATCTCTATAATTAGCATAAATCCAATATGGTCGCCAGTTTATTTTATTTGGGCAATCTCTACTATTGGCATAATTCCAGTCTGGCGGCCGGTTAATTCTATTTTAACAATCTCTATAATTAGCATAATTTCAATATGGCCGCCAGTTAATTCTATTTAGGCAATGTGTATATTTAATATAATCCAATATGGCCGCCAGTTAATTCCAATTTTGAAGTCTCCTTAATTAGCATATTTCCAATATGGCCGCCGATTAATTCCAATTTAGTAATCTCTATAATTAGCATAATTCCAATATGGCCGCCAGTTTATTCTATTTTGGCAATCTCTATAATACGCATAAATCCAATATGGCCGCCGGTGAATTCTATTTTGGCAATCACTTTAATTAGCATAAATCCAATATGGCCGACAGTTTATTCTATAATATGGCCGCCGATTAATTC
>JAWDGP010004509.1:0-11315 GCA_033675545.1 Elysia crispata
TCAGTTTTGGGCACTTTAAGTCGGAATTTGGAAAAAAAAGGAAAGTGGTAATTTTTCCGATTACGAGGAGCGGTACGATGCAAAAAAGTAAAAAAAAAAACAAGAAAAAAAAATTTTTTATGGAACGTTTTCCTTTGCGGTTTTCCTATTTCCGGTGATAAAAAGGGCGGAAAAAGTAAATGGTGTTGTTTTTTTCCGTAAGGGAAGAGGGAAAATGTGAAATAAATTGAAAAAAAAACGAAAATTTTTTTTTCTCCTTTAGGGAGCTTTTTCACTATTTTTGGTAGTTAGTTTACCGGAAAAGATGATTAGGAAGTGTTTCGGGGGTAAGGAAAAGGAGTAGAGAGCAAAAAAAAAGTAATTTTAAGAAAAAGGTGTTTAGCGCGTTTTTTAGGCATTATGGGTAGGAAAAACGGAGTGTGTTTGGGAAGGTGTATGTGTTCGCGTAATCACGGCGGGAAAAAGGTAATTAGTAAAAAATGAAACTTGAGCGCGCTTAGCGGCATTTTAGGGCACTTTAAGTCGGAATTTGGAAAAAAAAAAGGGAAAGTGGTAGTTTTTCCGATTACTAGGAGCGGTACGATGCAAAAAAGTAAAAAAAAAAAAAAAAGAAGAAAAAAAAATTTTTGATGGAACGTTTTCCCTTGCGGTTTTCCTATTTTCGGTGATAAAAAGAGCGAAAAAAGTAAGTGGTTTTGTTTTTTTCCGTAAGGGGAGAGGGAAAATGTGAAATAAATTGAAAAAAAAAGAAAATATTTTTTCTCCTTTAGGGAGCTTTTTCACCATTTTTTGGTCCTTAGTTTGCCCGAAAAGATGATTAGGAAGTGTTTCGGGGGTAACGAGAAGGAGTATAGAGCAAAAAAAAGGAATTTTAAGAAAAAGGTGTTAAGCGCCTTTTTAGGCATTATGGGTCGGAAAAACGGAGTGTGTTTGGGTAGGTGTATGTGTTGGCGTAATCACAGCGGAAAAAAGGTAATTAGTAAAAAATGAAACTTGAGCGCGCTTAGCGGCATTTTAGGGCACATTAAGTCGGAATATGGAAAAAAAAAGGTGAGTGGTAATTTTTCCGATTACGAGGAGCGGTAGGGTCGGGAAAAGTAAAAAAAAAAAAAAAAAATTTTATGAGACGTTTTTCCTTGCGGTTTTCCTATTTCCGGTGATAAAAAGGGCGGAAAAAGAAAGTGGTTTTGTTTTTTTCCGTAAGGGGAGAGGGACAATGTGAAATAAATTATTAAAAAAAGAAAATATTTTTTCTCCTTTAGGAAGCTTTTTCACCATTTTTGGTCGTTAGTTTGCCGGAAAAGATGATTAGGAAGTGTTTCGGGGGTAACGAGAAGGAGTAGGGAGCAAAAAAAAAGGAATTTTAAGAAAAAGGTGTTAAGCGCCTTTTTTAGGCATTATGGGTCGGAAAAACGAAGTGTGTGTGGGTAGGTGTATGTGTTCGCGTAATCACGGGGGGAAAAAATGTAATTTGAAAAAAATGAAACTTGCGCACCCTTAGCGTCAGTTTTGGGCACTTTAAGCCGGAATTTCGAAAAAAAGGTAAGTGGTAATTTTTCCGATTACGAGGAGAGATAGGGTGCAAAAAAGTCCAAAAAAAAAGAAGAAAAAAAAAATTTTATGGGACGTTTTAAATTGCGGTTTTCCTATTTCCGGTGAAAAAAAGGGCGGAAAAAGTAAGTGGTTTTGTTTTTTTCCGTAAGGGGAGTGGGAAAATGTGAAATAAATTATAAAAAAAAAGAAAATTTTTTTCTCTCCTTTAGGAAGATTTTTCACTATTTTTGGTCGTTAGTTTGCCGGAAAAGATGATTAGGAAGTGTTTCGGGGGTAACGAGAAGGAGTATAGAGCAAAAAAAAGGAATTTTAAGAAAAAGGTGTTAAGCGCCTTTTTTAGGCATAATGGGTCGGAAAAACGGAGTGTGTTTGGGTAGGTGTATGTGTTGGCGTAATCACCGCGGAAAAAAGGTAATTAGTAAAAAATGAAACTTGAGCGCGCTTAGCGGCATTTTAGGGCACATTAAGTCGGAATTTGGAAAAAAAAGGGAAATGGTAATTTTTTCCGATTACGAGGAGCGGTAGGGTGCAAAAAAGTGAAAACAAAAAAAATTTTTATGGGACGTTTTCCCTTGCGGTTTTCCTATTTCCGGTGATAAAAAGGGCGGAAAAAGAAAGTGGTTTTGTTTTTTTCCGTAAGGGGAGAGGGACAATGTGAAATAAATTAGTAAAAAAGGAAAATATTTTTTCTCCTTTAGGAAGCTTTTTCACCATTTTTGGTCGTTAGTTTCCCGGAAAAGATGATTAGGAAGTGTTTCGGGGGTAACGAGAAGGAGTAGGGAGCAAAAAAAAAGGAATTTTAAGAAAAAGGTGTTAAGCGCCTTTTTTAGGCATTATGGGTCGGAAAAACGGAGTGTGTGTGGGTAGGTGTATGTGTTCGCGTAATCACGGGGGGAAAAAAGGTAATTTGAAAAAAATGAAACTTGCGCACCCTTAGCGTCAGTTTTGGGCACTTTAAGTCGGAATTTCGAAAAAAAGGTAAGTGGTAATTTTTCCGATTACGAGGAGAGGTAGGGTGCAAAAAAGTCCAAAAAAAAAGAAGATAAAAAAAATTTTTATGGGACGTTTTAAATTGCGGTTTTCCTATTTCCGTTGAAAAAAAGGGCGGAAAAAGTAAGTGGTTTTGTTTTTTTCCGTAAGGGGAGAGGGAAAATGTGAAATAAATTATAAAAAAAAAGAAAATTTTTTTTCTCTCCTTTAGGAAGATTTTTCAGTATTTTTGGTCGTTAGTTTGCCGGAAAAGATGATTAGGAAGTGTTTCGGGGGTAACGAGAAGGAGTATAGAGCAAAAAAAAGGAATTTTAAGAAAAAGGTGTTAAGCGCCTTTTTTAGGCATTATGGGTCGGAAAAACGGAGTGTGTTTGGGTAGGTGTATGTGTTGGCGTAATCACGGCGGAAAAAAGGTAATTAGTAAAAAATGAAACTTGAGCGCGCTTAGCGGCATTTTAGGGCACATTAAGTCGGAATATGGAAAAAAAAGGTGAGTGGTAATTTTTCCGATTACGAGGAGCGGTAGGGTCGAGAAAAGTAAAAAAAAAAAAAAATTTTATGAGACGTTTTTCCTTGCGGTTTTCCTATTTCCGGTGATAAAAAGAGCGGAAAAAGAAAATGGTTTTGTTTTTTTCCGTAAGGGGAGAGGGACAATGTGAAATAAATTTTTAAAAAAAAGAAAATATTTTTTCTCTTTTAGGGAGCTTTTTCACCATTTTTGGTTGTTAGTTTGCCGGAAAAGATGATTAGGAAGTGTTTCGGGGGTAAGGAGAAGGCGTAGAGAGCAAAAAAAAGGAATTTTAAGAAAAAGGTGTTAAGCGCGTTTTTTAGGCATTATGGGTAGGAAAAACGGAGTGTGTTTGGGAAGGTGTATGTGTTCGCGTAATCACGGCGGGAAAAAGGTAATTTGTAAAAAATGAAACTTGAGCGCGCTTAGCGGTATTTTAGGGCACTTTAAGTCGGAATTTCGAAAAAAAAGGTAGGTGGTAATTTTTCCGATTACGAGGAGCGGTAGGATGCAAAAAAGTAAAAAAAAAAGAAGAAAAAAAATTTTTTTCTAGGACGTTTTCCCTTCCGGTTTTCCTATTTCCGGTGATAAAAAGGGCGGAAAAAGTAAGTGGTTTTGTTTTTTTCCGGAACGGGAGAGGGAAAATGTGAAATAAATTATTAAAAAAAGAAAATTTACATTTGTCCATTAGGGAGCTTTTTTGACCATTTTTGGTCGTTAGTTTGCCGGAAGAGATGGTTAAGAAGTGTTTCGGGGGTAAGGAGAAGGAGTAGAGAGCAAAAAAAAAAAGTAATTTTAAGAAAAAGGTGTTAAGCGCGTTTTTTAGGCATTATGGGTCGGAAAAACGGAGTGTGTTTGGGTAGGTGTATGTGTTGGCGTAATCACGGCGGAAAAAAGGTAATTAGTAAAAAATGAAACTTGAGCGCGCTTAGCGGCATTTTAGGGCACATTAAGTCGGAATATGGAAAAAAAAGGTAAGTGGTAATTTTTCCGATTACGAGGAGCGGTAGGATGCAGAAAAGTAAAAAAAAAAATTTTTATGACACGTTTTTCCTTGCGTTTTTGCTATTTCCGGTGATAAAAAGGGCGGAAAAAGGAAGTGGTTTTGTTTTTTTCCGTAAGGGAAGAGGGAAAATGTGAAATAAATTGAAAAAAAAAACGAAAATTTTTTTTTCTGCTTTAGGGAGCTTTTTCACTATTTTTGGTAGTTAGTTAGCCGGAAAAGATGATTAGGAAGTGTTTCGGGGGTAAGGAGAAGGAGTAGAGAGCAAAAAAAATGAATTTTAAGAAAAAGATGTTAAGCGCCTTTTTTAGGCATTATGGGTAGGAAAAACGGAGTGTGTGTGGGTAGGTGTATGTGTTCGCTTAATCACAGGGGGAAAAAAGGTAATTTGAAAAAAATGAAACTTGCGCACCCTTAGCGTTAGTTTTGGGCACTTTAAGTCGGAATTTGGAAAAAAAAGGAAAGTGGTAATTTTTCCGATTACGAGGAGCGGTAGGGTGCAAAAAAGTCAAAAAAAAAATTTTTTATGGGACGTTTTCCCTTGCGATTTTTCTATTTCCGGTGATAAAAAGGGCGGAAAAAGGATGTGTTTTTTTTTCCGTAATTGGAGAGCGAAAATGTGAAATAAATTAAAAAAAAAAGAAAATTTTTTTTTCCTTTCAGGAGCTTTTTCACTATTTTTGGTCGTTTGTTTGCCGGAAAAGATGATTAGGAAGTGTTTCGGGGGTAAGGAGAAGGAGTAGAGAGCAAAAAAAAGGAATTTTAAGAAAAAGGTGTTAAACGCCTTTTTTAGGCATTATGGGTCGGAAAAACGGAGTGTGTTTGGGTAGGTGTATGTGTTGGCGTAATCACGGCGGAAAAAAGGTAATTAGTAAAAAATGAAACTTCAGCGCGCTTAGCGGCATTTTAGGGCAGATTAAGTCGGAATATGGAAAAAAAAGGTAAGTGGTAATTTTTCCGATTACAAGGAGCGGTAGGGTGCAGAAAAGTAGAAAAAAAAAATTTTTATGACACGTTTTTCCTTGCGTTTTTGCTATTTCCGGTGATAAAAAGGGCGGAAAAAGGAAGTGGTTTTGTTTTTTTCCGTAAGGAGAGAGGGAAAATGTGAAATAAATTTTTAAAAAAAGAAAATATTTTTTCTCCTTTAGGGACTTTTTTCACCATTTTTGGTCGTTAGTTTGCCGGAAAAGATAATTAGGAAGTGTTTCGGGGGTAACGAGAAGGAGTAGAGAGCAAAAAAAAAAGGAATTTTAAGAAAAAGATGTTAAGCGCCTTTTTTAGGCATTATGGGTCGGAACAACAGAGTGTGTGTGGGTAGGTGTATGTGTTCGCGTAATCACGGGGGGAAAAAAGGTAATTTGAAAAAAATGAAACTTCCGCACCCTTAGCGTCAGTTTTGGGCACTTTAAGTCGGAATTTGGAAAAAAAAGGAAAGTGGTAATTTTTTCCGATTAGAGGAGCGGTACGATGCAAAAAAGTAAAAAAAAAAACAAGAAACAAAAATTTTTTATGGGACGTTTTCCTTTGCGGTTTTCCTATTTCTGGTGATAAAAAGGGCGGAAAAAGTATGTGTTTTTTTTTTTCCGTAAGGGGAGAGGTAAATGTTAAATAAATTATAAAAAAAAGAAAATTTTTTTTTCTCTCCTTTAGGAAGCTTTTTCACTATTTTTGGTCGTTAGTTTGCCGGAAAAGATGATTACGAAATGTTTCGGGTGTAACGAGAAGAAGTAGAGAGCAAAAAAAAAAAGGAATTTTAAGAAAAAGGTGTTAAGCGCCTTTTTTAGGCATTATGGGTCGGAAAAACGGAGTGTGTGTGGGTAGGTGTATGTGTTCGCGTAATCACGGGGGGAAAAAAGGTAATTTAAAAAAAATGAAACTTTCGCACCCTTAGCGTCAGTTTTCGGCACTTTAAGTCGGAATTTGGAAAAAAAAAGGAAAGTGGTAATTTTTCCGATTACGAGGAGCGGTACGATGCAAAAAAGTAAAAAAAAAAAGAAGAAAAAAATTTTTTTTTATGGAACGTTTTCCCTTGCGGTTTTCCTATTTCCGGTGATAAAAAGGGCGAAAAAAGTAAGTGGTTTTGTTTTTTTCCGTAACGGGAGAGGGAAAATGTGAAATAATTTCTAAAAAAAAGAAAAATTTTTTTTTATCCTTTAGGGAGCTTTTTTTTTAATCATTTTTGGTCGTTAGTTTGCCGGAAGAGATGGTTAAGAAGTGTTTCGGGGGTAAGGAGAAGGAGTAGAGAGCAAAAAAAGTAATTTTAAGAAAAAGGTGTTAAGCGCGTTTTTTAGCCATCATGGGTAGAAAAAAAGGGAGTGTGTTTGGGTAGGTGTATGTGTTGGCGTAATCACGGCGGAAAAAAGGTAATTTGTAAACAATTAAACTTGAGCGCGCTTAGCGGCATTTTAGGGCACATTAAGTCGGAATTTGGAAAAAAAAGGTAAGTGGTAATTTTTCCGATTACGAGGAGCGGTAGGGTGCAGAAAAGTAAAAAAAAAAAAAAAAAAAAAAGAGACGTTTTTCCTTGCGTTTTTGCTATTTTCGGTGAAAAAAAGGGCGGAAAAAGTAAGTGGTTTTGTTTTTTCCGCAAGGGGACAGGGAAAATGTGAAATAAATTATAAAAAAAAAGAAAATTTTTTTTTCCTCCTTTAGGAAGATTTTTCACTATTTTTGGTCGTTAGTTTGCCGGAAAAGAAGATTAGGAAGTGTTTCGGGGGTAACGAGAAGGAGTAGAGAGCAAAAAAAATGAATTTTAAGAAAAAGGTGTTAAGCGCGTTTTTTAGGCATTATTGGTAGGAAAAACGGAGTTTGCTTGGGAAGGTGTATGTGTTGGCGTAATCACGGCGGGACAAAGGTAATTAGTAAAAAATGAAACTTGAGCGCGCTTAGCGGCATTTTAGGGCACTTTAAGTCGGAATTTGGAAAAAAAAGGAAAGTGGTAATTTTTCCGATTACGAGGAGAGGTAAGGTGCAAAAAAGTCCAAAAATAAAGAAGAAAAAAAAAATTTTTAGGGGACTTTTTAAATTGCTGTTTTCCTATTTCCGGTGATAAAAAGGGCGGAAAAAGGATGTGGTTTTGTTTTTTTCCGTAAGGGGAGAGGGAAAATGTAAAATAAATTGAAAAAAAAACGGAAATTTTTTTTTCTGCTTTCGAGAGCTTTTTCACTATTTTTGGTCGTTAGTTTGCCGGAAAAGATGATTAGGAAGTGTTTCGGGGGTAACGAGAAGGGGTATAGAACAAAAAAAAAGTTATTTTAAGAAAAAGGTATTAAGCGCCTTTTTTAGGCATTATGGGTCGGAAAAACGGAGTATATTTGGGTAGGTGTATGTGTTGGCGTAATCACGGCGGAAAAAAAGCTAATTAGTAAAAAATAAAAGTTGAGCGCGCTTAGCGGCATTTTAGGGCACATTAAGTCGGAATATGGAAAAAAAAGGTAAGTGGTAATTTTTCCGATTACGGGGAGCGGTAGGGTGCAGAAAAGTAAAAAAAAAAAAAAAAAATTTAATGAGACGTTTTCCCTTGCGTTTTTGCTATTTCCGGTGATAAAAAGGGCGGAAAAAGAAAGTGGTTTTGTTGTTTTCCGTAAGGGGAGAGGGAAAATGTAAAATAAATTATTAAAAAAAGAAAAAATTTTTTCTCCTTTAGGGAGCTTTTTCACCATTTCTGGTCGTTAGTTTGCCGGAAAAGATGATTAGGAAGTGTTTCGTGGGTAACGAGAAGGAGTAGAGAGCAAAAAAAAAGGAATTTTAAGAAAAAGGTGTGAAGCGCCTTTTTTAGGCATTATGGGTCGGAAAAACGGAGTGTGTGTGGGTAGGTGTATGTCTTCGCGTAATCACGGGGGGAAAAAAGGTAATTTGAAAAAAATGAAACTTGCGCACCCTTAGCGTCAGTTTTGGGCACTTTAAATCGGAATTTGGAAAAAACAGGGAAAGTGGTAATTTTTTCCGATTACGAGGAGCGGTACGATGCAAAAAAGTAAAAAAAAAAAACAAGAAAAAAAAATTTTTGATGGAACGTTGTCCCTTGCGCTTTTCCTATTTCCGGTGATAAAAAGGGCGTAAAAAGAAAGTGGTTTTAATTTTTTCCGTAAGGGGAGAGGGAAAATGTGAAATAAATGATTAAAAAAAGAAAAAATTTTTTCTCCTTTAGGGAGCTTTTTCACCATTTCTGGTCGTTAGTTTGCCGGAAAAGATGATTAGGAAGTGTTTCGTGGGTAACGAGAAGGAGTAGAGAGCAAAAAAAAAGGAATTTTAAGAAAAAGGTGTGAAGCGCGTTTTTAGGCATTATGGGTGGGAAAAACGGAGTGTGTATGGGTAGGTGTATGTGTTCACGTAATCACGGGGGAAAAAAGGTAATTTGAAAAAAATGAAACTTGCGAACCCTTAGCGGCAGTTTTAGGGCACTTTAAATCGGAATTTGGAAAAAAAAGGAAAGTGGTAATTTTTCCGATTACGAGGAGCGGTACGGTGCAAAAAATTCAAAAAAAAATTAAGAAAAAAAATTTTTGATGAGACTTTTTCCCTTGCGGTTTTCCTATTTCCGGTGATAAAAAGGGCGGAAAAAGTAAGTGGTTTTGTTTTTTTCCGTAAGAGGAGAGGGAAAATGTGAAATAAATTATAAAAAAAAAGAAAATTTTTTTCTCCTTTAGGGAGCTTTTTCACCATTTTTGGTCGTTAGTTTGCCGGAAAAGATGATTAGGAAGTGTTTCGGGGGTAAGGAAAAGGAGCAGAGAGCAAAAAAAGTAATTTTAAGAAAAAGGTGTTAAGCGCGTTTTTAGGCATTATGGGTCGGAAAAACGGAGTGTGTTTGGGTAGGTGTATGTGTTGGCGTAATCACGGCGGAAAAATGAGGTAATTTGTAAAAAATGAAAACTTCTGAGCGCGCCTTAGCGGCAGTTTTAGGGCACTTTAAGCTTCGGAATTTTTCGTAAAAAAAAGGTAACTGGCAATTTTTTCCGATTACGAGGAGCGGTAGGGTGCAAAAAAGTCAAAAGCGAAAAAGAAAAAAAAAAAAATTTTTAATGGGACGTTTTCCCCTTGCGGTTTTCTCTTATTTCCGGTGATAAAAAGGGCAGAAAAAGTAAGTGGTTTTGTTTATTTCCGTAAGGGGAGAGGAAAAATGTGAAATAAATTATAAAAAAAAAGAAAATTTTTTTCTACTTTAAGGAGCTTTTTCACTATTTTTTTTGTCGTTAGTTTGCCAGAAAAGATAATTAGAAAGTGTTTCGGGGGTAAGGAGAAGGAGTAGAGAGCAAAAAAAAAGTAATTTTAAGAAAAAGGTGTTAAGCGCGTATTTTAGGCATTATGGAGGTAGGAAAAACGGAGTGTGTTTGGGGTAGGTGTATGTGTTGGCGTAATCACAGCGGAAAAAAGGTAATTTTGTAAAAAATGAAACTTTGAGCGCGCTTAGCGGCAGTTTTAGAGCACTTTTTACAAGTCGGAATTTCCGGAAATAAAAAAGTGTTAGTGGTAATTTTTCCGATTACGAGGGAGCGGTAGAGGGTGGCAAAAAGTCAAAAAAAAAAAAAAAATTTTTCTATGGGACGTTTTCCCTTGCGGTTTTCCTATTTCCGGTGATAAAAAGGGCGGGAAAAAAAGTAAGTGGTTTGTTTTTTTCCGTAAGCGAGAGGAGATGGAAAATGTGAAATAAATTATAAAAAAAAAACGAAAATTTTTTTTTCTCCTCTTAGGAAGCATTTTTAAATCTATTTTTGGTTGTTAGTTTGCCGGAAAAGATGATTAAGAAGTGTTTCGGGGGTAAGGAGAAGGAGTAGAGAGCGAAAAAAAAGTAATTTTAAGAAAAAAGGTCTTAAGCGCGTTTTTTTAAGCATTATGGGTAGGAAAAAAGGAATGTGTTTGGGTAGGTGTATGTGTTGGCGTAATCACAGCGGAATAAAGGTAATTCGTAAAAAATGAAACTTCAGCGCGCTTAGTGGCAGTTTTGGGCACTTTAAGTCGGAATTTCGAAAAAAAAGGTTAGTGGTAATTTTTCCGATTACGAGGAGCAGTAGGGTGCAAAAAAGTAAAAAAAAAAAGGAGAAAAAAACATTTTTTATGGGACGTTTTCCCTTGCGGTTTTCCTATTTCCGGTGACAAAAACGGCGGAAAAAGAAAGTGCTTTTGTTTTTTTCCGTAAGGGGAGAGGGAAAATGTGAAATAAATTATAAAAAAACGAAAAATTTTTTTCTCCTTTAGGAAGCTTTTCGCCTATTTTTGGTCGTTAGTTTGCCGGAAGAGATGGTTAAGAAGTGTTTCGGGGGTAAGGAGAAGGAGTAGAGAGCAAAAAAAGTAATTTTATGAAAAAAGGTGTTAGGCGCGTTTTTGAGGCATTATGGATAGGAAAAACGGAGTGTGTTTGGTTAGGTGTATATGCTCGCGTAATCACGGCGGAAAAAAGATAATTTGTAAAAAATGAAACTTCAGCGCGCTTGCGGCAGTTTTGGGCACTTTATGTCGGAATTTCGAAAAAAAATGGTAAGTGATAATTTTTCCGATTACGAGGAGCGATGAGATACCGAAAAGGTTCAAAAAAAAGGAGAAAAAAACATTTTTTATGGGACGTTTTCCCTTGCGGTTTTCCTATTTCCGGTGACAAAAACGGCGGAAAAAGTAAGTGGTTTTGTTTTTTTCCGTAAGCGGAGAGGGAAAATGTGAAATAAATTATAAAAAAAACGAACATTTTTTTTTCTCCTTTAGGGAGCTTTTTCACTATTTTTGGTTGTTAGTTTGCCGGAAAAGATCATTAGGAAGTGTTTCGGGGGTAAGGAGAAGGAGTAGAGAGCAAAAAAAAAGTAATTCTATGAAAAAAGGTGTTAGGCGCGTTTTTGAGGCATTATGGATAGGAAAAACGGAGTGTGTTTGGTTAGGTGTATATGCTCGCGTAATCACGGCGGAAAAAAGATAATTTGTAAAAAATGAAACTTCAGCGCGCTTGCGGCAGTTTTGGGCACTTTATGTCGGAATTTCGAAAAAAAAAGGTAAGTGATAATTTTTCCGATTACGAGGAGCGGTAGGATACAAAAAAGTCAAAAAAAAGGAGAAAAAAACATTTTTTATGGGACGTTTTCCCTTGCGGTTTTCCTATTTCCGGTGACAAAAACGGCGGAAAAAGTAAGTGGTTTTGTTTTTTTCCGTAAGCGGAGAGAGAAAATGTGAAATAATTATAAAAAAAACGAACATTTTTTTTTCTCCTTTAGGGAGCTTTTTCACTATTTTTGGTAGTTAGTTTGCCGGAAAAGATGATAAAGAAGTGTTTCGGGG
>JAWDGP010004512.1:5000-10020 GCA_033675545.1 Elysia crispata
GAGAATTTTCTCCGGATTGGAATTCGAGCTGTGCAGTGTAACTGATACTGATGTCATTAGAGACGCGATTGGTGCGCTGCTCCTGCGGATATCATCTGTTCGAAATGCAAGAATGGTATATTTAAACTTTAGAGACAATCTGAGGTCAATAGCAGAAGACAGAACGCAATGGAGGAGACTATCTGCGAACATCCGAGAGGCAGCCGAGGCGTCCAAGTCGGAGCACTAGGATGTGAACGGCGATATAGATAGAGACAGTGCCCTCAACACTGGGTAAAAAGTGACCTTTTATCAAAATAATCGTAAAAAGTTATACAAAAAAAAATTAATCGAAGCGTTAAGACTGCTTCTAATTTGAAAGACACAAAGCATCATTGCATAGACAATATTATGTGCTTTTCCGAACAAACAGGACAGTCTTCAAAAATAATGTGTAGACTAGATCAGTAAAAAGTGAGTAATTTTACGGTCCTCTGGCTATCATTAATATATTTGAATTAGCTTCCCTTCCCCCCCCCCAAAAAAAAAAAAAAAAAAAAAAAACTTTGTCACGTAAAGAGTTCGAGGCTCCTTTAGAGCAGGCGAAACAGTGACTAACATATATCTTATTGTTATTTCCATTGTTACAGTATTTTCCTGGCACGTTTCTGTTGTGTGTAAGTCTGGGAGAACGCATGCGCCGTAGGTCCTGCAGAATCTGGTATGATTTGACTTGTCAGACATCCAATTCTTGTAATAAATATAAAGAAGTTATCTAAGGAGAAAATCATAAATTAGAGGATTGGGGGGGTTTAAATCGTTTTACGTCCTTTAAGTTTTCCCCGAAGAATCGTCAAACGGAAATGTCAGCTTTTTGTCAAGACAAGGGTAGGATGGGACCAACACCATTACCAGGTGTCCTTGGAAAGGGATCGAACCAAAACCTCCAACTTTTCAGTTTAACGCTCTACCGACTGAACAATAAGACGTCCCTCGTGTTATCTTGAAATCATACTAACATCTCTGTTGACATTAATTTGTCGTACTTGTTCGGTTATTCTTACGAATCTAAAGCTCTACCGACTGAACAATCAAACGTCCCTCGTGTTATCTTGAAACCATACCAACATCTCTGTTGACATTAATTTGTCGTACTTGTTCGGTTATTCTTACGAATCTAAAGCTCTCCCGACTGAACGATCAGACGCCCCTCGTGTTATCTTGAAATCATATCAACATGTCTGTTGACATTAATTTGTCGTACTTGTTCGGTTATTCTTACGAGCCTAAAGCTCTACTGACTGAACAATCAGACGCCCCTCGTGTTATCTTGAAATCATACTAACATCTCTGTTGACAAAAATTGTCGTACTTGTTCGGTTATTCTTACGAGCCTAAAGCTCTACCGACTGAACAATCAGACGCCACTCGTGTTATCTTGAAATCATACTAACATCTCTGTTGACAAAAATTGTCGTACTTGTTCGGTTATTCTTACGAGCCTAAAGCTCTACTGACTGAACAATAAGACGTCCCTCGTGTTATCTTGAAATCATACTAACATCTCTGTTGACATTAATTTGTCGTACTTGTTCGGTTATTCTTACGAGCCTAAAGCTCTACTGACTGAACAATCAGACGCCCCTCGAGTTATCTTGAAATCATACTAACATCTCTGTTGACATTGTCGTACTTGTTCAGTTATTCGTACGAGTCCGGTCCACTTTTAACAACGATCCCTTATTTTGATTTAAAAAAAAAATGCTTAGAGGCAGTCACGCTGCCGTAGGGATAAGCAGGAAGCTAAACACGTAGAGACGCCAGAGGTTGCTGCCATGTGGATGTTCTTAGAGAGAGGCTTCTGAAAATACAGGCCAAGTCACCGCAGTGAACAAACTTTTGCATGTGTGAGTTACCGTGATCTATTTCGTTTAACGTTTGGGCTTAGGACAGAATTGTATTTCAGAACGCAATTATACTTCAGCCTACATGCCTACACAAATTATATATCTAACTGTCCTAACACTGCCAAATAGTTAAATGCTATAGCTCACTCTTGCATTAACTGCGAAAGTTTGTTCTCTTCGGTGACTTGGCCTGTAGGTATTTCAGGGCAGCCTCGATTTAGACTGAACACCAAAAGCGAACCGAAATCGGACTGTCGTACAGCAGACGTATTTTCTTCTGGGATCAGCCAATGTGGCAACCAGCAGTGCATGCAACTGTCCTCCCTGGGTACACTAGAGCAGACGCGAAGAAACCCACTGACTGTCAAGCTACTCAGGTCCAAGAGCGGCGACAAGTACGCGAAAATATGGAGCGGAGGAGAATCGATGGCGTCCGTCGGGTAATTTCCCCTTTTATATGGTGGAAGTCTTCAAAGCAGGCCTCAAAACGGAGACTACAAGTAGAGAAAGAGAGAAAAATGGAATGAAAAAAAGATGAAGGCGGTTGAATGTGATGCCCATTTTGTGGCTGTCATGTTGAGGAGTTCATCAAAACGCCGCAGAACAAACATGGCGGGCAGGCAGGCAGCCAGCGTCACGTTCTGTGGATTCTGTTGAGGGCTGGGAGGTTCTGTGGAGTCCGAGCTGAGGGGGTCTTTACTCCCCCTGTATGGCGCTCGAGAGGGACTGAGGAGAGGAGGAGGAGTGTGGGGACTCAGCGACAGTGGGGTTAGAAGGGAGGGGATAGAGAGAGTAAACAGATTGGGAGAGATGGTACACAGAGGGGGGTGAGAGAGTAAACAGAAAGGGTAGGAGATTAGGTTAAAGAGGATTAGAAAACACAATGTGTCTTTATATACATCGCATAGAGGTTTATATGATAGGCAAAGACTGTTACAGATTACCAGAATGTAGACCCAGACCACAGAATACCATAATTCTGCGCAATCAATACGGCATAGCCTGGGCTGTTCCATCTGGAGACACGACAGAATGTTTGGGTGGCAAGACCAGCTGCTGCAGATGTAGGGATGAGCTGGGGTGTAAGTTTTCCAACACGGATAATACAAAAAAAAAAGTCATGATGTTTGAGGGAAATGGTAACAGGGTGGGCAAAAGGGTAGAGAATAAGAGAGAGAGAGAGAGAGAGAGAGAGAGAGAGAGAGAGAGAGAGAGAGAGAGAGAGAGACTCGGACAAAGACAGAGAGAGAGATAAAGAGAGACTGAGGGAGACAGAGAGACTCTACTACACATTAGAGGAAGCAAAAACATTCATGTTTGAAAGGAAAGACCATCAAAACATGAACCACTTGAAATAGGAATACCTCGGCTTCGCGGAAAAGCAATAAGTTACTTTTTGTTTGTCAATTTCTCTCTTAAGTTAGCCTGCCCTTCTCGACAGCAGCAACCTATTGATTCTTAGTTGCATCATACTGGATCATCTCATTCCTGGAAAAATTTAAATATCTAAAACAGCAACAGCAGTAACCAGGCTTAGCTGGTTTTGCCGGTTCTTCTGCTTCTGCGATAATTATAATTATAACATGTTCATTTCGGACAATTTTTGCCATATTGCTAATGAAGCGGGCTCTACTTTTCAAGCCAATGTAAGGTGAAAATATTAATTGCAGACGAAAAGATGGTGAGAAGGAAAATTATTATATTATATTTCTAAAATATTTGTTTGTATTATCATAGTAGGTGATAAAATCTTGTACCAATTAATAATTCATATTGTATCTTGAATGCTTTTTTTTTTCCCGTATCTTTTTGGTTGTTGTTCTTTGGTTTTTGGTTGTTGTTTCTTTTTTTTTTCATTTTCTAATGATGTTATTGTTGCTGCTGCTGTTTTTTATCGTGTAGTATTATTTTCTTTGCAACTTTTGAAAAAAGTTAAATGGTGCTGCAACTGTGTTAATTTTATTTGTTGTAATTCTACTTTATATAAGCGGAAATTCCCCTTAAAATTTCAATGTTATCAACATTTCAGTTAATATTTTCATCAATTTAATTATTTATCCCTCTGGTATAATGAATGGAACGTTCACGGACTTAGTAACTATTGCTTGACACACGCATATTTATAATACAGACGCACATTATTTTCAAACGTGTGGTTTTATTTTATTTTTACCTTTTTCACAGACACCATCGATCCTAACATCACAACATCGACTTACAGCAAGGTAAGGAAAACAATTTTTCCTTTTTTCTTGAAAGAAATTATAATTGGTCAAATCCATATTGAAACAGTCCTTGACAGCTCATTATTTTTTTATTTTTATATTATATTATATTATATATATATATATATATATATACATATATATATATATACATATATATATATATATATATATATATATATATATATATATATATATATACATACACATTTTTTTTTTTTTTTTTTTTTTTTTGGGGGGGGGGGGAGCTTTTGAAGCCGTGATTTCTCCTGTCTCATCCTTATGAACAGCTATCTAATATATTCTTATTTTTTTTTAAATTCTTACGCATATTTTTTTTCTATTTTCTGTCTGCCCCTCTCTCACCTACTCTCTTTCTTGCGGTTCCTTGCCTGAGTGTCCGACGGATGAATCTGTTTGAGTGTGTGTACACTTGTTGTCTAGTTGTGCTGGGGACCTCTCTTTATCTTAGTCCCTGCTCTCTTCCTCACTCCGTCTCTCTATCTCAACTGAGCAATAATTAATTAATGGTGTGCCTGCCTGAGACGGTTTCGGATAAAATTTACCGTTTTTTTTTTTTTCCTCTCTCATTTTGTCGATACTGACGAAGCTTACATAGTGAAACTTTTATGTTAACCTGATTAATAGCTGTTGTGTTGCTTCTTTTTTTTATGCCGAAATTATAAAGTTGTGTGCCTATTTTCTTTTAGACCTCATCTCTCTCTGTCTGTGTGTCTGTCTGTGTGTCTGTGTGTCTGTCTGTCTTTCTATCTCTCTATCTCTCCCTTTCTCTCTCTCCCTCTCTCTTTCTCTCCCTCTCTCTCTCCCTCTCCCTCTCTCTCCCTCTCTGTCTCCCTCTGTCTCCCTCTCTCTCTCCCCCTCTCTCTCCCTCTCTCCCTCTCCCATCTC
>JAWDGP010004513.1:0-51457 GCA_033675545.1 Elysia crispata
GTCTTTCATATCGGTTTAGCGCAGTTTTGTTTTGCTACTCTCTACATGTACTTCAGTTTGTCCAAGAGGCCGGTATGGACATGGCTGTACAGAGACCTGCAGTAAAAACTGTGCTGGAGCAGACAGCGCCTGTAACCATGTAGACGGGTCATGTGACCAGGGCTGTGATTTGGGTTACCTACCCCCAGTCTGTAATGTCAGTAAGTAAGAAACATGATCTATCATTGTGAGCTTTGAAATGCATGTTTCAAACTACGTAGTTTTTACAAATAGTTTTGTGAGACAACTCCCGAAATGGTTTAGACACTGTATAAATAGAACATACAATCTAAAAATATACACAGATGTACTGAGACACGGATATTCTTTGTGAAAGCTCCTAAGCAGACCTTAGATGTTCCAATTTTCATCATGCCATAATTATAATCTCTAGGAACACTGATGTTTCGCTCTTAGTGAATTGTTGTCACAAATCAAAATAAGTATATACAGGTGGGGGCATAATTATGCCTTTCAGATTTTTGGGCGACATTAGCTTTTTTTAGACCCAAGGAAAACTACCAATAATTACGCAATTAGTTCAATCTAAATTCTGGATCCATTCCCAATTAATGTCTAGCTTGTATGCACAACGTGGTAGTTTATTTAGACGACCTGACGATCAATGCACTAGTATTTAGTAAGACATGTTCAACGCTAACCAGTGTGTGTCGTGAAGTAAGCTGCAAGTAAGCACTGACTAACTGGAACGGGAGAGGTGTCGTCCACATTCTTTACTTCTCTTCTAGCCTATGTTGACGTTTCTCCGTGAACAATGGCGCTCTCTTGCTGCTTTGTAAGACGATCCAATTATAATATTTTGCCCAAATATTTAACATCAGCTATAATCTTTGTTTAAAAACAATGCCTCTAAGCTCTCTCTCTCTCTCTCTCTCTCTCTCTCTCTCTCTCTCTCTCTCTCTCTCTCTCTCTCTCTCTCTCTCTCTCTCTCTCTCTCTCTCTATATATATATATATATATATATATATATATATATATATATGTGTGTGTGTGTGTGTGTTCTTGATAGAGAAAAGAAGGCTTCGCCCCCCCCAAAAAAAAAAGAAAAAAAAATATATATATATATATATATAATTATTATTATTATTATTATTATTATTATTATTATTATTATTGCTATTATTGATATGATCGATGTTGTTATATTTTTATTGTTGTTGTTTTTATCATTACGAAGATGACCCTTTTGTGTATAATAATTATATGCGTGGGTCGGAAGCGTGCGTGTATAAGTTATTCTGAACATTTGCTAAGATCTCCCCTTTCACTTACACAATCTAGATGCTACCTTTGAATACTCTATAATTCTTAAGACGGATTCTAGAGCTTAATTTTAAATCTGCTTTTTTTCCTAATTCAAAACTTAAAGTAGTCTAACAATCTAAAATATGGATTTTAAACTTTTAATTGTGAAGGTTATAACCGGTAGATCTATCCCGTACGGTTTTAGAAGTGCTGCTGTCTACACTTAGTACACTGTAGACTGTCTTTTAGTTTCATTATTAATAAATATCTTCCCTGCTGTTCAAACAGGAAGCAGTTTGAATATTCAACTCTTTCCTTTATGGGAAAAAAATGACACTAATATTTGTGTCTTTCATTTTCAAAGAAAGCGCTATTTTAGTGAAACAAGTATTGCCACTCCAACGTGTAGATCGATTTAGAACTGTATGCAAAATATGACGTGTGAAGGTAACCCAGAAATGATCGGTAAGATGGTCTGATATGAATTAAATTTTTCTCTATATAAGAAACATGAGTGAAACATGAAAGTAATGCACATCCAAACCTTTTTTTTTTTTTTTGTTTCATTTAGTTGCGAGAAATATAATATATTTCCAAACAAAGCCACAACCTTTGTATTGTCCTGGCCATACCTCCTATGCCTTTCAAAGTTACAAAGCATCACTCAAGGCGGTCTGAGTTGGCTCCTTACTAATTGTAATCAAAATCTTCACATGTCATTTCGCGTCAATATGACTGTGTCTTTATTCATAGCAGCAATGGACTAAGAAGTCAAAAAAGGCATAGTATTTCACTAATATGGGGGAGGTTCAAAAAGTCTTTGGTCTAGGTATGAGGCAATAAAGATAGAGGCTTGAATTTGGCACCATACTCACCACGTAGAGTTAATCTTTTCATGCCGCATCTTTTAGATTTTCAAAGGTGTTTGAGAGTGAAGGACCAAGAAAGGGCCCTTAACCAGTCTAAAACAAATTCAATGGCGTCCTTTTCGCTTTGAAAACAGCGTCCCATATGTGTGATACTTCTAGATTGGGGAGCAGATAAGAGTCTGAGGTAATTAAGTATGGTGAATAAGTTGGGGTGACAGGATTTCCAAGCCGCAGTGTTGTATTGCCTATACTGTTTGTTGTGCCACGTGCGGAGGGATATTGATATATAGTAAAAGGACCTAATTATTGATTTTTTCCAATTTTTTCTCACTAAATCGGATCGAAATATTACCAGCAACCCGACAGTAGTCCCCTGTGACGTTTTGTCCATTTTCTAGATGGTCAGTTTTAATCATATCTTCACAATCCAAGAGACACTTCACCTTAACATTTCTACTTGATGGTGTCACTTTGCCTACTTTGGTGAAGGAGGGAAAAATGATTATGCATGGATGCCTTTTTTTTTGTTTCTATATAAAACGAATATCTCATGTTTCATCCAAAGTCGCCATTGTTTTAAAGAAATATATGCCATTTGGATCCATTCCAAGCAGTTTTGCAGGCCTCAACCTTTTGAATCTTGTGCTCATTAGTGAAAACGCAAAATACTCACCTCGCAGAAACATAACCCACGATCATCATCCATCACGGACCTGGATCCATATTTGAATTTTTTACCCTTTATGTCACAGTATTATATCGAGGATATCTTCATAGCAAACCAGGACCATTTCGTGAAAAATATGAAAAGGAAATTGTCCTTGCAAATCTAAAAAGAAACTTGATCGCCGAACGGTATACAGCCGGCTGCATGTCTCAGCTTTAACAAAGAAAAACGAAGGATTTTTTTTATTTGCTTTCCTTTAACGCACTTATAACTTCTTGATAACGCTAGATTTTCCCAAAAAGTTTCATCTCGCCTTTCAAAGAAATGATCTAGCGGCTGATAAAATTTCAACACTCTACCACGATTGATTCATACTCACACCAGAGACCACTCCAGCCCACCTCGTAACATAAAGTTATATAATATAGGTAATCATCATTTTAAGTTCGAACTAAGCACATGCCTGTCATGATAAAGAAATGTAATCACCGACATGATGCATTACTTATCGTTTAAGCCTGTCCTAGAGGTCAGTACGGTCCAGGGTGTGTAGACAAATGCAGTGACCATTGTACTGGACCAGCTGGCGAGTGTGACTTCAGGACTGGACAGTGTTACCAAGGCTGTGAACCGGGCTTCCAGCCTCCCACTTGTCATAAAGGTGAGGTTTCACCAAGTGAACATGGAGCTCGGATTCACAACCAATAGAGCTGAAATGCATGAGTTATTATGTTGCTTTATCGTAAACTAATTAAAGTTGTTTTGTTTTATTTCTTCAACACAGAATATAAATATATTTGCTTTTGTTTTGTTGCGTTTACAATGATTAAATACTCTCCAATTTCCCCTTTCTAAATGCCTTCATCGTATTTGTTCTGTATTTCTTTCTTTGTTCCTGTTTTTCTGCTGCTTTCCTTCTCTTTCTTTTACGTTTTTCGTGCATTCCATCAGTCTTTTTCTTTTCCTGTATCTATTTCTTTTCTACCTCTATCATTGTACTATTCGTCACAAGCCCAAGAGGATTGATTTTACACTTCTTTTCGCAATTGCTGCAGTATCTTTTTTATTTTTTAATTATTCCATTTTGTAAGTAAATGTCATGGCTTTATTTAAAAATCTTTGCCCAAATGATGGCTGCAGTATGTGCTCTGCTCTTCTGTCCCTAGAATGTCCAGCAGGAATGTATGGCCCTGACTGTGGTAAGACCTGTAGTGTCCACTGTGCTGACTCTGACCATGTTTGTAACAAGACGGATGGTTCATGTGACCAAGGTTGTAAACCAGGCTACCATGGTCGTTTCTGCTCCGAGAGTGAGTTTAGATAATGATCACCAGTAGTTTAAAGTGGATAAAACTTAAAATTGATTTTTATATTAGATTTCACTGTCCTATAAACATGATTTTCTTTAAATGATGATTCTAGATAAAAATTGGAATTTTAGTTCTTTTCATTTACCTTGCTATTTAAGTTAACACCAAAAAATTCGAATTTGTAGTCCAATATGGCTGAGAAAAAAAGGCATAATGCCATTTCTTCGTAACCAAGCTTAGCGTCTGGTTCCAAACAAAGTATAGTTATTCCTTGATAGCGAGAGCAAATACCAAAAAAAAAACATAAATATTGTTTTGATTCTCAGTCATCCATTGTGATTACTCTCATATTTTTTTTTGAATTGATTGGGTCAAATTTTCCTGTTATCAGAATGTATGAATGGCTTCAATTTTTGCATTTCCCAATGGTTTGTTGCATAATACTAAAATATGTAGCACAACTATGCTTTTAAAACTAAGGTGTTGATGTCAAAATATTACATTGTCAAAAATAAAGTTATTGATGGTTTTAATTTAATTGTAAAATTTGGACATGATGTACGAAATATTTTTTACCGTTCTTAAGGCCATTTCAGTAGTTTTGGTTTGTCATAGCCTACGGATTTTATGTTATTAAATCTAAAAGTGTGGAGAGGGAATATATAGAAAGAGAACGAAAGTGGAAGGCCAGGAGAGAGAAAGATAGATAGGGATGCACACATAGACAAATGTATTTGATAATCTCGACAGTAATCTGGAAAATATGTAGGGCAAGTTTATTACATGAGAAAACATCTCCAAGATCGTCTTAGAACTAAAAAAAATGGCTTTAGTGATCTTTACCCACAGATCTAACAGATAAAATTGTTCCCTTTTTTTGCATATCCCTTGTCTTTTGTTACCAAATTACTCCCCGATTACCTCTGTCTTTTTCCACCATATCTTGCGCACAACATCATAATATTCCATGAAACTTGACTTACCCTGCACCGAATTTTCTAGGCAAAACATTTTGAATGCCCCTTTCTAAAACCAGACAGAAAAAGATTTATTTAGTCTTCCCTGTTTAATTTTTAATTACAGACTCAGTCATCGTCTTTCTTCATAAATAACCAGTGTATTTTTTAAATAGATTTAGTTTTACAAGGAAAGGATTTAAAAGAACAAGAAAATGGCATATTTATTCCCATTTTGACGGCTTCCTCAGCCTGTCCTATGGGCAAGTATGGCTCTGGCTGTAACATGACATGCAGCGATCAATGCGTTGGACAGAACAACCCTTGTCATCACATAGACGGATCGTGTTACCTGGGTTGTGTACAAGATGATCAATCTCCCATGTGTCGTGGAACAAGAGGCAAGACAATTAACTTTATCGCGTGAATCAGAACGAGAAAGTTATATAGTTATTTTTTTTATTTTTTTTTACAATGGGAGGGTGCAATATCGATTATCATTTAAGACTTTACATAATTCTTTTTAGAATATAAGTATTGCATATCATTCAATGCATAGCCGAGCCCTTCCAACATTAAAGTCGTATCACCAATAGTAGTAGTGGTATTATTATTATTAGTAGTAGTAGTAGTAGTAGTAGTAGTAGTAGTAGTAGTAGTAGTAGTAGTAGTAGTAGTAGTAGTAGTAGTAGTAGTAGTAGTAGTAGTAGTAGTAGTAGTAGTAGTAGTAGTAGTAGTAGTAGTAGTAGTAGTAGTAGTAGCAGTAGTAGCAGTAGTAGGAGTAGTAGCAGTAGTAGTAGTAGTAGTAGTAGTAGTAGTAGTAGTAGTAGTAGTAGTAGTAGTAGTAGTAGTAGTAGTAGTAGTAGTAGTAGTAGTAGTAGTAGTAGTAGTAGTAGTAGTAGTAGTAGTAGTAGTAGTAGTAGCTGCAGTAGCAGTAGTAATTATAGTACATCTACATAAAAGAGTCATTATATAGGCAAAACGTTGCCGTAAATACAGGATCAATAAATGAGTAGGAATTGCAAATTCGTTCAACATTTACAGATATTACTTCCTGAAAAGATATTTTTTTCCTTCTGAAATTGTGCTTGCCAAACTGCTTTGAGTGAATAATTTATTTTAAAACTGACCCATGTTTTCTTGTTTTACTCCAGTAAACCAATGGTTCGATGAAGGAACAGGACAGAAATCATCAAGCATCTCACCTACCCTGTTTGGTGTTGTTGTTATTGTAATTACTGCTTTTGCTGCTGTGATTGTAGGATTGCTTGTATGGAGGTAGGAGTTCAATTGATCCTTTTAATTTGGAAAGGCCTAAAAACAGTTAGAATTAACCTAGTTTTGTTAATCTAGTACTTCATCTTATGCTATTTTTTCCCTTTAGTTCCCCTATATTTGACTCTAATCATTTTTTCTTTATTTTTTCAGATCAGTTTGAAAGTGACAAAATGAATCAAAATCGAACGTAGAGAGCTAATTTATATCGGTTCGCGTCCTCTAAGTCTCTCTCAGATAAAACAAGACTAGACTTTCAAGGATCGGTCTAATAGTTAACTATCTTTTCTTTTCTTCCTATAAAACTTCTTTGTTTCAATAAAACCTTCAGTTAAAACAAGTCACCGTTCCATCTCATTACAATACAATAGAGCGGTCACCATCTTTTTCTGTTTATTGATTGCAGGCTCCATATTACTACAAAACAGAGTACACATAGATCACCCCCTGAAGATTTTACTGCTAGAGTGGAGTTAGTACAGATTGAGAACCCACCATTGGCTACACAGCTTGGGACACTTGCCAGAAGAGAATCTAACCAACATTATGAACCTGTGGACCTCTCACCTCTACGCTGCTGTCCCAACGATGACGACCTTGACCAGTACGCCACACCTCTGGATATGGAAAGAGAACTTGGAGAGTACGAGATGCCATTAGCCTCAAATGTCAAGCAGAACGATAAAGATGCCACTAGGAAGCCACGCAAATGTCCTAATGGGAAATCAAGTCAAGAAATACAGGAGAAAGAGGAAGCTTCTGGCCTCTATTGTAACTCAGATCACCTTCCTGCAGGACATCAATGTCGAGGCATCAAGGAGACAGAACAAATATCTGTTACAGCTAATAGCTCAGATGTACCCCTTCTTGTATCTTCAACCTAATGAGCCAGAAAAAAACATCCTTTGTCGCAAGTACATCAGGTGAGAAAATATTTGTACACTTTTTATATATAAGGTTTGTTAACGTTAGTTCTATCATTGCATAAGATACGCAGGAGTGAAACTCAATGAACCGTCTTTTCAACTTAGTAGATATACGCGTTGAAAGTATATGTCATACTCACACTTTTTTACATCCTTTTGCATAAAAAGATTTTTTACTCTGTGCGATATCCTGTTGGTTATGGTGAATGGGACTCTTACTGTGCTATATATATATATATATATATATATATATATATATATATATATATATATATATGTGTGTGTGTGTGTTAAAAAATTAAATAAAACCTTTGAAAATATTCATATTTTTATATTCATTAGAAAAAAGGACAATGAGATAACTAGGATGTTCAATATTCTCTCACAATGTCCACTTTTTTCAGGTATTTACCTTTTCAAACACAATGATATGTTATAATGACATCTAAACATGTTCAATTTTCTGTAACGTAAGTCTCAACAAGGTATCAATATAAAGTGATTTAAGAGCTACAAAAAGCTAATCATAAAAAGGGTATATGCAAGAAATTATTAAATGAAACATGTATAATCCAGATATATTTGAAAAGACGTTTTCAAACTAGTGGTAAAAATAGGATTTTTAGATCTTGAATTATTGGAGTACAAACAATGATTATGTATTCAAATTATCTTTTTTTTTCAGGAGACAGCAATGAAGTAAAGACTGATGGTGTGTTCAAGTAAGAAAAAGGAAAAAAAATGGGCAAAGGCAAAATTAAATCTAAGAACAGAAGCTTTTGTATCAAACATTGCTACTCTTTAAAAATAATTTTAATTACTATAATACATGTCTAGTTAACTTTGTAAAGATCCCTTCGGTAAACTCCATGTTAAACAACAAAGATCTACTGGTCTCCTGCATTGGCAATAATATGAAGTAAAGGATTTCATATTTTTAATTTCCTCAGAAAAACACAATTATATATATATATATATATATATATATATATATATATATATATATATATATATATATTATAATAAAAACAATGAAGAGTGATTTATTTTTGCCTAAATGTTTAATATCTATTTCACCGAGTCATTGTGCTTCAAAATACAGTAACAAACTGTAAAACTGTTGAAATGTCGCTGAATAAATCCTCTTCAGTGTCTTTAAATAAAGGTAAAACGTAATATACGACATTGTCCTGTGTAAGTGTAACATGTTTGTATGAAGTATGTTTTAAGCGGCTTTTTTAATTTTGTTTTTGATCGAAAGAACTTTGTAAAAATACTGTCAGTGTCACCTTGACAAAGTACAAGCTCTTTGAAATGATGTATTTTCGTTAAACACTTTCTTAGCATTTTATAACAATGATCGGTAGTCAAAAAGGAAAAGTAAAATAATTTGAACTTACTGCTTGTGCTGTAATTCATTAAAGCCCACCAAGCATTCAATGAAGCCATAAAGATTCGTACTGTAATTAGAGAGAAGGAATTCGTCATATACATGGCGCCTTTGATCTATGTGGGAGTCCTAAAAAGTGATCATGGTGAGCATCAAGCATTATTATTATTATTATTATTATTATTATTATTATTATTATTATTATTATTATTATTATTATTATTATTATTATTATTATTATTATTATTAGTATTATTATTATTATTAGTATTAGTAGTAGTAGTAGTAGTAGTAGTAGTAGTAGTAGTAGTAGTAGTAGTAGTAGTAGTAGTAGTAGTAGTAGTAGTAGTAGTAGTAGTAGTAGTAGTAGTAGTAGTAGTAGTAGTAGTAGTAGTAGTAGTAGTAGTAGTAATAGTAGTAGTAGTAGTAGTAGTAGTAGTAGTAGTAGTAGTAGTAGTAGTAGTAGTAGTAGTAGTAGTAGTAGTAGTAGTAGTAGTAGTAGTAGTAGTAGTAGTAGTAGTAGTAGTAGTAGTAGTAGTAGTATTTTTTTATACATGCATCTAGCCATTTTTTAATGACTTTCCTTTCGTTCACGTACATGCGATGCATCTTTAACAGGTTAAGACTGCTTAAAAAGTATTCTTCTTTGGAATTTCGGCGACAATCGTGACTTTCAACTGTTTTGAAACAATTTATGTCGGCCCTTATTATGTTCTTCCCATCTTATTTTATCTTCCATCTTGCTTACCTCTTTTCTCACCACTGGCGCAGCCAATGTAATTTTTTTCTGAAAAGTTGTTTTCACCATTTGCTCAGAAACATCCAAAGTTTGAATAAAAATGTTTTGCATACTCTAGTCATCGGTTGCGTCTCTCCCATGAACAAGTGTGATAGGCAACTCTTCTTTTGTTTCCCAATAGTATGGTTGTTAGTTTTATCTGCTTGAATGTGGGATATTTTTTTACATGCCTAAGGATTTAGTGTTCATAACTCCCGAGGTCTCCGAATTTCCAAAATCCTGAAAATATTGTGTAACTATCATTGGCTCCACATTTTTCATGACATTCATAATGATACACAATGCCGCAACATGCTCGTATTTTTTTTGGCTAGAATGTCTTTCCCACGTCTTCTGTGTAGCAGTCCCTCCATATTTCGTAGTCTTTGAGCGACATATCTTTTTCAATCACTCTGATCCTTTTTTTCTTTTTCGAGATTGTCTCTATTCTTTCTCTAGGTTTTGAGTGTTATTTTTTTCACTTATCTCATCACTTGAATTCACTTGGCTGTCGCATATGGAGAGAGGGTTTTTTGACCGTAATAATTTGTGTTTGGTTCCTTGTGTGGATTATATGTATGTGTACGCGACAGACCAGGCTGTGTGCCCGGTGCAATAAAGTCTCAGTATGTCCTCTATTTTCGTTCTTTTTGGTTTTCAGTTCTATCTTGGTCTGGATCATTAGTTGCGAGATTGCTAGTTTCACAGTCAAGGTCAGTGATCTCTGGTATCGGAAAGAGATTTCATGTCTAAGTCATTAAATGCGTCACTAGAAATGCTTGTCTCTAAATATTTCTCAAGCTGAGAGCGTCTTATGAGATACGAAAGTAGTACCATATTGTTTTCACTGTCTGTTTCATCTTTCTGCCTTCTTACTTGAGAGGTCAGTTCAGAGTCTTGAGTAGCCTCGCTGTCACTACTGTCAGTTTCGAGCTCTCCGCCCTTTATCAACATATCCTAATAGCTAGAAATCCGGCTTGCTTTAGAGGCACACAATGTAAAGTAGGTTCCCAGGTCATACTATATTATGTGCTAAGCTTATATTATACAAACTCACACATGACCTTGGAAAACTGGATTCAAAATTATTTCATGTGAGGCGAGATGAGATAGTTGGTCAACTTAAAAAGCAAACCCTTCCACAAAGTATTGCATTAGTATATCATGTACGACATATGTCATTTCAAGAAAAATCAAACTTTGTTTAAGATAGTTGTTTTCAAGTTCATAGATTCGAAACTAAATAAGGCACAGTCATAATGTTTTACGACAACCTACGCAAATTAATCAAGTAAGCAGAAATTGGAAAAATTGATTTTCGCAAAAATATGGTTGTGGTCGTATTATAGAACACGGTGAAGCTAATTTTCTACTCTAAATTGAATAAAAAAAATACATTTCATTGAAGTCCATTTATTTCATGAAAAACAAATTTTGGATCCTTTACTTTACACTGAGATGAATATTTTGCTTTCTTCCGCTCTCAACTTTACTCCCAGTTTGTTTCACATCAAACCTACTCATTTCAATTCAATTTTAGGCATTTGGGAGATTCAAACAAAGCGGACGATTTTAAATAAAAAAGAAATGAATATTGGCACAAAACTTCAAGAGTTTACAAGAATGCTATTTATCAATTAAAAATTATTGATCTTTATTGAAACTTGTATACAAACTTGCATGGAACAAAATTGTACCACCTAAAGTCAAGTTATAATAATAATAAAAGTTAAACAAATCGTACGTTCTAGGTTTCAAAAATCTATACTTGCTTCATGAGACATCCGTTTATAAAACAAGCTGGCTTTTAAATGATGTTGACAGTTTGATCATTCTAAGTTACCAAAATGTGAATTTTGAGTGCTCATATAATTCACTAAAATTTAGATACGTTTTCACATTGGACGTGTTAGACCTACAACACAGATTGCATTTTAACGTTACATATTCTTAGTACGTAAAATCGTCCTTGTAATGAAGTATTCATATTTTAGTGACATTGCGTGTGAATAACTTAATGCAAACGCAGTTCTTTTAATATGCTTATACAAGTTCATATTTTTCAAATTTGACACTGTCCGTCTAACTTTATCTATGTTCCATATCGTGCCCGGGTATAAAGTTCCAGGTTCGACGCTTCTGACTATTTTGTGCCAGTTTGCCGCAGGTGTGGACGGCTTCTCCAGTTTAAGCCTCGATATTACTAGTTGAGCTTATTCTCATCCTTCCCCTGCCGAAACTATGGTTTCTTCTATGATAGTCCTTTGCAGGCTTGTTCGAATTTTCTTTCTATTTTGTGCTGTTTAGGTGTTGTGTTTTTTGTGATTTGTTGCAAGCAGACATTTTCCAACAAAGTTATGTCCCTCTCATATATGGTTGTTCCTGTTACACATTCCATGAGTTTTGTTTGTTTTGTAACAGTGACACATGTCTCTGGGAAATCGATAGATTATTTAAAGACATGGTTTTGCGTCTCAATGTTCTTTTCGGCAATCATTATGATTTTTTGCCGTTTTTACCTGCTTTCTCTTCTATTACCTTTTTGCCATATTTATTTGAACTTCTTGCTAATATTATGTAACATTTACTTGCTCGTTTGTTTGTTTTTTAGTGAAAAGTGATATTCTTAGGACTTGAATGTGTAGGCTGATCTATACAGAACATTGCACATTTCTGAGAGCTTATTCATTCCATTTTTCTAAAGGATTGTTATACTACAGTAAAGATATTATCAAAGCTTGCCACTTTTCCATCTGCCATTTCTTTCAGACATTTTTTTATTTATGATTTTAAGATTGTTGATCTTTTAAGATTTGATAGCATATTGTTCTTTAACAAATGAAGTCTAACTTTAAATAATTGTTTGAGTCCCAAAAAGGGTACTGCGGTATTTGTCCTGTATGTATCCTTTTGTGACATAAACTTTCGTTTTGAATATTTTTTTCTTTTATAGTTCCACAACAATTTAGCACTTCTTACTAGCGAAGTTCTCCTTTGATTTAACAAAATGTTTCATGATAAACATGTCTATTTTTTTTTTCTTTTTTTTTTGTTTCTTTGTTGTTGTTTTTTTTAATTCTGATATGCATTATTTGTTTATTTTTTTCTTCCATAAGATCAAGGACTTCTGGTAACATCCATTTCTGCTTTGTTTCTCGTGACGTATGTGACAATACTTTCTCTCAAACATTATCAATCAGTTCGTTATTGGTTCCATTCATGTTTGAAGTTCTTGATCTCACCTATGTGAGCCACACTTGCTCCTTCCATTAAAGCACCATACCTGATTTGTACATGAATAAAAAAAGAATCGTTTCATCTGAGTAGCTTTATTGATTTTGATGTTATTTTTTAATGGGAATGCAATATGGTGAAGTCTTTTTTGGGTACTTGTGATGTCATAAGGGGTCTTCCACGTGTATGGCTTCCATTCCGGCTGTTAACATTTTTAGGTTCTCCAAGGCCATATTTTCCCAAGATTGAGACTGACGCTGTGCACATCTTTGCATTAAAATCACCCTTTGCCATAATGGTGTCAGGCGAGTTTGCTAGTTCTAAGGCTGACTCTATCTTAGTGTAGAATATATCAACATTTTCGTTCTGAATAATGCTCGAATAATGATAATAATTAAAGGTTTTGCTTGATTTTGCAAATACTAAAAAAAAACTCACCGAAAGGTAACTATCTTTTTAACATTTACTAATTTCGTTGCTTAGCAGAATGTCCACATTATTTTAATCTTCACTTGAGTAAATCACAATGCGCTTATCTTCAGTTCTGACATCAGATCACGACCAGTTTGTTTCTGAAATTCCTAACATAGCAGTTTTTATATTTCTTGCTTCAAAATATGAGGTTGTTGATGTTTACAAAACTTGAAAGATTTATGTTTGTGATTGGAATCTAAAAAAGCTCTGTGCATTTAAGGCTTCATTATTGCATGACATATTCTTGTACAATCGCTTACAATAAAAGCTTGATATAAAACCGTTTACATTATTGTTTGCATTTTATTAGCCTCGTTACTGAAGCGAATGATGATAATGTATGTTACTGTTACTGTTACTGGTCCCGTAACACGCCAGTGTCGTAGGGGCGCTGCATGATGGATGAACGATGGACAAGCTGGTTCCATCTGGTGCGGTTGTGGACGATTGTCTGAGTGACAGCGAAGCTTTTCCCTGTCCATTCAAGGATGTTGTCGGCCCAACTCTTCTCTTCCCCTCGACTGTTCCTTGCAGAATTGTCTTTGTAAGTCCTTCTTAGCGTGTAACGTGCCTATACCATGTCGCCAACAACGAAGTCTGCAGAAGGGTCACTCAACAAGTGCGTCACTATGAAGATCTACTGATCACGATTAAAAAGAGGAAACTAAGATAATGTATA
Source organism: Elysia crispata (assembly GCA_033675545.1). NCBI lineage: Eukaryota > Metazoa > Mollusca > Gastropoda > Plakobranchidae > Elysia > Elysia crispata. Next base: position 13,864 of record JAWDGP010004513.1, read on the forward strand.
AATGGTCTCAAATGTGTATTTTATTCTATGCATTTTCATAGGGGCTAGAGGGACACATCTTAGAGGACTTGATTTTAGCTTTTAGCAAGACATAGATATCACGCATATTTATAATGTGTGTGTGTATATATATATAGTCATGCGAATTACTTTTTTTAATTAGCCAATAACTTCCAGCTTTAAATTTGCTGCTGACTGCAGTGGCCTGATGCAGTATATTTCTCTGGGCGGGTACAGTTTCACCAGTGCTCGGCTGTTCCTCTTGTGTTGGTTCAATTATCCCACATGCCAATTTTGTAGTTGTAAAAAAGTCAAACTGGTTGCAGTAAAATTTCTGACGGGAAACTCAGAGGACGTTTGACTGCCACTAAAATATTTGTAACTAGCACCTAAGAAGTTATTTGAAGACGATTAAGGAAAATGTTTCAACATCGACTTCTTGAGGAAACGGTTCAAAGAACTCTCATAACCTATGCAGGCTATTGCTTGAGTTTAACCTAACTAAAGATGAGACTGTCCTCAGAAATTAAATACGACACTAAGTTCCACTGCTTTATTTGGGGAAAATAATAATTTGCAATCGGAGCAAATTCTAAAGACAGTCTTTCACCTTGTATATTACTTGCACATTATGACTGATAAGGAAAACATTGTTTCCTTTGTTTAGATATGTACTCTTACTGAAAGTACAATGAGCGGAAAAATAGTGTGAGAAACGTGGGGCAAACCTAATTGTCTAGAGTACCCCTTGCTCTCAGACAGAAAAACCATCAGCAAATAGAAACGTTGCTCTCATACCATTCAGTAACACCGTTCAACTGTTGCTTTACAGATACAAAGGTAGAACATCCAGCGTAGGGTAGCGTGCAATTTGATTTTGAGTCTACACACGTTTTTAGATACGAACGTGTCCACGTTGATACATGGAAAAGAAATCGATCTTCAGATTTGTTAAAGTTCTTTTGATAATTACATTGTTGCATTTAAACACCTATAATTTAACTGTTGCATCATGTTCTTACAATGGTCACAAGGACTGAACAAGAGAATGCTTCTCGATTCTTTAAAGAAATATTTTCGGAGCAACTTTAGGCTTCAAATCTAGTCTACACTCTCCTTCATCATATACCTATTTTTTTTATTGGATAAACCTATGTCCTCCTTACAGGTTGTCAGCCTGGCGTTAAAACGGATAACTCCAATGTATTATTCTTTCTGGGAGCCGAAGCTTTCTTTCGCATAGCTCATTTCAAATGAAAAATTAAGGCTTTGCTAGATGTGGCATTTGAGTAAAACAGGGATATGCCCAAAGAAACAGCACAACAATTATAGTGAAAGGTAACACTAATGTGATCATAAACCTCTAAACAAAAGTAATAAGCATTCAAACTCTTTGGATTCCTTGTCATTCTTTTCTTAACTTAGAGCAATGCCAATAAAAATAACATAATTAAGAAATTGTGATATTCGGTTGTTCACTTCGAAAATCAAAATCTCCTTCATGATCACTGCAGTTTATTGGGATATAATTTGATTCAGAGGTAGCGGCTGTTTTTAATATCGCCTTCGAGAATTTGGCAATTCTATGTCGGGGAAATACAGAAGATGTGCTGGGCTGCCATTTTCAAATCAAAAACAATCCTTTTCCTGCCCTAAAATCCATCTTCTTTGTAAAAAGGTATTCTATATTTTTACTTTAAAAAATTGTGAGCTTTTGAAATTTCGATTTCTTTGATTACGGGCTCAAAAGAGCGATTTACCTAATATAATGTTATAGCATCTGTTCCTAATGTACAGTGGCATAATTATGGTCTTCACAAAAATCAGCTGTTTAAAGGAGACCTTTTTTCCAATTAAAAAAGTGTTTTCTGAGCAAGTTCTGCACTGCCATTTTGATGCGTTTTAAAAGAATCAAACTTTCATGTTTCAAAAGAAAATAAATCTGAATTCTTTTTACGAAAACTCTTGCCCTTGATGACCGTAGAAACCCTACAGAGCGTAAAAGGGTTTGAATCAGCTTAGAATTTCCTAAACGCTAGAGATATACATGCGTTCCTTTTTTATTATCAAATGTAAATATTGATCTAACCAGAATGATAGTAAACATATACTAAGGTAAAATTTCTAAAAACTTCTCGAAAATCGCGTGAATTGGTGCAGCAAGATCGACATAAACTAAATCAAATGGCTTATTTCACCTGCCTTAGAAAGTCTGTTGATGGGACGTTTTGCTTCGGGTACACATTTCACAGTTAAATTTATCTCTTCGGTTCAACCATTATCACAATCAACATTTCCAAGCTTTTATCAATCCTTAGAATTACAGTGTCTCAATATCTTGTAGACTGAGTGTAGTCTTTATGTTAAGAGTGAAGGATTAGTGGTGCAGTTCTTCTAATTCCTTCTTTCGAATCTGAATTCTAGTTGTACAAATAAGAAAGGATTAAGGCTCTGTATGAATTTCAATGTCACTCTTTTCTTATGACAGCTCTCAGAGAGAAAATATTGTGAGCAGATGCGATCGTGTCAGAGAGTAGGATGACTGCCTTCTCTCATCGCCAGGCCAGTAGCTTTGGTCCCATTGGTCAGTTCCTTTATGCGTTTGGATATGTTGAAATCTTCTTGTAAAGTTTACAACTTCGAATTGCCTTTAACTATATACACAGTCATTCTTCGCATACTGGATGAAAAGAGAAAGTGAGCCATTATTTTTTTTACAATTTGTATCAATTCATCGATCACCAGGTTCCTTTTTTCTGGTCGATGTCTGTTGATTCATGAAAACACTCTGTCTATTCTATACGCGCATACAGCCTCTAGGTCCATAACGTTTTTGGTGTGTAGAAGCCATGCTTACGTTCAAAGATTAATATTTATTGATAATAGTTAGGATTTACGACATAATTAGGAATATATTGAATCTTTGTTTTAATTACGTGAGCGAATTTGTAACCGATAATAACAGAAAAAGCCCAAAATATAGAAACAATCGTATTCTATACTATTAATACAAGGGCGGTAACACATACAATAAATAAATGATAGAAGTTACTTCCATTTGTCATGTGAAACAAGTGAGCGAACAAGTTTGGAACTATAGATCATGTTAAATGAAAAACAATGAAATGACAATTCAGAATTAAAATGAAGAGTTTCCAGACAAAAAAAACTCGTTTCTCACCTGTTCAGGATCAGAACACGTGTCGGTACCATGGTGTCTCTAGCTCGCCCTCTATTCCCAAAACATCTACAATAATTTACAAATCATGAAATGTATCCAGCGCTTGACAAATCCAGTACGATGGTGTCCCACCACTATTGCATCCCTCCTAAGGTTGGGAAATTTCGCTAGTGTAATTATTTGAATTGGTCTAAACGCAATAAACCTAAGTAGTGTGGTTTCATGGTACATTTGTTTTGCTTTAAACTTTTTACTTGCCTTTTTCGGCGCAAAATTTATCATGCCTACACATGATCTGGTTTTACAGCTAAGAAGTAGCATTTGTTATAGAAAAAAGGATTACATAAACTAGAATGTCTCTGATCAGGGCTAAAGCTTTGGTTATTATGTGAAACAAAGGAAAACATAAGGTACCAAATGCTTGATTCACAGACCATGCAATAATCACGTTGAAGTCATAAAATTATGAGTAATTTTAATTTGATGTGTTTGTTTCTTCCAAGTGTTTATATATATATATATATATATATATATATATATATATATATATATATATATATATAAAAGCTGTGAGTTAAGCTAAGTGTCCAAATCTCATAGAGCCATAGTATAAAGGAGAATAAAATGGTAGTTGCAAGAATTTACGTCTTGAAAATTCCATTGTAATGTGGATGGTAAAAAGCAATTTGCTCTAGAGAAAACTTAGATATTGCTGATCATTCTGTGCTAAATAATCTGATGCGCGAACTTTTCTTTTTTATCTAAATTAGCGGCACATTAAAACAAGGTGATGCTGTTATTATTTATGCAGTATTAAACTATCGCCATATCGTAGATCTTTGAGATGTGACGCTAAGTTAAAGCCTTGGTTTCAACCGAGAAACCTTGGCTGACTATGTGTAGTTTACTTTTCAGTCAGAATTACCATCATCCAGTCTGCACAGGTAACAGGAGCCTTCTAATACATATTACAGTGTGGTCCATTTCCTTTCTTGTCGCAATCATGACTTACTGTTAACAATTTCGGTATTAGAAGTGCAAGAAAGTTGCTCCTGTCTTTCATTGTTTACATTGTATGAGTGAAGACAAAGATTGACAAAATTAATGCAGTGTGAGCGAAATGTAATCTTTGAAATGATGAAACTCTTCCAAGTTTCCTTGGCAGTCTCATATAATATAAATAACGCGAATACCAGGGCCTCTCTTTACCTTTCTATGAGAAAGAAATTAATTAAAGAGCAATCCATCTAACCTACCTGCTTCGTCTTTTTAAAAGATATTGCAAGCGTACCGCTAGTCAGGGATTGTTTTCACGCGTTGCGCATGTCCATGCAGTAAGTGGCATTGATCAAAATCAGGATTTTATTTAAGTCTCAATTTAAAACGAACAGATCATTTAGATAGACAGCGTAATGTGTTGATTTTAACAATCCATTCGTTTTTAATCGATTAGCACAGTTTGGGCGAGATCTAAAGAGCAGATAACAATCTAGAAAAGAAAATTATAAGTCAGACAGTATTTCAATTTAAACAATATTTTTCATGTAAAACATTGCCCATACTTGCTTGATCCGGTTCAGTGTTATTATATGCATTATGCGGAAATGTGTGCACATAATGTGTGGAGCAGGCAGAAAGGAAAAAAAACAACAAAAAAACTTGAATCTGAACTAATTCTTGCTTTGTCTTTTGTTTTTCTCATCTTGTATGAATAAATACATCTAGTTTCCTTTCCGGTTTTCCATGAATCAGCCTGTTTGTTGTAAGTATGATCTTCTAAACTCTGTACTCTGAATATTTCATTGTCTGCAATATATTTAGCCAAAAGCAGAAAATGTCCTAATATCATGCTCCTGAAGGACGCCGAGTAGTTAGTTCTAAATCATGATGTATACTCCTATAATATTTCCATTGTACTCGAAACATTAACGATTTAGAGCAATCTTGCCATTATTTGGTATTACGTACTGAAAGTAAACATCTTAGGTGAGAGCGACGGATCAAATGATATAATATTCGATTTTATTGTCCTCAGATTGTTTTTCCTTCCGCAATCTGCAGATGCCTGGTCCCATCATATCAGAGTGGAAGAATACGTTTTAATATTACAGTTTTGAATATTATAAATTATTTTATGACGGCTGTTGGAATGAAACAGTAACTGGAAAGTAATTTATACGTAAATATAATCAAAGAACTAAATAAAAATATATATGTTAAAATTTGCGCTGTTTCTCACAGTATCAATTGTAAGAGAGTCAAGATGTGAAGGAAGAGTGATTAAAAAAATGTAAAATCTGTCTCTGAGACAAAGGTGTGTGAGGATAGCTGCATAGAGTCTGGACATCCTGCATATGAATTCGAATCAAAAAACACTTTTGTAAAATCCAAATCATTCATTTTATAGTTACTTAAACATCTTTGATAAAATGAACTTTATTTAAGTTCTAATTGTAACTGTTTAATCTTAAGATAAAGCAACTATTACTATTTTAATGGTCTTTAAGGAATGTAACTATTCTCTCTCTGTCTCTCTCTCTTTCTCTCTCTCTCTCTCTCTCTCTCTCTCTCTCTCTCTCTCTCTCTCTCTCTCTCTCTTTCTCTCTCACTCTCACTTTCTCTCTCTCTATATAAATTTCTCTCCTTCTTTCTATCTCTCTCAGCGTTTCTGTCTCTTTCTTATGTAACACCAATCTGGCTATCTACGTGCCTGTTCAACTATTTAGGTAATTATTTAAATTTTCAAATATCTGTCTATCTAGGCACCGTTAGATATCGTCAAGTTCATTTGACAAATGCGTAACTCATTTTCATCTGTTTTGATTCATGCAAAAAAAAAAAAAAAAAATTCGCATATAGAACAAACGTATTAATAGTGATATTATTTTAGATAACTCGATATTTAGACACTGCTCTGATTGTATTCATAGAAAGGCAAATATTTCAAGTGAAGTAAGAGGGACAATTTATCATTTACAGAGTTATCACATGTATTGTCTTTTCAATAAGCTGCAGAAACATGCTTTCCATTAGATAAAATTATACAATTGAGACTACTAGTATAATTTGTGCAACTAACATGACTTTAAATTACAATGGTCTAAAGAGCATAATTATATTTTTTTAGACTTGGAAATCAGGTTCTTAGAAAAATTTTCTGAAGGCACGGTTTTAAGGGAAGGCACTCGATTTTCTACAATAGTAGGAGTTCGTTTATCATTATTAATCTCAACAGGATATTAAACAACCAAGAGCATTTCAGTGAGGGTCAGTTCCAGCTTACCTACAGTGATGTTACAGGTGCGCCTTAGCCATGGTACAAATGAAAAAAAAGGTTTAGATCAAAAGATGATTTTCACTGAATTCACAGTCATCTGGACATGTTGTGCGACTCCCCTGATAATATTATAACAATTATAAATTCGTGCCTTCCAATACTTTTTCGTTCTACGCCTCAAATAAAACACACACACATACACAATGGTTTGGTTTCTCACCAATGCGCTGTGTTCAACCCTGATAATAATAGTCACACCCTTATAATCATAGGTCAAACGTTTTAGTGCTCACTTAGTCTCTCTCTCTCTCTCTCTCTCTCTCTCTCTCTCTCTCTCTCTCTCTCTCTCTCTCTCTCTCTCTCTCTCTCTCTCTCTCTCTCTCTCTGAATTTATTTCTGTAACAGACTTCACGTCATGTACATTCATGTTCTTAAAAAATCTTGGTAACTCACATGATATATGTTTAGAACATGTTACGGAGAATGTTATAATGATATAGGGATCGTGAAGGTGACTCACCTAAAACCATGTAAATTAAGCAATTAAAATAGCCTTCAAGTGACCCCTCTAACGGGCCATAGCTGTATTTATTGAACTAACCAGCTTTAGAGTTTGACATTAAAATATGATGGATCTCATTACTTTGAGGAATATAACATTTAAAGCATTTGGCCAAGCTTATGTTTTAGATTCATGTGTGTGTATATTATTTTTCATCTCAGCAAGACAATACATTCTCAAGTAAAAAGCTTTGTCTCAATTCTCTTGAATTTAGTTATCGCAAAGTTTAAATTTATGGAAATTTCCAGAAGATCACTTGTCCAAAGTACTAACTAGTGGCATATAATAACTTTTACCTGATGTAATGAACCTTTTAAAGCTATTCTTTAGAACCATCTAAAATATCTTCATTTGCTATGTTTTATGGATTTTTTCCCTTCCGTAGATATATATATATATATATATATATATATATATATATATATATATATATATATATATATAGGATGATGTTAAACGTGAGATAATTTTTTTTTTTCAAATTAATAATGATTTCCAATTAGTAAGAGAGAGAGAACACAGTGAGTAAACCTATGAAAGTCTCCCACTTTTCAAAATATTTATGATTTTTCGCTATCTTTTTCTTATTCGGACAGCGACTGACGAACAAAGTGGTAATACTGGAGACTCGCTGTGCCAGCTATTGTAGCAGTTGTTGTGGTTGTCGTTGTCTTCGCTCTGGTCATTGCTCTGGTTTTGCTGTGGAGGTTGGATCATATCTTTTTATTTTATATTTGTTCTCGTCAGTAAGCCTCTGCTCACTTTTATCTTTGGTTATGATTAGTGTGGTCAGAAAACCATTGATAGCTTTCTCTTAATAGTTGTTTTTTTTTTCTTTCCTTCTTCTTTTTGAAATTAAAAAACAAAGTATTGAGAGCTATTCTTAATGAAAGCTGCTGCTGCTGCTGCTGCTACTGCTACTACTACTACTACTACTACTACTACTACTACTACTACTACTACTACTACTACTACTACTACTACTACTACTACTACTACTACTACTACTACTACTACTACTACTACTACTACTACTACTACTACTACTACTACTACTACCACTACTACCACTACTACTACTACTACTACTACTACTACTACTACTACTACTACTACTACTACTACTACTACTACTACTACTACTACTACTACTACTACTACTACTTCTACTACTACGACCACTACTATTGCTACTACTACAATTTGATCCATATTAGTTAATTCCATGTAATATTTTTCAGTTGCCATTTCAATCTCTTTAGGTTTTTCCTGTCTTTCACTAAGTTTTTGCCATCTTTATAATCCTGATACCATTTAAAGAAAACTGCAAGAAGTCAAAGGTTAAGAAACTAGTATCACCTTAAAATCAATGCAAAAAACAGTAAAGTGATGTCTTCGCCCATGAAGATATCACTGGGTCGATCTGGTTTCATATTCTTTTTTGATACAAATGTTTTAACCTCCTTTGAACTTTTTTTCAAATACAGATTGACTATTTGAATTTTAATAATTTTCTGTTATGGCATTTTAGGTCTGTGAACCTATTTGTGAGTGTCTAACGATTTTTTATAAATTTTCTTTACGCTTTTGCTTCTCCCGTAAGATTTAGTAATGTTGTCATCTGAAATTCGTAAAAAATCTTCTCTTAATAAAAATTATAAGCTTTGTGTGGTATTTGAGTCAATAATCATAGACTGTGTTTAGTAAGTTTCTAACTTTCAAAGTCAGTATACTCTATTTATTATCATAAATTTCGTATCAATATCACTTTGTTTAAAGTGTCTTAAATGAATTATATACAATCTATAATAATTTTTACATTTGATTTACTCCAATTATCTTCTGCCCCTTTTTGATTCCTTCTCTCTCTCTCTCTCTCTCTCTCTCTCTCTCTCTCTCTCTCTCTCTCTCTTTCTTATACTCTGTCCATTTAGTCTCTATGTAATTTATTTAAGTTAAGTATTTATGTACTTGGTAAACATTATAATTATGATAATTTGCAGGCCTAGAGCTAATACTTGAAAGCCAGGTGCAGTTTGGATTTTTATCTTTTACTATGCATTTTAGATAGCGCAGTTGTTTGACTTTTTCTTCTCTTTTTGCTTCAATTGAACCTGCCTTTATCAACGTTATCAATAAAATATGTTGGAAATAAACCATGTCATATATCACGCTTATTCTTACAGACATTTTAAGCTGTTATGTTCTATCTCAATTTCAAAGAGTCGGATCTTTGCTTAGACACGGCCAGACTAAATTACTTGAAATGAAAAAAAGACCAAAACATTTTGTTTTTCTTTTTGCAATCTTAGTCAAACTTGTGGTTTGAACTGATGATGCTTAAGTTTACCCGCAGTAAGAAAACAACACAAAAACATTGTTTGTGATTCAGAAAAAAGATGGATAGATAGAAGATAAAGAGAGAGATATATAGATAGATAGATAGATAGATAGATAGATAGATAGATAGATAGATAGATAGATAGATAGAGAGAGAGAGAGAGAGAGAGAGAGAGAGAGGTATATAAACAGCGACAGACAGACAAAGGCAGATCGACAAACGGAGGCAACGAAAAAGACGGGACAGAGAGAGAGAGAGACAGAGAGAGACAGACAGACAGACAGACAGACAGACAGACAGACAGAGATTGAGAGTGAGAGAGCCAGAGAGAAAGGCTGGCAGTTGTAAAGATAGAGTCAGACGAAGTTAATGGTGATAGAGAGAACATCAGAGACAGAAAGAAAGAGGTATAGAGAGATACAGGCGAACAGACAAACATATTGATAAATATTTCGGAGAGTCGGAGAGAGCAAAATCATAGAGAGAGAAAAAGAGAGTGAGAATATGCATATATAAATGAAGCAGTCGATAAACCGAGTGCCTGAGTTGCAAAGAAACTGGTAAGAATAAGAAGAAAGACGATTGTTCTAGGCCAGGAACTTGATTATCGGGAGATGACTGTATGCCATTGTGAACCGTACAATCATCAAAAGAGGCAACTGTTCTTCATATTGTATCAACAATGTCTTAAATATAGTAGGACTTTATTTTTTTTTTAAGAATATATATTTGCTGAACCTTTAGTCGCTACTAGTTAGAAGACTTAAGATTTCTATCTTTACGTATATTCGTTCTTTATATGATCAAAGCAAAAAGCAATAGTAGTAGTAGCAGCAGTAGATCTAGGAGTAGGAGTTTGGGTAGAAAATATATTTATAGATATCTATGAGTTTATGTGGTACTAAGCATTGATAAGGAAGAGGTTTGAAGTGAAAAGGACCGAAAAGTGTTTGCCTGGATTTATAGATGTAATTTAGAAATTTATATCTTTGAGGCATCTCCTTACTTAAACATTATGTGGAACTATTGTAGCAGAAAACACAGAGCACCATTAGTTTTTGTTTGTGGAAAATACAAATTGGTGTTATTGGTATGCACAATAAAAACCATAAAATAGAAGAGTTTTACTTACTAATATAATACAATTTTATTGATTTCGTGAAGAAGACAAAACATCTGGTGCTGCACTACAACAACACACCCCACTGCTCAAAAACCTAATTATCGCTTGGTTAGCACTGATGTAGACAAGTGCGGGTGGTCGGTGGCGATGATGATGTAACGACACTGACTGTTGACAAGATAAGTTCTTGTTCTCGATTTCGTGGACCTTCTTAATATGATCAGAGCATTACAATACTTTAGTTTCTGTAAAGATTGAGATTTCAAAAAATATATCTCATACTCTTTTGCGAGATTTATGGACATGACGAATTATATTTCATTAGGAGATTGGTCAGCCTAGGTCTTTAATGTCCATATTAACCCAACAAAAAATGATTTACCTACAAGTCCATTTGGAAAATAAAAGACAGTTCTGGGTCGACTTTTTCTATGGAATTATCCTGAGAAGGCCCAGCCCTTATTTTTTTTACTTCAGAACTATAATTTGTCATTAGACACAATCCTCACTGCTCGAAAAACAGGCTACCTATAGATGTTGAGATCTTCTAATCGGCTTGAATCTCATCTTGCCTGGGGTATTTTCATCGTGCACGAAGAAGAGGAGCCCGTCAAAACAGGTTTGCTATCAAGCACGAAGGCTCTGTTAAATAAGTATAATCCAAATAAACATACTAAGTGCCTGAGAAAAGAGTATTTTTTTTTTCATATAGTCTGCCCATCTCTATCATAGTCTGCAAGGTAAAGGCATTTTTGCCTATCAAAGTTTAGGATAAGTCGAACTGAAGGGAGCTGAAAAGATGGAATCTTTAAACCTTTGAGTGACGCCTAGTTCTTGAACCCGCGAAGGACCTATTACTTGTGCTTTTTTAAAAACTAGAATACAAATTTATTCTAATTGAACCGAAAACATTGAGCAAATAGTGTAGCGAGCAATGACAGCGGGCGCTTATTTAAGGACTGAGACATGATCTATGGCCAAGATATTTTGTTACGGTCGTTTCTTGACACCTCTACATTCGAGTACATGCTCATACACTCAGTCTGTGTATAGAAGATAATATATGAAGCTGCTTAAGATTTTGCCTAAGACAGACCTTTCGAAAAATGGGATGCATTCAGATTTGAATAATGACCGCTTTTGTCACTACATAGTTTTTTTTTTGTTTTGTTTTTTTTTTTTTTATTTTTGTTTTTTTTGTTTTTTTTTTCTTTTTATGTATTTTAAGCCAAAATAGGATTTGAAATGGCAGCAGAATTCAATAAAAGTCTCACTTGTTTTATCAGTCACACATGATGATTTACACAGGAAAAAGGATGGCAATAACGTTGCGTTCCTTTGTTGATAAAAAAAAATATTCAAACTGCGGTTACTGTAAAAAGAAACAAAAAAAAGACCTGAGTTTTATATATGAACGCTCAATCTGTTGAACATACACACAGACACACACAATCTCTCTCTCTCTCTCTCTCTCTCTCTCTCTCTCTCTCTCTCTCTCTCTCTGTCTCTCCCTCTCTCTCTCTCTCTGTTTCTCTCTCTGTCTGTTTCTCTCTCTCTCTGTATCTCTCTCTCTCTCTCTCTCTCTCTCTCTCTCTCTTTCAACATTAGAAATAAAAAAATTATCTGGAATATATAAAATAGGCATGTTTAGACAAAACCATATATTATTAAACTGTGATCATATAGCAGCCTTTTTTGAGGATTTGTAGCTGCCTCATTCAATTTACTACATGATAATGAGTCTTCAGAGGAAACTCAAAAGAGAGTGGTATTTTAAAACAATACTACCAGTTTAGGGTAAAAAAATAGCCTATGTCTGGGCGTGTTCAATGTACTTTTTTTGTCCTTTTTATCATATATATATATATATATATATATATATATATATATATATATATTATATGTATATATGTATATCTCAAATCATGAGGCTATCATGAGGTCATGTAGTTTCTTTTTAAATACATTATAATTTCGAAGTTGGAATAACGCTTTAGTGATAACTGTAACAATCTTCGTTAAAAAATTGTTTTAAGAGAGATACACGGCTTCACAGCTACATAATATTTCGCTAAGCGACTTAAGTCACTCAGTATTGACTAAACGTGTAGAGGTCTAGGGGCAAAAGGGCGTGTGTAGAGCCGAACCTTCTCCGTTTCTTCGCTTTTTTAAGGCCCAGACAGAGTGGGCGCGTCTTGCAGGCGTTTTCGGCGCATCTTTTTGATGCGCTGCGCTGATTCCGCGACGCCCCTAAGACGCGCACAGTAAACAGAGTGGAAGCGTCATGCACGCGTTTTCGGCGCATCTTTTTTTTTTTTTTGCAACGTTTCCGTTTCTGAATACAGAATCGAAGAACAACTAAATCAGTAGACCTAGTGCAATGGACAAAGAAAGTGTTTGTTCAATGGTTAATGCTCGCTTGGATGTACAAACAACGAAGATCCAGGCGACGATATTGGGTCCATAGGATAAATCAAAAGCGGAATGTATATGGTGAATACCATCACCTCATGGATGAAATACTATCAGATGAGGAAAAATGTATCGGTTACATAAGAATGAAGCCATCAACTTTTCTATTGTTGTTGGACAAGATACGGCCCTATATCACAAAGAAAACGACCAATTTTCGGAAGCCTTTGTCTCCAAAGGAACGTTTGGTCATCACTTTAAGGTAAGGTTTAATCTAAGCATTAGTATTGGGCAAAATGAATCACAGAAAATGACTCCACTAGAAAATAAATTGTAGAAATACAGGACGCGACGTTTCTATATGATAACTGGCACAATCAATAAATTGAACGAAGGACGAAACAACACTTCCAGGTAATTAGTTTGAGAAAAGCAATCGGAGATAAACATATTACTTGGAAGTGTTGTTTTGGTGTAATTTTATCTTTTAATTTATTCAACGTGCCACCGAAAGATTATAAAAACAAAACGTCGCGCCTTGTATTTCTACATTTTATTTTTCTAGTGGAATCATTTACTATGTTTTATTCTGTTCTTTGTCATTGCTTGCTCCGCTGTGTTTCTTTTCATTCATATTGTTGTATGTTGTATTCCAAATGATGTAGGCAGAATAGATTATAATAATAACAAAAAGAACAAAACGTAATAGCCAAGAACAGGGAAATAGGCCTAACAGTATTACATTTTTTTATCTTCTATTCTCTCGTGCTAATTAAAAAATAAACAATAATAAAAACAGATCAAGAGTAGACATTTCTCTTTTTATTAAAACTTTAAAACATTATAAAGGGTTTTTTATCAACAGCTATTGCCGATAACGGAATAATAAAATGATGATTGTGACAATAATGATGATAATGACGATGATGATGCTGATAATGATAATGATTATAATAATGATGATGATGATGATGATGATGATGATGGTGGTGATGATGATGATGATGATGATGATGATGATGATGATGATATTGCCGAGAAAAATAACAATGATATTTATACTTGAAGTAAATTGAAAGGAATGCAATGAATACATCTTTCTAGAATCCAAAGAACTAAAAAAAAAACGCAAGAATACACAAACCCATGCTAAATTGGCATGAAGATTTTGAAAATTAAATTGCTTTCAAGCGTATGCATTTTAGGCCTCATCAACAGTTCGGGTATTGCTGATACTGTGACATGTGTTCAAAGTCAAATCGAGCGGCATTGGTGGATGTCTCCGGCAGAGAGCCATGACCATACTGGTTATACTGGTCCAAAGGGCGTAACCCATAACAATTGGTGTCAGAACTAGCAGATGAGCGCTGGTCTCTGTCGTTGTGTCTGGCTACAGAAGAAGTAGAGTTTAGACTTCTTTTCATATACTTTAAAACAACCATATGAATCTCCCCCTGACACTCCATCCTGTCAAGAGGGCTCATTTGCTGAAGTTTGGGGACAAGATTTAGGAAAAAATGTTCTTCTTCACTTATTTCTTGTTTTTTGTTATTAGCCAAACGCTTGGCTGCATCAATCATTTCCGTTTCAAACGCACCCTGTGATGCCCGCTCCTGTGGAAAAGACCTTTTGGGGCGTTTGTTTATATTTTCATTGTTCTTTGGAGATGACTCCTGGTGGGTGAGAATATCTGGGTCTATCTCTGCTGTAGACCCATTTAATGGTGTTGGTGCTCGCGACCCAGATGCCTCCAAGGAAAACGATGAAGGGCTGTTCTGTGGTGCTACATCAGCACCTGCAGCAGTGTCGTCATCTGGAGATAGAGGCTCCATGTTGGTGGTACTTTGCCTACATCCGGTGTAGGCCTTTACAAATAGCATTCGATCGTAAAGATACCATTTTCTTTTTACACCACCTGCTGAGCCTGATTTTTGAGGCTCGCGTAAAATCTTCAAAAAATAGTCTCTGAGCTGCTTCCACCGCTTCCTTGCATCATTCTCTGAGGAAAAAGAATAAAAAAGAACAAAAATTAAATTAATGCAAACGAAAAAAATGAAAATTGTACAAAATAAAAACTTTTGTTTACTTTTTACTTTCAGATATCTCTGTTCTGGAGAGAGCCATGTTTCACTTTCATTCCATTTTCGAGCCGGTGTTTCGACCATCAGAAGTATCACAACAGAAACGTGCACTGTCTTATGGGATGTGCTTCAAAAAGAAGTAATGCCTATTCCAGACAAAGAAATGTGGCTAAGAATCGCGGATGGTTTCAATGAAAGATTTCAGTTCCCAAATTGTTTGGGATCTATTGATGGTAAACATATTCGGATCAAGAAGCCCAACAGATCTGGATCAACGTTTTATAACTATAAAGGTTATTTTTCTATTGTTTTGCTTGCTGTCACTGATGCTGATGGTAAATTCATCATAATAGATGCAGGCTCGTGTGGTAGCAATAGTGATGGCGGTGTTTTTTCTCGCTCTGCATTTGGAGAAAGACTACTTGCAGGCAAGCTTGATTTACCACATGAAGCGGTGGTACCCGAGACAGAGATTACTCTTCCATTTCATTTGTAGCTGACGATGCCTTTCCATTGAGAGAGAATGTGATGAAGCCTTATCCAAACCGCCAATTGACATTAGACAAAGAGATATTTAATTATCGGTTATCTCGTGCGAGGAATTCAGTTGAATGCTCTTTTGGAAAAATTTCGCAGATGTGGAGAATACTACTCCGCCAGATGGATGAACAGCCTGATGCCGCTACAAATGTAATCAAGGCCATCACTGTGCTTCACAATTTCATTCTCATGCAAGAAACTGAAAGGTCTGTTGTACAGCACACTGAAAACGATATGGCTGAGCCAAGAGTATTGACATATGACAAGATGGAGCTGTCAAGAAGCAGAGCTACCAAATGTGGTTTGCAAGTGAGAGATAAGTTAAAGGCGTATTTCTTATCCCCACAGGGTGCCTTGCCATGGCAAAGAAGCAAGTGCTTTAATACATAATAATTACATAATATGTTTTAAAGTGAGTGTTTCCAATAAATCGACATATTGTCAAATAAATGAAATAAACTCTTTCTTGTCATATCTTCTAAAACAATGCATTGTAGTAGATATGTATAAATATTATGAGATAAATAGAAGACAGATGGGGAGAAAACCTAGGAGAAATGGGATATCGAGGGGAAATAAAGGGAGGAGGGAGGGAGAGAGACAGAGAGAGAGAGAGAGAGAGAGAGAGAGAGAGAGAGAGAGAGAAGGAGGCGAAAGAGAGAAACATAGAGGCAGATGAATTAATACATTATGCAATTATTTAATAGATTGTTACTTACCACTACATCCTACTTCGGTAGCAACTTTCTTCCATTCAGAGGTAATGAAATTGCGGTTGCTGTAGTTCTCATCGGCTTTGTCATAAAGCCATTTTCTTTTCTCAACCGCCTGGATCAATGTCTCTGTCTCCATTTTGCACTCTGAACTCCACAAACAACACACTACACACCTGGCGGCAAGCCGCAAAAATGCTTGAAATTTTATTGCAGCAGCAAGTGCACTTGCATCACATTTTTTTGCCTCGTCTGCTCCGCCTCGGCGCCGCGTCTACTCTGCGCTACCCACAGTCCGTTTGTAAATAAAATCAAGCAGCATCAGAAAGATGCTTTGATTCCGCGTCGGCGTCGCGTTCGCGCCCACTCTGCCAGGGCCCTTTTAATAAGCTTCTTTCGGCGCCGCGTCGGCGTCGCGTTCGCGCCCACTCTGCCAGGGCCCTTTTAATAAGCTTCTTTCGGCCGTCTTTAGTAACTTCACGCGTTGCGCTTAACATGGTCACACTTCTTTCCGTGCTCTGCCTTTGATTCGGATTACTACTTATCTTCATATGTTTTATTATTACCTTTTCCGACACTGACTATATGACAGTTATTGTTTTTTTTTTTTTTTTTTTGGATATACATAATATATTGCGAAGGAGTCCATACAAACTAAGACTTTTTTTTCCTTTTGGTCAAATCACAGACTATGGAGCTGATCATCTAGTTTCTGGATCTAGACGTGAGCTTTTTTTTCCATTTGAATCACACATACGTTATTTTATAGTTCCTGATCCTCTGACTCTTCATTCTATGAGTTTTAATTTCTTAACTCGCTCTCTAGGTAACAAAAACTATTTTTCTTCCGCGCATAACACTATTCGCCTTCCGGGCAAGATAGTTTCGCCTTCTGGGCAATATAGTTTTACATAGCATAGTGGATGATTATTTTACTCAAACCTTCCGGGCAACATAACTTTCCCCCAGACTACTGGGGAAAAATACGCACTATTTTTCAACTCGCTAGCCTTTTAGTATACAGGCCTACACCTGTCTTTTGCTGGAAATTGAATTAATATTACTATCCTCGCCATCTGAGTTTTGCACGCTTGTAGAGAATATAATTTTATCCTTGACTTTTTCTGAAAGTATGGAAGAAAATACACTATCAATCCACGAAGAAATAGATATCGGTAAGAAAGGATGTAACAAGACAAGTATAGCAGAGGTACATGTAGTTCCATAGAATACTGATATACTCAACAACCTGATTAATCAAATGAAAGAAAGAAAACATTCTTCTTCTTCTTCTTCTTCTTCTTCTTCTTCTTCTTCTTCTTCTTCTTCTTCTTCTCCTTCTCCTTCTCCTCTTCCATCTCCTTCTTCTCCTTCTGCTTCTCCTTCTCATTCTCCTCCTTCTCTTTCTCCTTCTTCTTCTTCTTCTTCTTCTTCTTCTTCTTCTTCTTCTTCTTCTTCTTCTTCTTCTTCTTCTTCTTCTTCTTCTCTTCTTCTCCTCCTCCTCCTCCTCCTTCTTCTTCTTCTTCTTCTTCTTCTTCTTCTTCTTCTTCTTCTTCTTCTTCTTCTTCTTCTTCTTCTTCTTCTTCTTCTTCTTCCTCTTCTCCATTGGCGCCAGAGCGCTCTCCAACTCAAGAACATTCACTGAGTGGGCGGAGAAAAGTCATGACTAGATCGCATAGCTGGGTTCTACTCGATTTTTTTTTACTCTCCATTGGGTATCTGGTCCGCTGGTTCAGGGTGATGCGGGCACGGCACATCCCGGTCCGTGGAACGTTAAGCTCCGGTCCAAGTGCCTAAAATTAAATCTATGGACTCGGCACCGAATGCAGGCGACGGCCCTCGAGTCATTAGGTAGCAACTGAAAGATCACATCCATTACATTCCCCAGCACCTTTGTAAATACACACACACAGACATACCCACATGCCGCGTGGCCACAGTCTATAGTATCACTCACACGCGTACTTTGGCTTAGTGTCGCCAATATCTAAAAATATGGATTAGACTGCGGCTGCGTAGAGTAAAAAAAAAATAATTTCTTAAGGAGGGAAAAAAGCTGGCCAGTGGTTTAATGAGTGGAGTTGGGCCTAGATGAAAGTGGTATAACAGAAGAACTTTTGAACACCACAATTAAAGTCTAATTAAAAAACAAAGTGAATTCAGTAAAAACTATATAATTTAAGGGAATCAAACAGAGACTTGAAAGCAGAGATGATGCGAAACAATAGGATATTTATATCCGAGTAATGCATGTAACATGAATATGTCATTTTTTATCATAATAATAATAATAATAATAATAATAATAATAATAATAATAATAATAATAATAATAATAATAATAATAATAATTATAAAGAATGATAACCTGAGCGTGCTGTTGCAACTGAAATGTATTAAGTATAAAAAATCAACGAACATTCACATAGCAGCAGTTACTAGATTTGCTCATTAACCAAAAAAAAAAAAAAAACCAACAAACAAACAAAAGTAAAAATGCTTATTTCGTTAACAGTAAGTGATTTCATTGAAATAATATAAACTCGTTATTTGAAAACGCAATAAGCATTAGGGACAAAAATGTAATAAGTAAAGACAAAACAAAAGGAGAGGATGATTCTAATCTGCAAGGGCGAACTTTCTATTCATTGATTGATTTATTAATACTCGGTTAAAAAATATTCGAAAGCCTAGAATTTCACATTCAACACAGCTCTCAGAGCAGGTTACCTCACAAGCCTTGTCGCAAATTACCACACTTTCTGAGCAAATTAATACATAAGTCTTATGGGCAAATTACCACGCTCTCTAAAGCAAATTACTACACGCCTTGTGGGCAAATTATCTAACAAAACACATTATTTCTCAAGCCTTCAGAGCAATATTTGAGAGTTCTGTCGACTAGGCAAACCCAGTATAATGGATTACGATCAATGATGCTGGGACAAATGGATAGAAAGACACCGAAACGGATGATTTGTCGAGTACCGTAAGCCAAAATAACGATGTTGATGATGGAAAATATGGTGAAATTTCTGATGGTAAAAACGCGAAAATGATCATCGTCTTCCTCATCTTCATCGAACTCATCTTCGTCGTCTGCACCTCCTGACCCTCCTCCTCATAAAAAAGAATGTTAGTCGGAAGAAAACTGGTAGAAAGAGCGAACAGATAGTGAAGACATGAGATGATAATAACCTCCACCTCCCAATGTCAGGCGATGAGAGGATTTTTCCGACAATGAGTCATGGAGAAAGGAGTACCAATCTCGGGCAATCAGGCGCCAAGCGTGGCGCGTCGAACTTAGGGGACAGTGACGTTGAACTGGACGATGACTGGTATAAAGAAGCAGCAACAGTTGCCGAATACGAGGCAGATGAAGGAATAGGACAGCCAACAGCAGACCACTTGGCTCGAAATATAGACATGTCACTGACTGAACAGGTAAAAGACGAGAAAATGAAACTAAAGTTGAGAGATACGAAAGTCCTCGGAATGGTTTAGCTCTTACGACACGAAAGTCAAACAAAGCCGTATCACTAGTTCTCATTTGTTCATATGAAAAAAAAGAAGGAAAGGAGCTAAGGGCTTTTTTTTTGTGATGGCGACAGGTTTGACGTAGGATCTTCAAGTTATTTAAAAGTCAAATAAGATTTATTATTCCAAATATTGACTTTTTTTAATTTTTTTTGTATTGGCGACAGGTTTGACGTTGGATCTTAAAGTTTTTGAAAGTCAAATTAGGTACTTTATTCCAAATTTTGACTTTGTATGTTTTGCAATCTCTATTTAGAGGTTTACTTATTAGTTGCTGAAGTGTACATAACAGTTTTTGTAAACATTTTGCTTGTTCTCAAGATGTGCACAGTGACAATTCAGTGTTTCTTTGTTATTTGAATCGAGTGACAATGTTATATGTGTCTGTACTAGGCTCATGGATTTAACAATCTGCATCATCAACATAGACAGGGCGATGGACACTCGTCTAGATTTGTGTCTGAGAACAAATCGTTGATTAATGCTCTCGGTGCATGGCAGGGCTGTCGTCTAGTGGGAGGTTACGGTCCGTGGGTGCAACTTTGATCATTGTGAATGGTCGCTTGTAGTTTTTCTTTATGTAACCCTACCTAGCTGGGTGGATATTCCCTTAACTAACTTAGTCACTACTACAATAGGACCCACTGGTCTAGTTGCCTATAGAAGCTCAGTGCTTCTTCCTACTCTAAGTAATTGCAGGCTCTAACTGGTTATGGTAGCGTGCCTAGCAGCCGTGCAATACTAAAGAGTTCACACTCTTGGGTCCTTGAGTATCAGTGGAGTACTAAGGCCACTGTTCCCTAACTAATACGAGTGGGTGTCGAGACTTGACAAGAATAGAATAGCTACACTCCAGACGAAGAACACAAAAGAGAAAAGTTAAAGTTACCACCTATAATATGTTTATTCCACGAATAATCAATGAATGGAAGCAATTCTCAAAGAATAAAATAAAAAAAGTACAAAGATGATCGACAAGCAATCAGGCAATAAAGGTACTAACAAATGGTCAGAATACTAAATAGAAGATACTAATAAAATGGTCAGAACAGAAGATATCCAAACCAAATGCCTACGGTAATGAAAATGCCTAATAGTCAAAATAGAAATGATCCAAACAAAATGCCTAATAGTCAAAATAGAAATGATCCAAACAAAATGCCTAATAGTCAAAATAGAAATGATCCAAACAAAATGCCTACGGTAATGAAAATGCCTAATAGTCAGCCAACGCTAAGAAAGAAAAGAAATAAAACACAATATTAGACATACAACGTAATCAATAAGATAACCATCAATCATTCTATTAACCTTAAGTAAAAGTTCAACTTAGCAGAACAAGCATAATTAAATTTCATGTTCTCAATCTAACACTGTAACAGTCAAGGTCAATCCTACTGTATCGGTATGATCTTATAATTAATAGGTAAAGACAAAGGTAAACACAATATTTAGAGAGGAAAATTCATAGCATCATAGGAATAATAAAATCAGCCGTCTGTCATTTGAGTCAATGAATGTCTGAAGGGACGAAATTAATACTTACAGTAATAGTACTTAGAATCTGTTAAATTTACAAGGACAATGGCCTCGCGCTAAATACACCTAACTTAAGCTTTGCAACAACTTACCCCGAGTCACGGTGATAATCACGTAGAATTAAAACAAATGATAATCCAACACAAGTTTCACAATAGTTCAATAATCTCCACAATAACTTCTCCCTAAATTTCCAACGATACTACTGGCACTTCCAACGTGGCCTCCACATACTCCAAAAAGATACTGACTACGAGTCTTTCCGAGCTCTACAATTTATAGTCCAAGCTCAGTCGGCAAGGCCCCCGGTCAAAGACTTCCCTGGTTTCCCAGTTCGTCCCTAGAACAAGGGCCAATGCCGACCGAGGAAAATCTACTCCGTCGAACGGCACAACCCGTTTCCCCAACTAAACATCATCCGACCGAGATCATAGAATCTGCGGAAGGCATCGTTACATCTACGAACTACATTTAGCATCTCCCGATCAAAGTATGTCGAAAGCCGACCGAAGAAAAGCCTCTCTGGCCAGCTGGACAGAAATGAAAGAACAAAGTATCTTCCGAATTATTACACTTTGATAATTTAAAGAAAAAAGAATAAACCGCTAGAGGGGCGGAGACTACTTTCCCGCCACTAAACTAAGTCTACTAACAAGCTAGAAGCACACTTGGCTCCACCCACAAGCTGATAATTGATATACTAAAGATTCTAAAGACCTACTGCTGCGCCCCAAATAAATAATTATACCAGCCTCCTTACACTCGCCCCACAAAAAATTGTTCGGCTCCGACGAACTGAACTTAACCTCAATACTCAACCCTAAGGTAAGGTCAACAGTACCACCAAAGTAAATAAACACAGCAAACTCTCCTACCGGGACACGATCATCATTGCGTAACGGAAACACTCACGCCACGAGATAGACGGCACTACTGATATAATGGAAAAGTTCAAAGGAACGGTGCGGCAGTACGGAACATAATGCGGGAAACAGAAGGTGAAGGTGGGGTCAGTCGACTGTCCAGTCAATGATAAAAAATGAGGTCATCCCAAACGTCATTACTATAGATACTTAGGCCTATCCAAAATAAAACCGATACAAAAGATTTAGATCATTCAAAATATCATCATTATATAGTGTGAATAATTAGAACAAACTGAGCACAAGATTAAAGTACAGTGCTAAATTACGCTTAACAAGTGCAGCATCCTCTCTCGATAGGAATATCTTATACCATATAAATCAATAGCAAGCAGGTTACACAGATTGGCATTATATATGTTACAACATGTGACACTAGAGGCATGCAAAAGTCGTGGCAAGAATAAATGGTATTTCATGATATAATTAGCACAGTCGAGGAATCGTTACTTGGCAACCCGACGTATAAAAAGGCATAAAATTGAACAACACCCCATAAGCCAAACAGTGAACATGAAAGAGCAAATATAGAAAATTGACATTAGAATATGCATGGTTACAAATGAATTAAAAGAGAGCGTTGCATAAAAACAGCAGGTAAAAAAGGTAAAACATTGTAGACAAAATGCACAAAATTGTGGAAAGAACAAAACACAACACATAGGACGTGGAGCTCCAGAACGACACAGGCACATTAAAACATTCAACATTATAAATCATCAGTGCTCAAAGCAATAGAAAAACAAGATGGTCAGCAATAAAGGGAAAAGAAATGGAAATGATCAGTAAATACTTTCCCTAGACATCGTCCTCCAGAGAGGATATTATTACCGAACTAGTAGCCTGTAGATCTGATCCACGCAACACAGATTATGAATTATGATACTTATTAAATTCACAATCATTCTCAAGAGTTTCTCCCACATCTACTTAAACGAAAAATCCTTTTTCTCCAGTCACCATGTACAGTAGATAATTAAAGTCTATACTGAACATCAGGATACAATTATAGTTTTAGTACTTAAAAGAAACACCTCAAGAGATAAAGCAGGTATACAGTATAATGCGTCCAGCTCTCAACAGTCGGGATAATCATACAGCTGCCAGAGCGGACCTAAGAAAAATCTCATCGAGTCCCAGACTCGGTTTCTACATCAACCCTACTATTATATGGGATAGGGTTCGAATCTCTCCCAAAACCATTCTTTACTCGCCTTTTACGATCTGGTGAAATGGGCAAACCAGTGATCCTATTCTGAACTCCCCGCTCCGAATAGCGGGCCCCGGGATCACACGGGTGTAGAATAAGAGTCCCAGACTCGTTCTCTACGCCAACCCTATGATTATATGGGATAGGGTTGAGTCTCTCCCAAAACCATTCTTTACTCGCCTTTTACGATCTGGTGAAATGGGCAAACCAGTGATCCTATTCTGAACTCCCCGCTCCGACTAGCGGGCCCCGGGATCACACGGGTGTATAATAAGAAATAGAGATAGGCTTACAAACATAAATCACATTCGATTACCCCCTCATCCCTCAACTAAAAAATGTAAAATAATACATTGTTAATCAGTACAACTGTTAATTAAAAACATAGTTGCACATCGCAAGGTCGTAGGTAACACAGAAATTCATAAACCATCATATTCAATATAAATCGTCAAGTGAGCAGTTACCGGTATTAGTAGGCAGGATAAAAAGACAGTAAAAGAAAACAATGAAAATTAAAATGCAAGAAAATCATAAGAAAAAAAAACCAACCAAGTCAAGACCGTCACAAAGTGTTCTTGATATTAAATTAAAAGGTCCCTGTGTTTGTAATCATAGTTTGTATTCCATAAGCGTAACTTTATAGGCTATCCAACTGCACGCGCAGCGCCTCAGTGCAGTCATAACAGGCAACACTACAGCATCACACGGTCTTCTCTCACATGTAGTCCTTCAGTCTATAGTGCGCTAGGCGGTAGGGCACAGCCTAGTAAAGACCAAAGCGATCAGGCCTACGAGAGCTCCGCCTTGATCGGCGAGGAAGTCGCTGCTCGTCCGGTAGCACAGGTAATGAGGCGTCCTTACGCTGGTGGGTCAGCGCAGATGGACCAACCAGCGGCCTGAGCTCACGGAAGGTCACTCTCCTTTTATCTGTGCTATCTCCGCATGGTGTTATCACTGCTGGCCCACCTGCCGATGCTGGTAGCTCAGCTAACTGGTAAGTCTGCTCGCTAAACTTGTCCTGAATCTTGTTGCGTCCCAGGGGGTGTTGCCGCAACAATACTTTGTCGCCAATCTCTGGTCGATAGGCTGTGGTCACGTGGGGCTTCTCACGCTGTTTAGCAGCAGACTTGATGCGGGCTAGGGCTAGCTCGTGGATCTGTCGTAGCCGCTTCACGTGCAACGAAAGGTATTCTTGGGCACTGGAGTAGACCCCTTGGGATGTATGATTTATGAAGAGATCCAGGGGTAGGCGAGGTTCCCGCCCAAACAGAAGAAGAAAGGGGCTTTCCCCCGTTGTTGCGTGAGGGGTGGAGTTGTAGAAGAAAACCAATTCTTGAATATAATCAGGCCAGCGCCGCTTCTGTTCAACGGATAATGTCCTCAAGAGATCATGCAAGGTGCGATTAAAACGTTCGCACACCCCGTTACCTTGGGGGTTGTAAGGCGTGGTGCGGCTTCTTTGTATGCCGTAATGCTCGCACAAGCATCTCACTATTTCTGCGTCGAAGCTCCTCCCCTGGTCAGAGTGAAGCCGTAGCGGGACCCCATAGTGAGGAATCCATTCCCGTAACAACACCCGTGCGACAGTACGCGCCGTTTGATCTCTGGTCGACGCTGCTATCGTCCATTTGGTGAACACGTCCGTGCAGACCAGTACATCCTCTCGCCCATCCGATGCCCGTTCTAGCTTCGTGAAATCTATAGCCACGAGTTCCAATGGGGCCGTTGATATTAAGTGGCCCGTTGTTTGCGAAAATTTCACTGGTGGGGTCTTTGCCACCTGACAACGATTGCAGGATGCACAGTAATCCTGGGTGTCCGAGGTCATACGCGGCCAGTAGCAACGCCTGCGTAAAAATTGTAACGTTCGTTCTGCTCCTTGATGGCCATTCTGGTCATGGGCCAACATCAAAACTTGCGGAACCAGTGACGAAGGAATGACCACCTGTTGCAATGGGACAGTCCCAGCGGGGGTACACCTCCGAACCAAACAGCCATCGTCGAGTGTTAATCTCGGCCACTGACGCAACAGAAGTTTGCTAGTGCTGGACAGATGAGTGGGTCCGTCGCCTTTTGGTTTCTGCCCCGTCCTCACATGACCTATTACGATCGCAATATCGGGATCCTCAAGCTGACTCTCTTTGATATTATCTAAACCGAGGGAAGACGTGTTTCCGACCTCTGTTGCGACCAATGTGTGAGGCAAGGCAGTAGATGACTCGCAGTAGCCGATGACCCCCACTTCAGCTGGGATCAAAGTTGTTGGGGCTGTTAGCCCAGGCGCCGCTGAGGTTCGAACCATACAACAGTCGGTGTCAGTCTCGCCGCCTCCCACCGGGCTCTCGACGGGGTACCGTGATAGCGAGTCGGCATTAGCGTTCTGCTTGCCTGGCCGGTATTTGATGTCCAGATCAAAAAGGGCTAGCTCGGCTGCCCAACGTTGTTCTACAGCTCCGAGTTTGGCAGTTTGTAAGTGGCTCAACGGGTTGTTATCTGTCATGACTTCACATTTCGAGCCAAGTAAATATCCTCTGAATTTCTCGGTCACTGCCCACTTGAGGCCTAATAATTCTAATTTGAATGAACTGTAGTTGCGCATGTTCCTCTCGTTGGGTCGCAATGAGCGGCTTGCATAAGCGATGACCCTCCTCCCATCACTCTGGTCTTGGCTAAGAACAGCACCTAATCCATCAAAACTAGCGTCGATGTCAAGGCGAAAGGGCTTGGTGAAATCTGCGTAGCCTAAGATTGGGGCTGAACAGAGTGCAGATTTCAAGTTGTTAAAGGCCTGCTGACAATCCTCGTTCCAAAATTTAGCTATCGGGGCGTGCTTCCTCTTCGAACTGACCGGATCTGCATTCACAGCCGAAGTAATGGCGTGTAAGGGCCTCGCAATCTTTGCAAAACCATCAATAAACTTCCTGTAATAACTAGCCAGGCCTAAAAAAGCTCTTAATTCCCGTATGGTGGAAGGAACTTTCCAATCCTGCACAGCCTTCACCTTGGCTGCCTCAGTGGCGATACCGTCGGCAGATATTACATGTCCCAGATAATCCACCGAGTCAGCTCCAAACTTGCACTTTTCAGGATTTAATTTGAGTCCAAGTTCTCTCAATCTTGCGAAAACCATTGACAATCGAGTCATATGGGTTTTAAAGTCATTAGCATAGACAAGGATATCATCAAGGTAAACTAGCATTATTTTAAAGACAAGATCATTCATCGATGATTGCATCAGTCTCTGGAAAGTAGCAGGAGCACCAGTTAATCCGAAAGGCATTCTATTGAACTCAAATAATCCTAATGGGGTGGTGAATGCTGTTTTTGACTTGTCTTTTTCCGCCATAGCGACTTGATGATAGCCGCAAGCCAAGTCTAAAGTAGAGAATATCCTCGCTCCACCAAGCGCATCTAATGACTCATCGATACGTGGAAGGGGAAATGCATCCTTCCGCGTGACAGCATTCAATCGTCGATAGTCAACACACATCCTTAAGTCCCCATTTGACTTTCTCACTAACACAATGGGGGACGAGTATGGACTGGTACTCTCTCGGATTACTCCTCTCTCCATCAAGCTCTTTAAATGTTGTCTTACTTCCTCAAACTGCTTAGGAGGTAGCCTTCTATACGGTTGAGAGACAGGCACGTCTGTAGTCACAGGAATGCGGTGGTGGACTTTGTCTGTGTACCCCAAGTCCATCTCACTCCAGGCGAAGAGATCATTGTGCTCCGCCAGCAAGTGACGTAAATCGACCCGGTGTGACCCGGTGACGCAACCGGCGATCATAGCTTCCATAGCCTGTGATGGGGGTGCGGGGCAACCACCTATGTCGGCTGTGTCTGAGAGCGTTACGTCGATCCCGTAACTGGTCGCGGCAAGGTTGAGGCAAGGGTCTTCCTTTGATAACAAGCCGACAACAGTGTTGCGCCTCAAAACAGTTGCGGTATCTCCAGCATTCACAAGCAGTGTGGTCAGTCTCCCAGCGCAAGCTTCGACTCTGACTGGCACAGCAAACACAGCGCCCTTTATCAAGACCGGCAGAGGCTCGACAATAAACTGACCCGCAGCAGACGGGTGGGGACCAGTAACGCTGACTGCTAATACCGTAGACGGAGGGATGCACGAATCTCGAGCCACTCTGACGTATTTTCCCACGGGTGGAGGTTGTGTACGCTGTGGTAGTGAAGAACTGGAGGAATCTGTGTTGAGGATCTCACTCCACGGGGAAATTTCTTGTAGAATATTCATCCCTATGATGCATGGCTCTGATGGCCGCTTGAGCTCTTCCTTCAGCACTAGGAAAACTCCATCCTTCACTGATGTTCCGAATATTGTCACATCTGAAATAAAGTACCCATCATAGGGAAGACTTAGTCCATTAGCGGCTGTAAGTTTCAGTGAAATATCCTTTTTTAGCTCCCAGCCCCTGGGCTGCACATAGTTCTCAAAGAAATCACGGGTAACGATGGATACCATGGAACCCGTGTCCAACAGACTTCTCACCTTGACATGGCCCCAGAGCAAGACATCTGTTACCGGGCATTGTCCAATAGCCTTCTTTGGTTCTCCACTATCACTCGCATTAGGTAATCCGATGGTGCTATTGTTATTATCTCGCAGCCACGTGGACCTCTCCTCTGCCCTGCCCCACCTTTCATTCAATCTAGGCGGAACAGGGCTTATTCGTTTCCCGACATTGCTCGGCAGTCACGGGAGAAATGGCCGTATTGGCCACACCTATAACAGGCAGCTCTGATCCTACTGCTGGTGCTTGTGTGTTCTGGTTGGGACGGGGCACGTGGGGGGCGCGGCTTGCAGTCACGGGAGAAATGGCCGTATTGGCCACACTGATAACAGGCAGCTCTGATCCTACGTTGGCCCCGCCCTGCTGGTGCTTGTGTGTTCTGGTTGGGACGGGGCACGTGGGGGGCGCGGCTTGCTCTGTCGTGTGAGGATTGTTGTTCCGTAACTGATTGGCTAGTCTGCTTTTCTTGTAGTAAGGTAGTTAGTTTAGCTACCTGTTCAGTTAGTAGTTTTAATGTAACCTCATCTGTCGGACGCGAGGCGGCGACCTGGCGCAGGTCAAAACTCTCCTCCTCTTCCCCCTCAAAATCACTATTGTCATCCTCCATCTTTTGTGCTTGGAGGCGTATCTCGTTGAATGTGGCATTTGGCGACGAGGTGAGCTGGCCCCGTAAATGCCGCCTTGTCTGCTTGTCCCTTAGGTTCTCGACGAAAGTGTCCCGCAGTTCACTGGTTGGGGACGGCTCGATCTCGGTGTCTCTTTGCCGCGAAGTCACGGCATCGAAGGCTTCTTTCAGCCTATGGGAAAAGGCACGGACGCCCTCATCCTTTCTCTGCTTGGTATTCAAGAAAGCCCTCTTTAGGGCAGGAAGAGTTCTTTTCTCCCCGTAGCACCTTTTAATTATCTCCAAGACCTGGTCAGCAGTGGCTGCTCTCCCCTCCAGGTGGCACCGTATTTCTCTTTCCACCTCTTCTCCGACTTTCTCATATAAATAGGAAATTTTCTCCTTGTCAGAGTCTATGTGTAGGCACTCCCAGGCCCTCTCAATGCGACAGAGGAATCTTGTTGTTTCCCCGACTCCTCCATCGCCGTAAAACTTATCAACCGTTATTTCTCTCGGTGCGTAGACGATCATCTTCTCTCGCTTTGCACTTGCAGCAGTCGGGGCTGGCTGACCACTAGGCATTGTACAAGACTAGGGGAAAGGAGCAAAAGGGAGGAGATCGGTGTTCCAACAAAGAAAGACAACTGAATAGGAAAACAACTAAAGACCTCAACTTCGACACCACTCTAGGGATATACTCAAAATATCCCACCGCTGCCACCAAATGTAACCCTACCTAGCTGGGTGGATATTCCCTTAACTAACTTAGTCACTACTACAATAGGACCCACTGGTCTAGTTGCCTATAGAAGCTCAGTGCTTCTTCCTACTCTAAGTAATTGCAGGCTCTAACTGGTTATGGTAGCGTGCCTAGCAGCCGTGCAATACTAAAGAGTTCACACTCTTGGGTCCTTGAGTATCAGTGGAGTACTAAGGCCACTGTTCCCTAACTAATACGAGTGGGTGTCGAGACTTGACAAGAATAGAATAGCTACACTCCAGACGAAGAACACAAAAGAGAAAAGTTAAAGTTACCACCTATAATATGTTTATTCCACGAATAATCAATGAATGGAAGCAATTCTCAAAGAATAAAATAAAAAAAGTACAAAGATGATCGACAAGCAATCAGGCAATAAAGGTACTAACAAATGGTCAGAATACTAAATAGAAGATACTAATAAAATGGTCAGAACAGAAGATATCCAAACCAAATGCCTACGGTAATGAAAATGCCTAATAGTCAAAATAGAAATGATCCAAACAAAATGCCTAATAGTCAAAATAGAAATGATCCAAACAAAATGCCTAATAGTCAAAATAGAAATGATCCAAACAAAATGCCTACGGTAATGAAAATGCCTAATAGTCAGCCAACGCTAAGAAAGAAAAGAAATAAAACACAATATTAGACATACAACGTAATCAATAAGATAACCATCAATCATTCTATTTAACCTTAAGTAAAAGTTCAACTTAGCAGAACAAGCATAATTAAATTTCATGTTCTCAATCTAACACTGTAACAGTCAAGGTCAATCCTACTGTATCGGTATGATCTTATAATTAATAGGTAAAGACAAAGGTAAACACAATATTTAGAGAGGAAAATTCATAGCATCATAGGAATAATAAAATCAGCCGTCTGTCATTTGAGTCAATGAATGTCTGAAGGGACGAAATTAATACTTACAGTAATAGTACTTAGAATCTGTTAAATTTACAAGGACAATGGCCTCGCGCTAAATACACCTAACTTAAGCTTTGCAACAACTTACCCCGAGTCACGGTGATAATCACGTAGAATTAAAACAAATGATAATCCAACACAAGTTTCACAATAGTTCAATAATCTCCACAATAACTTCTCCCTAAATTTCCAACGATACTACTGGCACTTCCAACGTGGCCTCCACATACTCCAAAAAGATACTGACTACGAGTCTTTCCGAGCTCTACAATTTATAGTCCAAGCTCAGTCGGCAAGGCCCCCGGTCAAAGACTTCCCTGGTTTCCCAGTTCGTCCCTAGAACAAGGGCCAATGCCGACCGAGGAAAATCTACTCCGTCGAACGGCACTATATAACCCGTTTCCCCAACTAAACATCATCCGACCGAGATCATAGAATCTGCGGAAGGCATCGTTACATCTACGAACTACATTTAGCATCTCCCGATCAAAGTATGTCGAAAGCCGACCGAAGAAAAGCCTCTCTGGCCAGCTGGACAGAAATGAAAGAACAAAGTATCTTCCGAATTATTAAAGAAAAAAGAATAAACCGCTAGAGGGGCGGAGACTACTTTCCCGCCACTAAACTAAGTCTACTAACAAGCTAGAAGCACACTTGGCTCCACCCACAAGCTGATAATTGATATACTAAAGATTCTAAAGACCTACTGCTGCGCCCCAAATAAATAATTATACCAGCCTCCTTACATTTATCTATGAGTGATTTATTTCGTTAGATATACCTTCCGATTTATTGAACTTCTTCAACTTGATTTAATGAAGTTAATACACTAATAAAAATAAGCACTATCGAATAGAATATTCATGCTCTCTTCACTCGTAGTTGTCAAACGAGAACCTTGGTCATGCGCGTGACTTAGCCTACTTTGTTCTAGGGAAGAACAGAGTTCAATTAATATTAATGCCTCACAAATGAGACGAGACAGATCAAATTACAACACTCAACAACAATATTTTGTGATATATTTTGTTTTCGATGTTGGCATATTCATTCTAAGCAATATCATCATTCAAATATTTTACTGTGCCAAACTAACACTCGTATTAAATTGTTCCAAACGGAATGTGTTGGCTCCCCACTCAAACGCAAAAAAGCTTTGCAATGCTCGAGCATTCTAAAAGTTGTAGGCTTAGAGAAATGAGAGACCCACACCAAGAACTAGTGTTAACGTCTACTCATTATTTTATTACCCATCGAGTGTCGGGTCCCATGGCTCAGTGTGCTGCGGGCACAGCACGTCCCGATCCGCGGTACGGCACTTCCCGAGCCGTGGGGCGGTAAGCTCCGATCCGAGGGCCTAAAGTTAAATCTAGGGACAGGCGATGACTCACGAGTCATCGAGTAGTAACTGAGAGGGCGCTCCACTAACACTTCTCGGCACTTTTGTAGGCGCAGACACATATAGTCTACAATATCATCCTTTTTTTCTGGGGGGGGGGTGGTCGGGGGGATGAGGTGATAGTGGTTTTGTTTCTCTTTCTTGGAAATCTCGTCAAAGGAGAAGTTCACTTTAGATATAGCATTAATCAATAATTAGTGTTTAACTTTAAGGACGCTAATAGCATGTGACACCAATTATTGTAATTTATCTCTTTAACAGTATACTCACATAATTGTTTCTTTATAAATTGTGTTCCTAGTAGGGCAAAAAAGTTCAGAAGACAATGATTTAAAACAGAACTGAAACTAGAGTTTAATGCGACAATTTCCCCTTTTTACTCTACTAGGCAAATGAATTAAAATTGATTTCTTTCTGGTTAAGAACAGATGTAATAATGAATATGCTGCCCGGTGTAGTTTGATCTCTAAAATCATTATATACAAATGTTAAGGCTCCAATGCTGCTGCGATGTCCAGTAGCTCGCATGTGTCTCCTCAGAATGAACTTTACTTCCATCGCGGGAAACTGAAGGAAACTCCGTGACCTGCATAGACAGTACATGTCTAAAAAGCTACTGGATAAAGAAGTGTATAATGACTGAAAATTTTATAAACAAAAGTTACAATTTTATATAAAGCAAATTTAATTTTACAGAAGCAAGATAATAGGACGGAAACATTTACTGGAACACAACTATGTCATAATTATGGAACTATATGAAGCATACACAAGCGTGCTGCAGTACGAACCTTGATTCAAGACAATTACTCTTATAGACGCACTGTGCCATGCATTACACGATACAAAGTAACAACCGTGAGAGTAAAAGTAGAGATCATTTTCAAGCTTGCAAACCTCTAGATAATGTTGGGCGACTATAAGACCCTGCAAACGAATGAAGAAAATGATCCCTTATTATATACATAGATAGAACAGACATGTTAAGACAGAACCATAAAATATTAAAAGTGTGATTATGTAACTGCTTTAAGGGAATTCATAGCTGCTTATTGTATTGGTCTACTTAATAATGAGTCTTCAGTGGGAACTGAAAATATATTGGTATTTTTAAACACTTCTACTTATTTAGGGTCAAAACAGGTCTGCTCGAAGTCAGTGTCCTTTTTCATCCCTGTCATTTTTATAAAGAGAAACATAAGCTGCTGAGTATATCAATACTGTGATACCATAATGCTTCGTCAATGCAATAAAGCAGGCCTGAGGCAAAAAAAACAACACACACACACACAAACATCTCCTTTCGGTTTCCAGAAACAAAGACTCCTTGCAATGCAAAAATCTAAGAACCGCTGTAAGCCCAGAGGCTGTATGAAGATATTCGCGATGCCACGTATCTCAGTCGGTAGAGCGCTTGGCTGATAGCATAGAAGTCCCGCTTCCAAATCGTAGCTTGGACTAAATCAGGATCTCACAGGGAGCCTGGTGGTCTCGGTCACTAGAGAGATTACTGTGACGTTACACTTGGCCGCTCCATCTGAGGCTGAAAGGAGGCAAATCCAGTTCCTCAGGCACGGCCCCATAATATTATGTGGCCCTAAAAGTTGAAATGCCTTAAAGGAGTTCAACCAATCAAGCATTAAAATCATCACAGATCAGAGGGAGCTTAACCCGCTCAGCTAGACAGGATTTAGACGGTGAAAGCATGGCCTTAGATGAATCGACTGTTTTGTACTCAATTAATTGAGAGAAAAAAAAACACTAGTGTAAACATATGTAGAAAAAAATGAAAAGAAATATATTTGTTTATTCTTTGTCTATTGTTCATATCGAGGCCAGAAACAATAGTAATTTCTTCATGAAGCTACATAGGAATTAAAAAAAAAACAACAACAAAAAAAAAAACCAACTAATGTCGCAGAATTAAATGGAAAAAAATGCCTGGAGTCGCATACATTTTCTTTTTCTTTAAATTTTTTTTCATTATATCCCAAATCGAAGTACTTATCGTCTCCTCTTCTGTCAGAAATAAAATGGTCAAAAGTAAGTGTATTAAACACAAGGACTCCAGGACTATTGACTGAAGTATACCTGTTAATTGACATTCATAATACTTTTTGTGTTGTTGTTGTTGTTTTAGAGTGCCTCAAACCTGGAGGATATCATACAGTAGTGTTGTTGCTTTTTTAATACATTATAATTTCGAAGTTGGGAGAACGCCTTAGTGACAACTGTAACAATCCTCGTTAAAATTGTTTTAAAAGAGATACACGGATTAAAAAGTTGCATAATATTGCGCTGAAGGACGTCAAATTTTTAACCGACTTAGTCAAAGACTAAAAAGGGACCAAATACTTAATTTAGAAACACAGTGAAATCTCGTCTGTTTTGATTTGTGTAATAGGTAATGCTAATGTGAATGTGCATAGTAATGATGATTCAGGCTCCCATATAACTCTTTTCTCTGATGGGCAAACGCTCTTGGCCTCGCTCACGTAAAAACCCGGTCGTGATCATAAAATGTTTTTTTTTTGTGTAGGATAACTAGAGTGGAGGCCAACAATTTATTGTAAATCGAATTGAGCCACTCAATAAACCACGGGTGTGATTACTTTCTTGAACTTTCACTTCCGAGAGTTCATATTTTGTTCTATTTCCATAAAAAGAAACTATGCAGTTTCTGGGCGCATAGCCTGTCAGTTGTGTGGAAGTCATGTTTACATTTAATAGTACTATTGATTAATAGATGTATGAATGAAATGAAACATAGAAGATTATATCTTATAATATAAATTAGAATTCTAACATTCATCATATACGTTTCCTTTTAATTGTGGGAGGGAATTCTGGATTGATAAAAATAGAAAAAAGTCAGAAAAAAAAAGGAAAAGCACTGATGTAACACAATTATCTAGTTTCAAATTGTTACACCTCGAATCCAATGAACTTGGATTCAAAGAACACCTTGCATTCAACAAACTCAGTTAAGACCCAGGTTTTTTTCCTTTTATTGACTTTCTCAAAATGCCTTGTATCATACGAAATTATCTTAGACCCGTCCTCGGGTTCATAGAACTACAAGTATTGACAACATCCACTACATAATGCTTTTTTATTTAAAAACTAAGTACATGAAATTCAATCAAGAGGTCATTTGTCAGCTGTTAAAATGCTTGAAGAATATATGTGTTGGGCACCCAGGGTATAGGATACTTTATGCCATAGTACATGTAATAATAGGGGTAGGGGAGAGCAAAGTATTGACATACAGGGAGGAGATAATAAAAAAGGAAGAGGAAGGGGGCAGAGAGCGGCAGCCATCGTATAGGAAAATCATAACACAGGATCGAAGAGCCAAAGCGGCGGTAATTTGGGAAATGTTGGGGAGGGTCAAGACTGTCTTTATAGACATGTTTTTTTTATTAAAACAAGTGAGATAATTATGTGGTAATTTCACTTTGGATGGTTACTTCCCTTGAGGTGCCTTTATATGTCATGGCTCCAACGAACTTTGCATTAAACGAACTGTACTAGTTCGTTGAGTCCGAGGTGCATTGTAATAAAAAAGTAGCTTCTTCCATTTGATTTAAGAAAACGATGTACTAATAAGAATAGATATAAATCTCTTTATAATGGTTACCACCTAACCGATAATTTCTTGAAATGGATAAGTATCGCACCTGCGCTGAGACTAGACCAGGCACGATCATCAAACATCGGATGATTTAAAAACAGTTTCCCTCTCGTTGGCTCGGATTCATTAAGCGTCTGAAATGCTAAGAACGAAAAAGTCCATATTTTTTAATAAGATAGGCAAAATAGCCTCAAATCTTAACTGAAATGGAGAAAGAGTGTGAGAGAGGGCGAGAGAGAGACAGACAGACAGACAGACAGACAAACAGACAGACAGACAGATAGACAGACATACAGAGAGACAGACAGGCAGAGACACACAGACACACAGACACACAGGCAGACACAGAAAGTCAGACAGACAGACAGGCAGACAGACGAGCAAAAAGATTTCTCTGAGAGCGGTGAAGTCCATAAACAAACTAAGGTCTGACGGATCTTAGGTTGAATCTTCAATCAAATATTCTTAAACAAAATACAACAGATTATCTTATTTTTTTTTAAAGATGGCAGTGGCTCGGTCGTCTGTTATTGACTTGGCAAGACGGAAATGTGTCTGTCAGTCTAGAGTGGAATTTAGTTTTTCTGCTTCTGCTATTCAAAGAGGAAGGAATAGAGAACGAGAGACAGGCTAACAGACAAATTAACAGACAGGCAGAGATAGTAACACAGATATACAGGAAAAAAAATGCGTGATGAGATAGCTCTATAGATGTCTTTGTTCTGTGATCTCAAGGTGGCAGTTTCTGGAACACATCACAAGAATAATAGCCTCATTGACACTTAAATAAACAAAACGGAAAAATACAGAATAAAAGATTTACCTCTTTTAAAACCTCACAAAGTCAATGTTCAACGTTTACAAATTCTTAGCATTTTCAGAGAGCTTTAAGTATGACAATAACAGTTGCTGATATCTGGTGTTTAGGTTAAACAAAAACCTTTTCTAATTCTTCGCAACCTCCTCTAGCAGAGTAGCGGCGAGATTCAAATTTCTTTTTTTGTTTTGTTTTTATTTTTGTCAACCGGATGAAAAAGATTTATAGTTATAACAACGCCTAAGATAATTTAAAAAATAGAAGAAAAAACTTTGTTTGTGCATTTTTTTTTGGTGGGGGTGGGGTGGGGGGGTGGGGGGGGATTGGAAATTATGTAGACACCTATATATTCCAATATCATAATTTAAAAATAGTTCACCTTGTTATGGCCTTAGGTCGAAAATATTTTAATTTTGTTAAATTCGGGATGTCTTTGAATCGAAGATAATCCTGATAATATTTAAAAACTTTTCAGAGAGAAAAGTCTTTTCAATAAAATGAAAGATGTAGAATCGCTATCCATCACATGCATGGCGGTTACGTCGAAAAACGATTGGCTGTTTTTTTTTTTATGGAATAAAATAAAATGACAAAAAATACAACGAAATTTTTTGAGAATTTCTTAATCCCTTAATCATTATGATATTGGAAATACTATAAACATGATATAGCGTCCAAATATAGAAATTGTAATTTGAAGTATATATTAGTTTAATATTCAATGGTACTTTTTTATTGATAGTACAAAATGAATCTAAAAACATTAAATACACGAATTTAAGAAAACAGTAACCGTGATACTCTCGATAGCCTGTGTCGACGATTTTATTTTGATAAAAAGGAAAACATAAGTAAAAGATCGATATTAACTGTTTCATAGATGTATACCTTCCGCTGAAAAATCAGTTTTAGATTTGTGAAGAATTCAACAATTCTTTGTTACAAACATTGGGCTGGAGATATCTGCCTTCAGTATTCATCATCCTGTACAGCATAGAATTTGTATGCTAAAGATTTTTAGATCAGGCGTGTTAAGGTGAGTTTTGATTTTTTCGTCACACATCCTTTAAGGAAGCGTAGATTGTCTTTTTAAAGAATTAATTAAATTGCTCTAATTTTTTAACAAGTATTAACAGATGTGCCATATCTAAGCTTTTACTACCTTGCACTGCCATTCTTGTAAATCAAAATATGAAATTATAAAATGACTTATTGAAATGCTGTAATGACTGAACTTAAATTGATTTCACATCAGGTTTGAACAATGGCTTGTTTAAGAAAAAGAATGACATGTGAAGATGTAATTTGAAAGCAGATACATAATTGATTTCCATAACAAACCTTAGACTAAAAATAACAGTCTTATAGATGTAAGTCAGAGTATTATTTGTTTTTAGTCTAAAAATGATAGTTTGGTGTGAATTGTAATAACAATATTCGAAAAAATCGAGGTTTCAAAATCTGAAGTTAACTGTAAAG
>JAWDGP010004515.1:0-12452 GCA_033675545.1 Elysia crispata
GATTTCTGTAACAGCTCTCTAATATATAGTAGAAGTTGATTTCTGTAACAACTCTCTAATATATAGTATAAGTTGATTTCTGTAACAACTCTCTAATATATAGTATAAGTTGATTTCTGTAACAACTCTCTAATATATAGAATAAGATGCTTTCTGTAACAGCTCTCTTAGATAGAATAAGTTGCTTTCTGTAACAGCCCTCTTAGAATAAGTTGCTTTCTGCAACAGCTCTCTAATATATAGAATAAGATGCTTTCTGCAACAGCTCTCTAATATATAGAATAAGATGCTTTATGCAACAGCTCTCTAATATATAGAATAAGATGCTTTATGCAACAGCTCTCTAATATATAGAATAAGTTGCTTTATGCAACAGCTCTCTAATATATAGAATAAGTTGCTTTATGCAACAGCTCTCTAATATATAGAATAAAGGATGCCTTTCCTGCAGCAGCTCTCTAATATATAGAATAAGTTGCCCCTTTATGCAAAGGCTCTCACCATATATAGAACATATGTTGCTTTCTGCAGCAGCTCTCTAATATTATACTATATCTATCTTTGTCTCTCTATCTTTTTCTCCCCTCTCTTCTTAAGCCTATTATTCTGAGACATCGAAGAGGATGAAAAGCACTAGAACCTTATTATAGAGTGCTGGATTACAGCAAGTAAAGAGACAAACATAAAACTAAGCGGTTAGATAAAGTTAATAAACTTTAGTGTGACGCTATTGCAGAATAACTGCACAACGAAAACGAAGCGGGAAACAAAGTGATTTTTCATGTGTTTTTTGGTCAATGAACAATCTCAGACGAAAAATTCGTATCAATATAAGCTCCTTCCAATTTTGGTAAAATAAGCATTGCGTGGTGATAGGAGTGGGTTATCTTAGCCTTATGATAGAAGTGAACTACCCACTGCCTGCAGATAGATGGTTGCCTGTGATTCCTGGCTCACACACTCTGCTTGAAATAACGGTTCAACTGTAGACAAGGTTTGCACCTGGCTTCAGCTAACGTTAATCGAGTTATTTTTGTCGGGTTCGTGACCCGCGCCTGTGGGTCACACCTGAGAAATTGTACAAAACCCGTGCGAGCAGATACCTCTTACATAATCTTGCCATGAGAAGCGAAAGAAAGTTCAGAAGTTTAACAGTCTAGGCTGATATAGAACATCAAATGATTTTGTTTGGCTGAGACCAGAAACCTCAGGAGCTGGAAATAAAGCACAGCAAGTAGGAGTCCACAGGAACAATAAAAACTTTCCAAGTTTACCGGTGAACCCATGGCCCTGGTGTTTTCATCCCGTCCTGCAAGCCAGAATTTATGTCTGACATCATGACGCCTCAGCTGCCTCCACTGATTTTACCTCTAAATTTAAGAGCATTGCACATTATATACCAGGGTCAAGGACATTTAATTCACAACCTATTTCCATTGCTGCTTAGATGTGTCATTGTTGTCTCTACCAACCTTTAGTTAAACAGGTAAGGAGAATAAACTTTGCTGTGCTATTATTGATGAAACGACCACAGTATTACAGGTGAACAGAATAAACTAAGCAGTGCCATGGTTGTTGTAACAACCGTTATATAAACAGGTGAAGAGAGCAAAGCTACAGAAAGATTGAAGTGCAGTCTGTACTAGTTCCGGAGCATTGTTTTGTTTTCAATAGTTTTGCAAATAAGTGGTTAAGTTAAGACTATAAAAAAGTGGGAAAAAAGATAAATTTCTTTTATCCTTGGTTTCTTGTCTTGAATTCATTCTTCGGCTGGAAATATAAAGAGGAAATGAGCTCACTTAAGTATTAAGGAAAAATGAGCGAGGCATCAATTTAGAGCCAATTAGGCAAACTTGTACGTAGAAAAGAAAAAAAAATTGTTTTTGGTTAGGTCTATTCGGGATTTACGCCAGGTAATTGCCGCCATGAAAGGCTGTCTTTCTGGAGTTACGCGAGAAGCCAGCTAGCATAGTCGTTAGAGCGTTGATCTGACAGGAAGCCAGGTTCCGCGATCAAAATGCCGGCTGAACTACAGCCTTAAATCAAGCTTGTGGTAGGATTGAGTCCCAAATAATCAGCCCTATCTTTGAACGTAATGTACATGCCTCCCCCTCAAAACAATTCTACAGGAAACTTTGGGGAAGTAAAACTGATAAGAAGGCATGGAAAGTTTCGGTGGCGAGAATTAAAGGGAGCTGTTTACAAAAAGTTCATTTTTAAATTTTTTTTTTTAATTTCGTGGAAATAAAATGATGCGTGTCTACCTGAATGCATGTAATTCTGATGATTAACGGTCAAAAAGGTCGATGCAAATTTTGTGAGACAGACTAGATATTTGTCATGACATTACTGGAAAACAGGAGATGATATTTGTGAGACAGACTAGGTATTCATCATGACGTTACTGGAAAACAGAAAATGACATTCGTGCGACAGACTACAAATTTGTCATGACATTACTGGAAAACAGGAGATGATATTTGTGAGACAGACTAGGTATTCATCATGACATTACTGGAAAACGGAAGATGACTTATCATGAGATTGAATAAATATTTGTTATAAAATTGCTGGAAAACAGAAGCTACCTTTCATCGTCGTAAAAAGGCCTCTACCTAATTATGTAGTCTTGGACATCTTTTATTCAGACCACATTTCTGGACCACTTGAAGCCTCTTACTGCTCCGTGTTAAGGCGATGAGGTGATCTTTAAATAAAAAAAAATAAAATGTACAAAATGGTCGTAAGTAGTTTCATACTTGCGGGGAGATGTCAGGATGTTGATTCGTCACACTACTAAAAGTGTTGGACGATCATTACTATTTATACAGCAATGCTGTTGATATTTCGGTCTTTATACATCATTGAAACAGCATTGATAGATCAAGGATACAATTTTAAAGCGCTAAAAGGGGTTTCAAGGGAGAAGGAAAATAATCATGTTAAAACAATTTCAACAGAACCTCTGTGGTTCATAAAAGGAAAATATTCTGCTCATTATTTTCCCGATCTATTGAAATTTTTTCTGAAATTTAGATTCTTCTAAATTATGTTCTCTGTAAAGTTATGTAGATATCTGTAGGTGAGATGCCTTTTGGGAATTCTTTTGTCTGATCATTTAACCACGAATGTGTAAATAAGCTCTATTCTTCATGGAGCGACAACAAAAAGATTTGCTTTGTATTGTTTCCCCAGCCTGTTGAGCGCTGTGTGTCCGGTTCTCTAGAGATCTAAAGATAACGTCAGCTTCCAAATTACGACTCACGTTTAACAATCTGAAATAGATATAGGAACATTTAACACTGAAGTCCAATGATACGCACTGAATGGTGAAGTGAAATACAAGGCGAGTTCAGAGATAATCACTGAATAGTGACGAGAACAGAAAGCAAGCCCAGAGATAATCACCGAATGGGGAAGTGAACAGAAAGCAGGTCGAGAGATAATCACCAAATGGTGAAGTGAACAGAAAGCAAGTCTAGAGATAATCACCGAATGGTGAAGTGAACAGAAAGCAGGTCCAGAGATAATCACCGAATGGTGAAGTGAACAGAAAGCAAGTCTAGAGATTATCACCGAATGGTGAAGTGAACAGAAAGCAAGTCTAGAGATTATCACCGAATGGTGAAGTGAACAGAAAGCAAGTCTAGAGATTATCACCAAATGGTGAAGTGAACAGAAAGCAAGTCTAGAGATTATCACCGAATGGTGAAGTGAACAGAAAGCAAGTCTAGAGATTATCACCAAATGGTGAAGTGAACAGAAAGCAAGTCTAGAGATTATCACCGAATGGTGAAGTGAACAGAAAGCAAGTCTAGAGATTATCACCGAATGGTGAAGTGAACAGAAAGCAAGTCTAGAGATTATCACCGAATGGTGAAGTGAACAGAAAGCAAGTCTAGAGATTATCACCAAATGGTGAAGTGAACAGAAAGCAAGTCTAGAGATTATCACCGAATGGTGAAGTGAACAGAAAGCAAGTCTAGAGATTATCACCAAATGGTGAAGTGAACAGAAAGCAAGTCTAGAGATTATCACCGAATGGTGAAGTGAACAGAAAGCAGGTCCAGAGATAATCACCGAATTGTGAAGTGAACAGAAAGCAAGTCTAGAGATAATCACCGAATGATGAAGAGAATACAGGCAAGAATCACTCAATCGTAAAGTGATCAGAAGGCAAGTCCAGAGATAATCACTGAATGGTAAAGTGAAACGCAAGGCAAGTCTAGAAATAATTTTTGAATGGTGAAGTGAAACACAAGGCAAGTCTAGAGATAATCAGTGAATGGTAAAGTGAAACGTAAGGTAAGTCTAGAGATAATCACTGAACGGTGATGCGAAACAGAAAGCTGGCAAGCTTTTCCTTATAATCCTGCCGAGTATTTCCTACACTGAACTTCTGATCTTGATGCACAGTTCTGGGTAGATATATCAGTGTTATGGGTTTTCTCCTAGGAACAAGATGGTTTCGTTGATTAGAAAATATTATAATTAAATCAAACTAATGTGTTTAAAAACTATTTTTTTTTTTCCTTTATCTGCAGAGATAAAGCAAAATACCTTGGGTTTTTTTTTCTTTTTTTTTTTTTTTAAACAGAGTTTAGAAACAATCAGCTGCATCAATATTGCAACACACGTTATTGTTTTACTGATCGAGATTAGAAATCATCAACTGCATAGATCTAGCAACACACGTTATATTTTTACCGTTCAAGTCTATGAAATTATCATCTGCATAAACCAGTTATTGTTTATGAGTTCGGCTTATTTTTCACTTATCGAGATTATAAATTATGAGCAGACCTCTCCTATAGGATTTCCATTCGATGTTTATTCCATCAAACATGGAAGATAAATGTTTTGAAACAGAAAAAAGATTTTCAAAGAATTTGATCCGATTGGGATTGATGAAATTTTGCGTATTGTATAGTTTATGAAAATATTCTAAAAAAATGTATGAAGCTTAATGATTTATTTTTATTTTATTTTTCATGGCTTGGTATATTAGTTATCTTTCATATTTTCCAAACAAACCAAGAAGTTTTTCAAACTTTACTTAATGCGCTTTCGTGATGTTGTTTTCATTATTACAGGAATAATAATAGTATTAACAACAACAACAACAACAACAACAACAACAACAACAACGATAATAATAATAATAATAATAATAATAATAATAATAATAATAATAATAATAATAATAATAATAATAATAATAATAATAATAATAATAATAATAATAACAATGATAGTAATAATAATAATAATAATAATAATAATAATAATAATAATAATAATAAGAAGAAGAAGAAGAAGAAGAAGAAGAAGAAGAAGAAGAAGAAGAAGAAGAAGAAGAAGAAGAAGAAGAAGAAGAAGAAGAAGAAGAAGAAGAAGAAGAAGAAGAAGAAGAAGAAGAAGAAGAACAAGAACAAGAACAAGAACAAGAACAAGAAGAAGAAGAAGAACAAGATCAAGAACAAGGACAAGATCAAGAACAAGAACAAGAAGAACAAGAACACGAAGATGAAGAAGAAGAAGAAGAAGAAGAAGGAGAAGAAGAAGAAGAAGAAGAAGAAGAAGAAGAAGAAGAAGAAGAAGAAGAAGAAGAAGAAGAAGAAGAAGAAGAAGAAGAAGAAGAAGAAGAAGAAGAAGAAGAAGAAGAAGAAGAAGAAGAAGAAGAAGAAGAAGAAGAAGAAGAAGAAGAAGAAGAAGAAGAAGAAGAAGAAGAAGAAGAAGGAGATTGACCACAAAAGTTATAGTAATAATAATAGTAGTAATGACAACAGAGGTGAAAAGTATGATAATTACAATCTAACTAAAAAAAAACTTGAACATTTCAAATCACTTTCAATTTTTTTTTTTTTTTATTTATGTTTTTATCCTTTGCTTTTAAATCTGTTTAATGTATCTAGAAAGAACTCACCAACTGTACTAGACAAAAGACGCTCGTATCCATCCTTGTGAATGTGTTTGAGACTGAGTCAGGAGTCGCGAGTTGAATCAGTCAGTAACAGATCAAAGATAGAAGATTATAAAATCGATTTTACTTTCATTACGATCTCTCGGTGCTAATACACTATGGATAGTTGTTCTAATCGCTAATTCTCACGATATATAAAACAACAAGTCAACTTAATTTCTTACAGTGGCGTAGGCGCAGTTGTACAATTGTGTGCAAGTAACGGTGCTAACGTGGAAGGAGATGAAGTCTTTTTTTCACAAATGCCTGATGTAGAGATGCTGTGGTGAGGCCAGGCGCACTGGCAAGTCAGTTGTAACTTGGCTTGCTTAAAACTGTTCACGAATTCGGCAGAACTGATTGGGGAATGGTCGGGACCTGTTGTGTGGGGAGTAAGGGATGTCTGGGAGTTTTGGGGGAAGGGTGGGGAATATCAGGAGTTGCTGGAGGAGTACACGCTGTTGCTTGGTAGAGGGAGGCGAGGAACGGGAGGGGAGGGAGGTATGGGTTTACGGGGGTGGAAGAGTGGAGGAAAAGATGAGGATGGAGATGTAAAATGAACGTGACAGATTGGGTTTGGGAGCAATAAGTGCAGGTGCGTTCAAGGAAAGACGATAATTGTGAAAATCGGCGGCCTATGGCAACAGGAAGAATGTAGATCTATTATATAATGATTGAATCTACTGGCAGAAAAAGGAGGTTGAGGAAAATGAAGAGAATCTAAGACAGAGACAACCGAAGAGGGGGACAGGTGGGCTAGTGTTAAATCTGAAAATTGGTGATAAGGGGGGCTAGACTTAGAAATGAGAGGAAAGCAGTGTGGGTAAGAAGATCATGGTCCAAGAGAAGAGAGAGAAAGAGAGAGAGAGGGAGAAGGAGAGGGAGAGAGTGAGAGAGACAAAGAAATAGAAAGAGAGAAAGAGACAGACAGACAGAGAGAAAAAGATTGAGAGAGAAATCCACACAAGATGCTTTGAATTCTGTAGAAAATATAATATTTTATCTAATCTGATGTGAAAAAAAAAGTGGGAAAATAAAAACCACAAGATAAATTACGGTAGAAAATTAAGTAAGGTTTTAGAAACTACAAACAGTAAATGAAGATAAAAATCAAGGTGGAATGTGAAGATAAACATGACATGACCCCCCGCTCCTTCCCTCATTATTTTATTTATTAAGTCTGTGTGGCTGCCAGAAAAGGATTAATGTACCACAATTGTATTGATGTCGCGTCAAATTTATCGACATTAATATATTATTAAGTCTGTGTGGCTGCCACGGATGCCTATACCACAAGTAGTCTGCAGCCGTCTCTTATTGTAGACAGTAATTAATTCAGTTTGTGTGGCTGCCCAAGCAAACAAATTACTGTACCACAAGTAATCTGAAGCCGTGTCTAAT
This sequence comes from Elysia crispata, assembly GCA_033675545.1. Taxonomy (NCBI): domain Eukaryota; kingdom Metazoa; phylum Mollusca; class Gastropoda; family Plakobranchidae; genus Elysia; species Elysia crispata. The sequence continues at coordinate 7,364 of JAWDGP010004515.1, forward strand.
TATAGACATTGATAAGTTTGTATGGCTGCAAGAAACAGAATACTGTTCCTCAAGTGTCCTGAAATCGTGTCCAATTATAGATATTAATAAATTATGTCTGTGTGTCTGCCAGAAAGGAATTAATGTACCATGAGTAATATGAGACTAATTGTAGACATTAATAAAGTAAGTTCCTGTGGCTGCCAGAAACAGATTACTGTACCACAAGTGTCCTGGAGCCGTTATCAACAATAGTGCGACTCAGATACTGTTTGTATTTCTTGTATCCTGATCAAGAACTGTTGGTTTGCTGGACTAACAAACAAGGAGCAGCACTAAACGCGTGACGCAGGCCCAAGGAAAGGTTATCACAATGACTTTGCTGGATCTGCTAAGATAGAAGCAGATCAAACGAAGGGTGGAGGTGGTGTGGCGGGGAGAAAGGGGGGGAGGCGGGAGAGAGACACTTCAAAAGTCAGATTAGTATGAAGGCCTGCTTAAATGTGTACCCGGAAAGAATGTGTCACAGATACGAGGAAGAAAAATAAAGACAAGAAATTAAATTTTGACTTGACTTGAGGAGAATTCCGTGTTCAGGCCGGTACAGGTAAGCAGATTCATTAAGATTCAGCTTCAAAGGAAGAAAAACTTCACGATGTCACTTCCACCAAAAACAATTAGTTACTGGTTATCCATAATACTCAGTCTATTGAACAGCTTAAACCACTTAAGAGAACCGCGACGTGAATGGGGACATTTTGTGTTTGTGTAACATTTGCGGCAAATAAGTGAAGATTATTTCCGGCTATCATTCTCCTCTGAATTGTAGACATCACAATTTTCTTCATTTGAGTGACGCAAGAAAAAAAACAAAGCGGTGGAAGGACAAGTGTTAAGCATCTTCAGGTTTTGTTCAGTGCTTCAATACCGTGTGTTTCTGTGAGCTTGTGTGTGGAGAGAGAGAGAGAGAGAGAGAGAGAGAGAGAGAGAGAGAGAGAGAGAGAGAGAGAGAGAGAGAGAGAGAGAGAGAGAGAGAGAGAGAGAACATTGGGACTATAAGGAGCGGATCAGTTCTGTGGTAATGTATATAGGTTATCAACATATCAAGTAACTAAATGACGCAGCAGGTGAGATTGAATAAAATGTGGAACCGTGCTGTGGGCCGAAAGGTTGGAATAACATGCAAGCACGTGCCATCCGAGATGGGGAGCCATCAGGAACACGGAGACGTAGGAACAGTGGTTCCTTGCTAGCCGCTAGAATCTTAGGTTTTAATGTGAACTTGGCTGGGTTCGGTTCCCGACCCACAGATACTGAGAGACGTGGGAACAGTGGTTCCTTGCTAGCCGCTAGAATCCTAGGTTTTAATGTGAACTTGGCTGTGTTTCGTTCCCGACCAACAGATACTGAGAAGCGTGGGAGCAGTGGATCAGTGGTAGCGGCTAGAATCTTAGGTTCGGTTCCCGACCCACAGATGCTGAGCAGGAGCAGTGGTTCAGTGGTAGCGGCTAGAATCTTAGGTTCTGTTCCCGATCCACAGATACTGAGAAGCGTGGGAACAGTGGTTCCTTGCTAGCCGCTAGAATCTTAGGTTTTAATGTGAACTTGGCTGGGTTCGGTTCCCGACCCACAGATACTGAGAGACGTGTGAACAGTGGTTCCTTGCTAGCCGCTAGAATCCTAGGTCTTAATGTGAACTTGGCTCGGTTCGGTTCCTGACCCACAGATGCTGAGCAGGAGCAGTGGTTCAGTGGTAGCGGCTAGAATCTTAGGTTCGGTTCCCGACCCACAGATACTGAGAAGCGTGGGAGCAGTGGATCAGTGGTAGCGGCTAGAATCGTAGGTTTTAATGTGAACTTGGCTGTGTTTCGTTCCCGACCCACAGATGCTAAGCAGGAGCAGTGGTTCAGCGGTAGCGGTTAGAATCTTAGGTTCTGTTCCATTCCACAGATACTGAGAAGCGTGGGAACAGTGGTTCCTTGCTAACCGCTAGAATCTTAGGTTCTGTTCCCGACCCACAGATACTGAGAATCGTGGGAACAGTGGTTTCTTGCTAGCCGCTAGAATCCTAGGTTTTAATGTGAACTTGGCTCGGTTCGGTTCCCGACCCACAGATACTGAGAGGCGTGGGAACAGTGGTTTCTTGCTAGCCGCTAGAATCCTAGGTTTTAATGTGAACTTGGCCGGCTGTGTTTCGTTCCCAACCCACAGATGCTGAGCAGGAGCAGTGGTTCAGTGGTAGCGGCTAGAATCTTAGGTTCGGTTCCCGATCCACAGATACTGAGAAGCGTGGGAGCAGTGGTTCAGTGGTAGCGGCTAGAATCTTAAGTTCTGTTCCCGATCCACAGATACTGAGAAGCGTGGGAGCAGTGGATCAGAGGTAGCGGCTAGAATCTTACGTTCTGTTCCCGATCCACAGATGCTGAGAAGCGTGGGAGCAGTGGATCAGAGGTAGCGGCTAGAATCTTACGTTCGGTTCCCGATCCACAGATGCTGAGAAGCGTGGGAGCAGTGGTTCAGTGGTAGCGGCTAGAATCTTAGGTTCTGTTCCCAACCCACAGATACTGAGAAGCGTGGGAGCAGTGGTTCCTTGCTAGCCGCTAGAATCTTAGGTTCTGTTCCATTCCACAGATACTGAGAAGCGTGGGAGCAGTGGATCAGTGGTAGCCGCTAGAATCTTAGGTTCTGTTCCTTTCCACAGATACTGAGAAGCGTGGGAGCAGTGGATCAGTGGTAGCGGCTAGAATCTTAGGTTCTGTTCCCAACCCACAGATACTGAGAAGCGTGGGAGCACTGGTTCCTTGCTAGCCGCTAGAATCTTAGGTTCTGTTCCATTCCACAGATACTGAGAAGCGTGGGAGCAGTGGATCAGTGGTAGCGGCTAGAATCTTAGGTTCTGTTCCCGACCCACAGATACTGAGGGGGCGGAAACAGTCGCTCAGCGGTAGCGGCTATGCTTTAGGTTCTTATGGAAACATTTGTGTTCAATAACCACTCGATTGACATTTTGAGCTATTCTTGGTGTTTCTGTTCTTGTGGTTTTTGTTGAGTTGGTTGTTGTTAAAAATTATCCTTTATCATAAGATAGCAACTGGTTCCCCTATCCATAAGAGTTTTCTTCATTTTAATGGTTTTTTTTTTAAACCTCTGCTTTCTTTCCTTCTTTTCATCTCTTCCAGCTTCCAATCTTTTTTCTCTGTATAATCTCTCTCTTCCTCTCTGTCTTCTCTTTTATCTCCAGCTCGAACCCGCCTTTCTCACTCTCTTATAGATAGAATATTATTATTATTATTATTATTATTATTATTATTATTATTATTATTATTATTATTATTATTATTATTATTATTATTATTATTATTATTATTATTATTATTATTATTATTATTATTATTATTATTATTATTATTATTATTATTATTATTATTATTATTATTATTATTATTATCGTTAACATTATTATTTTTGTAAAGAGACAAAGGCAGAGACAGACATAAGCAGGAACAGAAATAGAGAGACAGAGAGAGGTAGAAAAAGAGGGAGAGAGAGACAGAAAGATAGACAGAGGCAGAAACAGAGAGAGAAAGATAGACAGCCAGAGGCAGAAACAGAGAGAGAGAGAGAGAGAGAGAGAGAGAGAGAGAGAGAGAGAGAGAGAGAGAGTCAGCCAGCAGACAGAGAAAGAGACAGAGAGAGATATACAGACAGAAATTTAGACAGAGGCAGACTCAGAGAGAGAGAGAGAGAGAGAGAGAGAGAGAGAGAGAGAGAGAGAGAGAGAGAGATTTAGTGAGTGAGAGCTAGCCAGAAAGACTTCAATTAATCACCAATATCATTTTCACGTTTGTTGATTTTTTCATCTTTGATGAAGTAACTCAATTTCTCTCTGTCTCTGTCTTTGTCTCTCTGTCTCTCTGTCTCTCTGTCTCTCTCTGTCTCTGTCTGTCTGTCTGTCTGTCTCTCTCTCTCTCTCTCTCTCTCTCTCTCTCTCTCTCTCTCTCTCTGTCTCCCCTTCCATCTTTTCTTGTTTAATATTTTTTATTTACCTATTATCTCTCCAACGTAATACCTCATTTACACTCTTTTTCACTATTTTTCCCCATCTCTAACTGTCTATTTATCATCTATCTGTTTAACGCTTTTTCCCTTTAATTAAATACTTTACTTACCTTCTCTCTCTTTAACAACACTAACACATCTTCCCGCGAAATCAATTTCTCTCCTTATGTCTCTGTTTCCCTCCTGCTGCCCTATTTTCTCTTCCTGTCAATTTTTGCCAGATTTTTATGAGGCTCTCTATTTAACACTCCATCTACAGACAGACCTATTAGCTCTGACTGCTCCATGGTTGAGCATAATCCCCCCCCTCCCCCCCCCCCCCCCCCCCCCCAAAACCCTCTCTTGTTCCAATAAACCTTAGAACACTCTAAGTAAAAAAACAAAACTTTCTCTTTTGTCTCTCTATTTAATGTTCCAGAATCGCCAACGACACCAAGTGGTACAACTCATATTCGTGGTTTATTTGTAAAAAATAACAACAAACACCTCCAGGAAGAGAGAACATATGCTAGATTTCCTCAAATTCTCATTGAGAGAGAAACCAGTTGTAGGCTTTCAAAACTGTGTAGGTCTGGAGCAATATGCTGCTTCCAAGATACAAAATTAGATAAGCTGCGGTCAGTAAATTACTTCGGCTTTGTCCATACAGCTGTGAAATATTTTCTATTGCGCATTTAGATTTGTCCAACTATTACGGCACTAGAGTAGTTGTAAATTTTATTTATTTGTGGCTATTAAGATCTTTTATTAAATCGTAGTATGCCAAGGACTTTCAGTGAAGATTCCTCTTTCTTTTCCCTGGCTTTAAAGTTAAAAGTCTTTAATAAACGCATTTTTAAACAGAGGATAGGATGGTTCGGTAATATACTATCACTTGCAGGAGACTAAGCGGGGAGGTGCGGAGGAGGGCGTGATTTAGACCTGCTCTCATTCCCCACTCTTTTGCTGTTGTAAGTCGGGAAGCGCAGTAACTCACAGAGTCACTTTGTGTGATGATTGGCACGTATCGTCAAGTTCTGTGGGGAGCAGCAGTTCACAGAAAGTCACTTTG
>JAWDGP010004517.1:0-10158 GCA_033675545.1 Elysia crispata
GAATTGCCAATAACTCTGCAGCTTATCCATAATAATAGAATTGCGAATAACTTCTCAGCTTATCCGTAATAATAAAATTGCCAAAAACCCTGCAGCTTATCCGTAATAATAGAATTGCCAATAACTCTGCAGCTTATCCGTAATAATAGAATTGCCAATAACTTTGCAGCTTATCCGTAATAATAAAATTGCCAATAACTCTGCAGCTTATCCGTAATAATAAAATTGCCAATAACTCTGCAGCTTATCCGTAATAATAGAATTGCCAATAACTCTGCAGCTTATCCATAATAATAGAATTGCCAATAACTTCTCAGCTTATCCGAAATAATAAAATTGCCAATAACCCTGCAGCTTATCCGTAATAATAGAATTGCCAATAACTCTGCAGCTTATCCGTAATAATAGAAATGCCAATAACTCTGCAGCTTATCCGTAATAATAAAATTGCCAATAACTCTGCAGCTTATCCGTAATAATAAAATTGCCAATAACTCTGCAGCTTATCCGTGATAATAAAATTGCCAATAACTCTGCAGCTTATCCGTAATAATAAAATTGCCAATAACTCTGCAGCTTATCCGTGATAATAAAATTGCCAATAACTCTGCAGCTTATCCGCAAAAATAGAAATGCCAATAACTCTGCAGCTTATCCGTAATAATAGAATTGCCAATAACTTTGCAGCTTATCCGTAATAATAAAATTGCCAACAACTCTGCAGCTTATCCGTAATAATAAAATTGCCAATAACTCTGCAGCTTATCCGTGATAATAAAATTGCCAATAACTCTGCAGCTTATCCGCAAAAATAGAAATGCCAATAACTCTGCAGCTTATCCGCAAAAATAGAAATGCCAATAACTCTGCAGCTTATCCGTAATAATAAAATTGCCAATAACTCTGCAGCTTATCCATAATAATAAAATTGCCAATAACTCTGCAGCTTATCCGTAATAATAGAATTGCCAATAACTCTGCAGCTTATCCATAATAATAGAATTGCGAATAACTTCTCAGCTTATCCGTAATAACAAAATTGCCAATAACTCTGCAGCTTATCCGTAATGATAAAATTGCCAATAACTCTGCAGCTTATCCGTAATAATAGAATTGCCAATAACTCTGCAGCTTATCCGTAATAATAAAATTGCCAATAACTCTGCAGCTTATCCGTAATAATAAAATTGCCAATAACTCTGCAGCTTATCCGTAATAATAAAATTGCCAATAACTCTGCAGCTTATCCGTAATAATAAAATTGCCAATAACTCTGCAGCTTATCCGTAATAATAAAATTGCCAATAACTCTGCAGCTTATCCGCAAAAATAGAAATGCCAATAACTCTGCAGCTTATCCGCAAAAATAGAAATGCCAATAACTCTGCAGCTTATCCGTAATAATAAAATTGCCAATAACTCTGCAGCTTATCCGTAATAATAAAATTGCCAATAACTCTGCAGCTTATCCGTAATAATAGAATTGCCAATAACTCTGCAGCTTATCCATAATAATAGAATTGCCAATAACTTCTCAGCTTATCCGTAATAACAAAATTGCCAATAACTCTGCAGCTTATCCTAATGATAAAATTGCCAATAACTCTGCAGCTTATCCGTAATAATAGAATTGCCAATAACTCTGCAGCTTATCCGTAATAATAAAATTGCCAATAACTCTGCAGCTTATCCGTAATAATAAAATTGCCAATAACTCTGCAGCTTATCCGTAATAATAAAATTGCCAATAACTTTGCAGCTTATCCGCAATAATAGCATTCCAATAACTCTGCAGCTTATCCGCAATAATAGTATTGCTTATTCCTAGCCTAGGCCAAACCCGTTAACGTGCAGCATTTAGAGCATTGCTCTTACAAATTTCGGTGACGAAATTGTTGCCACTTGGATCCTATCATTTTTTTCCGGTTGGTCATTATAATTCTATCAAAATGTATGCCTCTGATATCGTAGATCTGTGAAGTCAAAGATGTTTAGATCAAGTGTAAACGAATCCAGACCAAATTAGTTAGTAGACCTATGTAGAGGCTTATGTCGTGCGGGAAAAGTAGAACAACATAGGCTTACCGGCACTATATTCAATATTAGAGTAATGTCATGACTTGCATGGAGTCATTCACAACCAAATCCAGTTTCAAGACGTCTTCTGTAGGTACGCATTTCCTCCTTAGCAGTCAGCTACATGTTTTGATCTGTCTTTTGAACTCGGACAAATATCTCTCTCTCTCCCTCCCCCCCCCCCTTCTCTCTCTCTCTCCCTCCCTCCCTCTCTCTATCCACCAGCAGTTCATCCTAGTCCTCCACTCTAATTCTGGACCCACGGCTTTGTGCACCGAGCATATTTTATGCATTTTGTATTATTTATCAAATTTTTTGCCATATTCTATGCAAATTTTGCATAATTTGTTGATATTTGGAGACTCTTTGCTCAATGTTTTTACACGATTTAGAGCTTTTATTTTTTTACATAATTTTAATTTTTCGCAAAAAAGAAGAGTGCTTCCGCTTGCCACCGTTGCGAATAACTTTTCCACCGCGGAGCTATTATCCGTAATACTGTTGCGAATAATCACTCCGTTTGCTATAATTTATCACCTGACCATCAGATTTTTTTACACGTTTTGTTTCTTGTGTAATAAATATTGAGATGTATCATATATTTTTTTCTTTGAAAGTTGTAGTGCAATCTAGAACATCTGATTTGACTATTATTTTAAGCAGCTGAAACTGAAAGATAGGAAATGAGAATTAAAATTGGTTTTTATCAACACCAGTTTAATTGTCAAGCTCTAAATGCAATGTTTTCTCTATTTACTATTTGATTGACATAAACTGTTTGCTTAACAAGTTTATCTTGATAGAATCAAACATCGCTTTGCATTGGCACAAAGCTCACAAATTTCATAAGGTTCAAACTCCAAGCTAGGATATGAGAATTAAAATGTATTTTCTTTAAGTTAATTTAATCCTAAAGCTCTAAATGGCAATATTTTCTTTATTTTCTTTTTTTTATTGACAGGACCTTTTTGCCTAACAAATCTGTCTTGCTGGCATCAAATTTGAATAGCCTGCATATCACGTTGTAAGTATTATCCCAAATCAACAAGTAACCTTTGGTGTTTTCCCTTGAAAATCCTGGATTTGAAGATGAGAGGGAAAAAATAGGAACAGAGCAAAGAATGGAAATATAATTTTTTTCAATTTTTATTTATATCATAAAGTTTGTAGATTTAATTTTGTATCACAGATCGTTAATTTTATTCAATATGTATTTGAAACCTACACGATTGTCATTTATTTGCAGTGGACAGCTTTCGTAAGAAAATACTGAAAAACGTATCTATTGGGATTGAGTTGAACCCAAAAAAGCTTTTCTACCATCATTTAGGAGAGAGAATAATGTTATGATCTTCATTTCATCGTTTCTTACACTGCCATTGGAAGGTCTGAAGCTATAGTCACTAATTACTAATACAGTTTCATGCCATCTAAGGCAGCCTTCAAAGCCAATGTTGATTGTTAGATTTTAAAAAAGATTTAACATACTCATTATTTCCTAACTTCCAAATTCGGATAAAAATAGCAGAAAATGGCATGTTATACTTGAGAGAATTACTGCTCTTCTTTTTTTTTCTTAGAAAAAGCGGCAAGTTAATTTGCATAAAGTTTTCATTAACAGCAAGAAAACAGCAAGCACTAAAAACCTTGAAAATATTGGGATCCACAAACTAATTCTGCACTTACATGAAACAGACTCCGCTGGCTCCAAATGAGAATCATTATTTTGATAAATTATTTATAGTCTAAAGCATGATAGTGTGCACAGCTGCTCCGACATTTTTCTTCTTTAGCACAAACAAGCATTTTTTGTTTCAAGACAAAAACACTTTTTAGATATGAACAAATCTACAAACAATATAACCCACGGTAAAACGCGACAATGACAAGGGCAACTTTAAAAACAGCATGTAAAAATTTACATTTATGACAATCTTCAGGTTGATTGAAGAAGAAAAACGTTAGGATAAAATACCGCGCTAATTTGATATTTTCAAGATTGTACACGAATTGTACAAATAACACACGTTTTCATTGTTGTTGAAGGATACTAAATTTGTATGACCAATGCTTTTAGTTCGTATAAAAAATTGCTTTTCAAATCTTCTTTAGCAGTTTAAAAAACTGTATTATTTTTTTTCCTTCAAACTGATGATTTAAACTTGTACATAATTAAATGAAGTATTACTAAATGATACTTACTGTCAAGAGGAGAACTCCAATCAACGTAATACCTTAAAACAAGCGCTTCTTTTCCATTATCCTTATGTTGTTCAAAAGAAAACGTAACATCAAGTGACTCTGGTCTCTGAACAGGGTCATCATCATCAGTTAAAGAAAAGCCAGTTGGCAGCTCTAACCAGTTGAAGTGTTCTACAAATGGCAAGCAGTCTAAGGAGAAAGTCACAAGTGATATCTCTTCAACATTAGATTCCTAATTATGTTCTTTACTTAGTGAGCTCTTTCTAAAAATAATTGATTAATCATTGTCGCCGACGCTGATATCTGATCTGATGATAAATACTTCAAAATCTGGAGTATCTAATTTGTCTTACCTGGGTCCTTGTACTCCTCAAGACAAAGATCTTCAACCTACAAATTATAAAAAAAAATTAAAGTTGAATTTCAAACAAGTGTTGCGATACATGAGCCTTGTCAAAATTGACATTAAATAAAAGAACTCTGGATCAATAAATTTAAACATTATTTATCCTACATTTTTAATTTAAGAAAAAACAATTGCCGAAAAAAACGTTACGATTCTTTTGCAATTTCATAATTCTCTCATCGGTTGTCACCTGCTGTTACTACTACAACTACTATTACTACTACTACTACTACTACTACTACTACTACTACTACTACTACTACTACTACTACTACTACTACTACTACTACTACTACTACTACTACTACTACTACTACTACTAAAAATACCACTGCTACTACTACTACTACTACTACTACTACTACTACTACTACTACTACTACTACTACTACTACTACTACTACTACTACTACTACTACTACTACTACTACTACTACTACTACTACTACTACTACTACTACTACTACTACTACTACTACTACTACTACTACTACTACTACTACTACTTCTACTAAGAATTATAAGAGCTAGAATTTTAGGTAGTGCTCGGCAGTGGTTAGGGTAAGACTTTTAAGTGATAATGACCAAAAATGCTTGAATTGGTGGGACTAGAACCATCGATTTAGAGATGTTTTGGCACCCATCGCCTTGCCACTCAAAGAGTACATAGCTTATAGCAATAGACCACTACGCTCCCTAAAAACCTTACCCTAGCCACTGCCGAGCACTGTCTAAAATTCTAGCTCTTATAATTCTTACTTATATTAACCTAGTGATTTGTCTCCTCTAGATCTACTACTACTACTACTACTACTACTACTACTACTACTACTACTACTACTACTACTACTACTACTACTACTACTACTACTACTACTACTACTACTACTACTACTACTACTACTACTACTACTACTACTACTACTACTACTACTACTACTACTACTACTACTACTACTACTACTACTACTACTACTACTACTACTACTACTACTACTACTACTACTACTACTACTACTACTACTACTACTACTACTACTACTACTACTACTACTACTACTACTACTACTACTACTACCACTACTACTACTGCTGCTGCTGAATTGGTGGGACTAGAACCATCGATTTAGAGATGTTTTGGCATCCATCGCCTTGCCACTCAAAGAGTACATAGCTTATACCAATACGCCTATACGCCTAAAAACCTTACCCTAGCCACTGCCGAGCACTACCTAAAATTCTAGCTCTTATAATTCTTACTTATATTAACCTAGTGATTTGTCTCCTCTAGATCTACTACTACTACTACTACTACTACTACTACTACTACTACTACTACAACTACTACTACTACTACTACTACTACTACTACTACTACTACTACTACTACTACTACTACTACTACTACTACTACTTCTTCTTCTTCTTCTTCTTCTTCTTCTTCTTCGTCTTCATCTTCGTTTAATACATTACTATACCCTTTTACTTTCTGCTAGTATAACTGCACCGCACAACTGCATGTGCTACACTAAAATCCTCTTCATCAATGACGATCTCCAATACTAGAATGCATGCTACTCTAATGTATATTTACTTATACTCCTACAAAAAATTCTTCTACTGCTTTAAATAGATTAATGAACTATAACTATAACTGTTTTTAATATCACAATATCATAACTATTACTCGAAACTCAACATCACCAACGAACGGACCTACTCTCGTAACCCAAAAAAAAAAATTTAGTCTTTATGATTTTCGAAATCGTATTTCAATACAACATTGGCAAAAGTTAAAAAAAAAAGTATACTGTAAACCCCTGAGCATTCTTATTTTTTCTAGAGGGAACTTACACGATCTCCAGATTGTTCCTCAAAGACTTTCAAAGTACATGGATCATTTGCAGAGAATGATAAATCAACACACACGTAGCTCGAAAGGAGGACATAACTAAAGGTTAATACCGATATTTTTTTTCTCTCCGCGAAATGTTTCAAAGCCATTCCTGAGAAAGACAAACGAGAAAAAAAAACATAAAATATTCGATTCATGTGATTATTTTCCCAATATTTTACAATTTTTCTTTCATAGAAAGTCTATGTATCTTGTAGCAATTCAATTCATGTTTATTTTACTTCCAGGAAAGCTATCTATAACTATTTAAAGCCCTTTGGAATTGCAGAACTTGCTAATTTGATCCCTGTAGATCAAATAACACTAGAGCTGGATCTTGTTTATCAACCGAGGACTCTGTATGAAAGCAATACAAAGCATTGTTTAAATTAACGAAAAGAAAATCAATAAATCTGACAAAATGTTTAGATGTACCTACTAGACTTCATATCGATTATTAAACTTTCAAAACCGGCCATGCCTAGACAATGGAAGACGAGCGAAAGTAACCGGCACACACAATAGCCCAGACGACCGCCTGCCCGCTTTAATATTGATTAACTTACCGATAGCAAGAAGTCAATCTGTTTTGCTTGTGCCAGATGGTTCGCACTAAACTGACTTCGCTTCATACGTTGAGGCACTACGAAGGTGTTCTCTCCGCTAACTGAGGTCAATATTGATTGTGTTGACAGATGCACTCGAGAGATAGTACTGTATGTTTTGATAGCTAGGTTGGGCAAACCGCAGTGGAGTTTCTTTATGCCTAAAATCTTTGAAAGGAAACGAGGGTTATATAGGATTAAAAATTTAGTGGGATTCAGCTAAGTTGTACTAGATCAGGTTGTATAACAGCATTTTTTTCCCCTTAATCTGCGGATAACGATCAGCTTTTGATCTGGATCATACTCATGTTTTTAATTTTAGTTTCTTTGCACATTGTGTCTTTTTATAAAAAAAATTATTTCATGCAACAAAATTTTGCCTCAACTAAATCTTATATCCTGTATTGTTGTTTTCCAATTCTAATATCATCCCAAATTCATTTTAGGTCATACAATGATATGATTTCAGTTCCAGTATTTTTTTCAGATATCTTGAAAAGCATTCATTTAACTAGATCTAGATCTAGATTAGTACCAGTAAAAAATAAAACAAAAAAGGAAAAGCTGGAACAAACCATTGTTTCCAGAATATGTTGACCAACGACAATTTTTGTTTCATAAAAAGTTTTTGTAATTGAATTTGTAATTTTGCTTCATCAGCTTTTTGTAGAAAATTAAACCACGACTTTTTTACCCCAATTAGTCGCCTCTCTTAAGGAAGTAAATACTTTAAAATGTATATTAAAAGTGCGATCTTTGGTTTTGATGTGGAATTATATCTCGTCCTATTAGAACATAAACTTGTAGATCTAGATCCAGAATCTAGATCAAAACATAGATCTTTGATGACAACCTTCAAACCCACTTGTTGCTTTAAGTACAGATAAAGCGAACAAAATGATGATTTTCAGAAATCAATATGAAGATAAGTGAGTTCATAGATTTAATTTCCTCATAATTGTCAGGGTTCCCTTACTTTCACGATTTGCAAGCCATTGCAGTTTGATGATCTAAATCTAGATCTAATTTATGTGTCCGTTTCAATAACGACTACATTTTTATCAATCTTCTATGACGTAATTGAAACTGAGCTCTTTGAGAAGGCTCGTTTTTTTTTCCGATATAAGATTGAGCATTGGAAGGGTATGAGAGTATGAAGTGGAGAATCAAAAAAAAAAAAAAAAAGCTGAGCACTGTCTACAAACGCTCAAAAATTATTTTTTTAAGAGAATCACGAAAGCAGTCCGTCCAATCTGAAACACAAACTCAAATCGACAAAATGTTTTTTTTTTTTTTTTTTTGTTTGCTATCGTTCTGATTTCATCAATGCTATATGACGTTGTGATGTGAATCTTGTATTCAAAAGTGGTGTAATTCACATGGTCAATCTAAACTTCTGCTTATTTATCGAAATTGCTATGGCCCATCACAATCCTACATTGATCTAGATTGAGCATTAAAAATTTAGGAAGGGAAAAAAATTCGTAAAGAGTATCCAAAAGTTAATCTCAAATGGTGTTCATAATATCGAAAAATTATATACTATCCTTTTAATTTCACTAATTACATACACCTCTCGCTACGTTTCGTGCTTGAAAAATACGTCTTCCCATTCGTAGAGACTATTAAAAATTTATTTATTGTAGAAAACGTTATCATTTTCGTCTTTTCTCCATACAATTAATTTATAGTGCATCCAAATTTTATACTGCTACAAAAACTGCAACTACTACTACTACTACTACTACTACTACTACTACTACTACTACTACTACTACTACTACTACTACTACTACTACTACTACTACTACTACTACTACTACTACTACTACTACTACTACTACTACTTCTAAAAATACTACTACTACTACTACTACTACTACTACTACTACTACTTCTCCTGCTACTACTACTACTACTACTACTACTACTACTACTACTACTACTACTACTACTACTATTACTACTACTACTACTACTACTACTACTACCACCACCAATTTACGGCTACTACTACTACTACTACTACTACTACTACTACTTCTAAAATACTACTACTACTACTACTACTACTACTACTACTACTACTGCTACTACTACTACTACTACTACAACTACTACTACTAATAAGTTATTTCAAAAGTACTCCTACTACTAATACTACAGCTACTACTACTACTACTACTACTACTACTACTACTACTACTACTACTACTACTACTACTAAAAATACTACTACTATTTCTACTACTCCTACCATTACTACTACTACTCACCCCCCCCTACTACTACTACTACTACTACTACTACTACTACTACTACTACTACTCCTACAACTGCTGCTACTAATACTACTACTACTACTAGCTACTACTACTAATAATAATATTACTACTACTACTACTACTACTACTACTACTACTACTACTACTACTACGGCTTCTTCTTCTTCTTCTTCTTCTTCTTCTTCTTCTTCTTCTTCTTCTTCTTTTTTTTTCTTTTTCTTCTTCTTCTTCTTCTTCTTCTTCTTCTTCTTCTTCTTCTTCTTCTTCTTCTTCTTCTTCTTCTTCTTCTTCTTCTTCTTCTTCTTCTTCTTCTTCTTTTTCTTCTTCTTCTTCTTCTTCTTCTTCTTCTTCTTCTTCTTCTTCTTCTTCTTCTTCTTCTTCTTCTTCTTCTTCTTCTTCTTCTTCTTCTTCTTTTTCCGCTTCTTCTGCTTCTTCTAATGCTTCTTTTTCTCCTTCTTCTTCTTCTTCTTCTTCTTCTTCTTCTTCTTCTTCTTCTTCTTCTTCTTCTTCTTCTTCTTCTTCTTCTTCTTCTTCTTCTTCTTCTTCTTCTTCTTCTTCTTCTTCTTCTTTTTCTTCTTCTTCTTCTTCTTCTTCTTCTTCTTCTTCTTCTTCTTCTTCTTCTTCTTCTTCTTCTTCTTCTTCTCCTCATTCTTCTCCTCTTCCTCCTCCTCATTCTTCTCCTCCTCTTCC
>JAWDGP010004519.1:0-37500 GCA_033675545.1 Elysia crispata
ACCATGCGAACTATGGAACATGTGAAATGCGACCCACAACACACACCATGCGAACTATGGAACATGTGAAATGCAACCCACAACTCACACTATGCTAACTATGACACATGTGAAATGCGACCCACAACACACACTATGCGAACTATGAAACATGTGAAATGCGACCCACAACTCACACTATGCGGACTATGACACATGTGAAATGCGACCCACAACTCACACTATGCGAACTATGACACATGTGAAATGCGACCCACAACTCACACTATGCGAACTATGAAACATGTGAAATGCGACCCACAACACACACCATGCGAACTATGGAACATGTGAAATGAGACCCACAACACACACCATGCGAACTATGACACATGTGAAATGCGACCCACAACACACACCATGCGAACTATGACACATGTGAAATGCGACCCACAACACACACTATGCGAACTATGGAACATGTGAAATGCGATCCACAACACACACTATACGAACCACGACACATCTGAAATGCGATCCACAACAAACGATACAAGAGACGCGATACTTGACAAGTCGCATCAGCAATCAGTAACATTCTAGTTGTCCATCTTGAAATAACCTGGAAGTACAGTACGCCCGAGTCCACCAGAACGATAAAAAACTAACACCTTTCTGATTTTTGAAGTTACCATTTTCTTCTCTCGTGGTTTCTTTTACTTACACCTCATGGAATTTTTTGGTGTCGTCCATTTCCAGAATGAGGTAGGACAACTCTGTGTCGGTTTTGGATTGAGTGAACAATAATAATAATCCTGATCATGGTGGGACAATGTCAAACTATCATGACATCATGAAATGGATATTTTTTGTTTAAAAAACATATGTTTACGAGTTCTTTGCTTAAAAGTTATGTTCTAAGGGTTCTCTGTCCCTAATTATTGTCAAGTTAACCATTGCACCAAACACAAAAAGTAAAAAAGCAAGCATTTTGTAAAACGGCATGTCATTCAACAAACACGAATTGTAAATCACATGTAAACTTAGCAAACACAAGTTGCATAACGCATGTAATTTAGCAAACACAAGTTTTAACCTCAGACGGGTATAAACT
This sequence comes from Elysia crispata, assembly GCA_033675545.1. NCBI lineage: Eukaryota > Metazoa > Mollusca > Gastropoda > Plakobranchidae > Elysia > Elysia crispata. The sequence continues at coordinate 1,094 of JAWDGP010004519.1, forward strand.
TTGCAAATATATTGGGATGGGCATGACACCCGAAAAAAAAAAAACAACTTGCAAGCTCTGAATCTCATCTCGTAGCTTAATATCTGAATTTGTAGATCCTCTATCGTTTCAAAAATATACAAGCATCATAGTAATATTCTTATGTTAAATTTTGATGGCATCTGCACAAAGAATTTGTCGATCCTCTATTACTCCTTACTCTTATAATTTTTTTTCTCATGATTTAATACAAAAATGTAAATGTATTAGAATTTGATTGTACGCCATGGTAGCTATCATAATGTTCCACTGGCGATGTTATTCAGTAAAAACTGAATCAGTTTTATGCATGACACTGTATTAGAAGAGAAAAAGGAAAACAATGGCAAAAAAAAAAGAAGTGAAATAGATAATATAACAAATGTAGGATTATTTTTCCTCATAATGAGTCGTTTATTTTATACTAGTAATATAGTTAAATGAACCTGAAGGCGTAGATTCTCTTGTAAAACGCTAAGCTCTTCCCTCGCTTCTCCACATTAATCAGCGATTCGACATAAGCATTTCCTACTTAATCTTTTCCCTTCTCTGAATCTTGTCACTTGAAACATGTACATGTGTTTTTTATTGTCACAGCACACCTTCTGAAATTATGAGAAACATGAATAGTACATTTTACAAAACATAGATTTCAGTTCGTTATACTAGCAGTAGTGGCAGTAGTAGTAGTTGTAGTAGAAACAGTTTTAGTAGTGGTAGTAGTAGTAGTAGTAGTAGTAGTAGTAGTAGTAGTAGTAGTAGTAGTAGTAGTAGTAGTAGTAGTAGTAGTAGTAGTAGTAGTAGTAGTAGTAGTAGTAGTAGTAGTAGTAGTAGTAGTAGTAGTAGTAGTAGTAGTAGTAGTAGTAGTAGTAGTAGTAGTAGTAGTAGTAGTAGTAGTAGTAGTAGTAGTAGTAGTAGTAGTAGTAGTAGTAGTAGTAGTAGTAGCAGTAGTAGTAGTAGTAGTGGTGGTAGTAGTAGCAGTATGAGTAGTGGTCGTAGCTTTTGTTATATACATGTATATGTATATATATATATATATATATATATATATATATATGATATAAATTATAATAATTTCTTTTTTTATTTACGAGTGCATTTATACTAAGAGGTACTATAGAACCATAAAACCATGCGATATACACCTTGCCGTTAAAAGTAGTCACGTGGATAGAATCTTTGTGGCACCATTCACTTCGGCATTCCTCGGCGTTCTGGCTGGCTGTGGACACTGACAGCAAAGGATATCACAACAGTCATTAAGGGAGTAGAGAAAAACAAACTTACCTTTATATTTTCCTACATGGAAAACCACTTTGGGGATGGCTCAAACTCTTAATACTATCTTTCCTTTTTTCTATTAATTTAAAAAAAAAAGAAAGAAAATTGATTGGGCTGAGAATTTCGAGAAAATAGCTTTAAAATAAAGAAATGTAAGCCACACAGAGTATAGGAATTTTCTTTTTTTTTTTATCATACTTTTAGTTATTCTAAAGCCTGGTATCGCTGGTGTTGTATTTGGCTTTTCTGTAAATTTAAGGGCCCAGAGCTCTGTTTTTGATCCACTACAATCGGGAGTGAATTATTTTGTCTGCAGGCATTTTTATAAAGTATTTTTAATCTTCTTTTTTTCTTTTATGATTATTTTATAGCAAGCATAATTCTTTTTAATTCAGTTATTAAGAAAAACAACTGATTTAACGAAGATGATAATGGGACACTAAATTTTCAACTTAACTTTTTCTTCCAGGCCACTTAGTGTCGAATCTTGATACTATATCTCTGAATTCTTAGATCAGAAGACAAGGCCCAAAATTATAATACAATTCGTTAGGATCGTATCTTTGACTATAATGATTACTAATTTTATCTTTAGAGAAGGGGACACAATCTCACCTGCTGCTTCTGTGGCCGCAAAAAGAAGAATTAGAACAAGCAAGAGTAAACACCGCATTGTTCAGATAATGTGTACAGCGTTGTCAAAAAGCAAATGCCCGAAATGTCGCCTGCTCAAAATTGAACGTTCTTATCTTTATGTAACAATCAGGCAGGTAGAATGGTTCCTTTTATGTCTATTCTTATCTCTTTCTAAACTTCCTCAAGGGGGATAAGACTGTTTAGTTACCCCGTGTATTTTTTTTCCTTAGGCAATGTGCTATGGTTATCTCTGTGCCCATTTTAGTTTTTTTTTTTCTACCGTCTGATGCAACGTGCGTCACTTGCTGTGTGCTCTGTACTTTGTTTAGAAAGTTCTTCCTAATCGTTAGCGCTTGTGTTTGCTGTATGCTAGGCTATTTTACAGTTTTTTGTTTTTTAAAGTGACATGATTTGTTACAATTTGTGTTCGTTAATTGTGAGTTATGACTTGTGTTTGAGAAATGTACTTTATCAGTTGTGTTTGTTGAATAATTTGCTGTTATAAAACTTTGTTGAGTGACATAATGTTTGTGAAAATTACAAGCTGTTTTACAACTAGTGTTTGTTAAATGTGTTTTACAACTTCCGTTTACTGAGTGAGAATGCATTATACAACCTTTGGTTGTTGAAAGTCATGCTGTTTTACAACTTGTCTTTACCAAAGTGATAATTGTCTTTATTGATTGCTGAATGAATTGGCGTTTTACAACACGTGTTTGGCGCATGTCAGGCTGTTTTACAGCTTGTCTTTGCCAAATTGCTCATTGTCCTCAGCCATAGAGACACATAGAAACAATGAGAATATTGACTGCTACCGAGTAACGACTATAGGACTTTTTAAAAAATTAATGCGTTTTAAATAGTCACAGAGAGTTTTATTGAGAGTTTCGAATTAGACTCAATCCATAGTCAAGCTTTAAGCTGGCACCCCTCAAGCTTGAAATGATAGATACCAAAAAATCCTATTAGATGTTTTAAGAGAATATAACTCATTTTGCAAAATCCAAATTTTCTTTTCAACGGTCATTGTCATGTAGGTTTAAATAACTACGCAGCTAAGAATTCCCACAGTGTTGTGAAAACATGCACTTACAGCGGAAATTCACAGCTTTCTAAGAAGCGTTTTAAAGGATCTAAAAACAGGTTGAGAAGGTACAGAATTAGTCGGTTTCCTTTATTACATACATGCCCCAAGGTTGTAAGTTTATTGCTCTTTTAAGATTAAACTGAAGATTAACATGGCAAGGAGCGGGAGGGAGCAAAATGGCAACTTCAATAATCAGAACCAGTTGGTTTTTTTTAACTTCCTGAAGCACAAGAGCGTTTTTCTTTTTTTGCTCCCAGGTAAGGAAAAACTTAATTCGATCTTTTGCAAGAACCCTAAAGGCGTGATAACACCAAGGAACTTGCAGTCAGGAATATCACATCAGAAACAGCTCTGACGTCGCAAGCTGCGCTTCATGTTGCTTGTGACGTCAGCGCATTTTCATGGCACATTGCTGCTAGCTGAAAATTGCTTCGTGTGATCGTGAACAAGCATTGGTGTCTATGCTGACCTTTCATAAAAACCCACACGGTATACATCAAGCGGTACTCAATACCTCTACAAAACAACAATGTTGGGTACAAAATTATTGCAGAAAATTGCCTAAAATCATGTGTGTTGGAAAGTCGCTTCATTCATTTTTGTGAGGAAACTGGAAGATTCTACATTGTAGATGATTTTCATATGGACGCCTGTCGTGTTTCTTGTGCGATATGGTGTCAAGTCTTGTCGTATGTCATGCATCGTGTGCCGCATGGCGCACGTCGTGTGCCTTTCCTTGGGATGCCAGCCTAACGCTTCTCTGAAAATCTTTTCTTTTTTTATTGACCTAAAGAGATAAGAATAGGCCTGAAAATTCGTCTCTAACATAACGATTTAACTAAAGAAGGCAAGAAAGATCTTTTTTTTAACCTACAGCTGTATTGATTTCGGAACATTTGATTTTCAGAACAGTTTTGCTGTATATTTTATCCAGACAATGTGGTATTTTGTATTGATCTTTGTGATTCTCTTTTATTTCTGTCTGGGTTTTTGTTTTTGTTTTTGTTTTTTTTACGCAGTCAACAGTTTGCTGTTTCAAATTATTTCGTGATATGTTTTTTTTTTCTTTCAAACACTGCCATCTTAATGCCCTATTCTATTACTTTACGGACCTTCTTGTATAGAAATGGATTTTTCTCCTCACCTCTCGCTTACACTCGGCCGCCGCAGGTATCAGCGGCTGAACAATTTTCTTGTTCCTTTTTTTCCTTTCTCCTCGTTGTGTCAATCTCTCTGTCTGTATCGGTGTCACACTGTTTCACTTTCTCTCTCTCTCACCGTTTTATTTCTTTCAATGTAGCTGTTGTAAGTAAACGTTCAGGGTTAAAAATAAAAAAAAGAAAACAAACTTTTTTGATTGTATTACCAGTCCGTGATAGTTTGAACTCTGCATGACACGTCTATTCTTCTATAGTGTTATAGTGAGTGTAAGGATTATGTATGTCTATGTGTTAATATTAACATATTCCACTTGGGATTTAATATAACTTACAAAGAGCTGAATAGCATAATTATGACAGTTTTGTAAGTGAAATAAAAAGACAAAGGTTTGAGACTTCAAGTAATATAAAATGGGAAACGCTGGATTGAATTACTATTCATATATAGTTGCTTATTTTATGGCTAAAAATATTCTCACAGTGCATGGATTATATGAAACCACTCTAATTTCACCATTTCAAATTTTTTATCTGTATGTTTAGCAGTTACAAAGAGGAAAACTGCATTAGAAATGATCCTGAATTTTCTTCACAATTTTCACCTTTCACGCCGTTTCTGGGACACAGTGCACTCTCTATTCCCCTCCTTCCAAAACAAACTTTAAAAAAAAAATGACAAAAAACGAGATGCGCATTTTGCACAGGTCACTGGACTGTTGAAAGATGCGACCAGCCGCACGGGAAACTTGGATTCGTTGCATCGTCTCTGACACGAGAGAAAAACAAATATCATCTCTGTGAAAAGTGAGCGTTTCGCCCCGGGCGGATGTTGATTGAGTTAATCCCCCTTGTCTGGTTTCTCTGAGGCCAGCGGTTGGGCGCCTCTCTGGCCTGGTAATGCTTCTCTCAATAGATGGCCCCATCCTGACTCACAGACAGATCAGTATAAAAGCTGGGACCTCAAGACAGTGCGAGTTACTTCTAGTGGAGAGAATGTAGCTGATCGGTATAGAGTATTTTCTATAGTTTTATCCTAAAAAGTAGCTCTACTTTTGATATACAGAGGTACAAATTAGTGGTTGGAGACCTGTGAATTGGATTTTCCGAAATCATCCGTAAATTACTTTTAATTTTTGCTTTTTGTGTAAAGTTATCACAGAGTTTGTCAGAAATATAGTATTTATTGTTCGTGAAGGCCAAGTGGCTGACAAATCAAACCGAAATTGAAATCATTTAAACTTGAAAAAATCTAATACATATAGTGTTTTGCATGGTGGTCTACACAAAAAGAGGCTTGAGGAATTGATACACTTTGCTTGTCAAAGTAATATCAACACCAGTTTTATTATTTCACGGTAAAGGAAAAAAAAAACAGAAAAAAAATAATGTGCCGTATAATTCACTCTGGAGTTCTTCTAGTTCTGGCGATGGTTGTTCATGTGATCATTGCCCAGACCAATCAGAATAGATCCGGAAGTCCTTTCGCACCAGGTTCTAAAAACTCAGATTCTACTCCAGAAGCCCTCCGTTCTGCTCGGTCAAATGGTAAATCAGCTGGTAATCATGGCAACCCAGGCACCAAAGATGTTGTCCCCGTGAAAAGTCCATTCACTCCTCCACCATCTGGCGCAGCTGGCCCTGACGACAACTTCCGGCCGAGAGACGCTCAAGTCCGTCCCAGCAGATCCCCGGATACAAGGTCACAAGACACTCAGAGGTCAACCGGTAAAGTCCCGAGAGAGGAGAAAACCCAGGGGGGCAGCAGTGACGTCACGTCCGCCCCCGAGAGGAAGACTGCTGAGGTTCGGCGCACGCCTGGCCCCAAGCCAGTGGGCAGCCCGTTCAGACCACCAGTCCAAACAGAGTGGAGAGAAGGTCAGAGGTCAAATCCTCCAGCCCAACCTCTGCAGGAACCAAGTAAGACAGAAAGTTGTCTCTTCTCTACGTATACAACCAACGCATGGTGCTTCCATTTCACATGTAGCTGATTACGTATCCATAAATTACGTTCCTCAATAGATTTGTTTTTGCGATAAGAATATAGAGAGAGTTGCGTATGTTTTTGGGTTAAACTGGGTGAGTGATACCAGAAGGAGACCTAAAGAACCTAGAGAGGAAAAAAGAGAGTGATAGAGAGAGAGATAGAGAGAGAGAGAGATAGGTAGAGAAAGATACAGAGACAGAGAGAAAGAGTGTGTGGTCCTCTATGAAAGTCGCTTTTTGTTCGCGCACCAATATATCTCGCCACAGCGTGTTCCAGCTGAAATCCATCCTCATTTTTAAAGTCTCGACCCCTTGTGTCTGAACATCTCTATAGGCCTGTTTACCGACCAAGAGCTGTTTTTTTTTTTTTTTGTTGTTTTTTTTTTTTGCCCCAGTCTCAATATCAGACATTCGGTATAATACACTTGTACTGTATTCTGTGTGTGAAAATAACTGGCACAATCACGATCAGAAACCGTCGAGTCTTTTCTTTCGCAAACTTTGTTCTTCTAAGTCGTATTTACCTTACAACATGGCGAATAAGAACTTTGAAATCTGGTACTTGAAGCCCTTGCAGACAATAGCGTCATGAGGGTTTCTATGGTATTTTAAAACTGTAATTTCAATAATTTTGAATACAAAATTAAGTTGTCATGAATGACACTTAATTTTGTTTTGTTTTTTTACATTTCGTTTTATTTTTCAAAATAGGTCTTGCTTTATATTTTATAGTAGATAAACCAAAATCCTAAGAACATTGAGGGATAAACACTTTTGTACACTTTGAAAAGCGTTTGTTTGTTGGTTTGAATTACATACTTTTGCTTTGGTTTTCTTTCTCAAACCTGATAAGTCTCCCTGCCGGAATTAGTCCCATTGTACTGAGTCAGAGGTCAATAATTTATCTGAAAAATTATTTCATTGCTTCATTTGCATTTTTATGCAATAGATGTTTTTTTTTATTTTCCTTCTTCGTGGTTTTCTTTTCACAGCCTTCCTACAGGGAAGCCGGTCTTCACCTTCACCAGTCAGAAAGGGCAGTAACCCTGGAAAGGAGCAAAGACGAGTTAATGGTCAGGAGTCGCCATTTGCGAAAAATCGTCAAGAGAAGTATTCATGCGGGTTTTAATGACAATATGAAAACAACAACAACAATAATAACAATAATAATAATAATAATAATAATAATAATAATAATAATAATAATAATAATAATAATAATAATAATAATGATGATGATGATGATGATGATGATGATGATGATGATGATGATGATGATGATGATAATAATAATAATAATAATAATAATAATAATAATAATAATAATAATAATAATAATAATAATAATAATAATAATAATAATAATAATAATAATAATAATAATAATAATAATAATAATAATAATAATAATAATAATAATAATAATAATAATAATAATAATAATAATAATAATAATAATAATAATAATAATGTTCCTATCCCCCCCCCTTTTTACACAAACAATTAGTATTTGAGGCTCCCAGAGGAGCATCTTCAACGAATAGATTACCACAGATAGATAGATAGATAGATAGATAGATAGATAGATAGATAGATAGATAGACACACACATACATACATACATACGTATATGCATAAAACTGAAAAAAAATTAAAAGAAATAAATGAAATTTGACCTTTCCAGCGTGAAGAGAAAAGCGTGAAAGAAAACATGTGGCTATGTCCAGGGAAGTAGTTGAGATTTGATTGGTCAGTATGAGAACAGCTGCCACCATCGCCTATCCTTCCGGAACGGCGGTTCCGACTGTAAACACCACTTCTGCTTATTTTGATCGCGTTTTGCACTGCTTATTTGTAAGATATTGACCAGGTCCACTTGTTATCATCAAGCAACAGTAGAAACATTCAATTTAAGCTATTTTATTAACTTCCCACTCGTAACTTGTTTTGCAAGACTTATACAGATTGTGATTAAATCTAAAATGATTATTTAATTGTCAAAAATCCGCAATCTTAATATTTTTAACTTTCTAATATTGTTTGAGCAGTTGTAAATTTTTATTTTGTATTGGGCAGCATATTTTCACGAGATCAGGTCGAGCATTACATTTATCTTTGATGGGTCATCAAGCACCGCAGTGTAATCTTGGTGGAGAGATAAACAGAAAATAGAGCTGCTGAAAATATTGCACTCAACATTAGTGGGCTGGAACTTTGTTGCTTGAGATCTCTCCTTCGTTAATTATAAAGAATACATCCATGACAAACTGAGAAGAATTCCAATGTCTCAAGGTTCTATATTTTCAAACTCTACCATGAGTGGCTCTGAAGGAGATATATATCTGTTATTGTTGTAAAATTTGTTTTTCTGCAGTCTTCCATACGTGGTCATTGCTGTAATGTTTGCTTTTCTTCAGTGCAGTTCTATGGTTCCGGAGGACAGAAGAATTTTATTTTTGTGGAGTTTGCATTTCTTCAATGTAGTTGTCTTTCTCTGCTCTTCGTTAGAATCTGCGCTCAAACTATCGATGGATCGGGAGTTGTCTTTAATACAATGAATATCGATGGATCGGGAGTTGTCTTTAATACAATGAATATCGATGGATCGGGAGTTGTCTTTAATACAATGAATATCGATGGATCGGGAGTTGTCTTTAATACAATGAATATCGATGGATCGGGAGTTGTCTTTAATACAATGAATATCGATGGATCAGGAGTTGTCTTTAATACAATGAATATCGATGGATCGGGAGTTGTCTTTAATACAATGAATATCGATGGATCGGGAGTTGTCTTTAATACAATGAATATCGATGGATCGGGAGTTGTCTTTAATACAATGAAAAAATATGCCTCGACATTAAAAGAATTTTTTAGCGCAAATACTGACACTTCAGTTTTTTAGGTTTTCATATCTACAACTTTTATGATCGACACATTAAATTAAATTAAATCGATTTTGAATTTTTAAATAATCACCGCTTCTCTATTATTACAGTCAAACATTGTAAAACCAAAACATTTTATGAAAACAAAATATACAGCGTAACCAAAATGTTTATTTTAGTTCCTGACTGAAATATCTTTCTTCAATAATTATCCTGGTTTAACCAAAAAAATTAAAACAAATACATTTTTTTTGTTTCTGTTTTTTTTTTTTTTTTTTTTGTTTCGTTTTTAGTTTTGTTTTTACAGTTATTTTTACGAAAATAAGGATATATATCTTAAGCAACTCAGAAACTAAACGACCTATGAGCTTCTTCTATTCCAATACTGTTGAAAAGATTGAGCCAGCTCTGAGACGGTGTTGAGTTCTTTATTTTCTTTTCTCCAGTGTAAAATCGTGCTCGCTTCGATTTTTATCTCGAAATTTTTTTTCCACGAGTCAACGTTTACTTCCGGTAGTGGTTACTCTTGCGTCTTCAACTTCTTTTTTGACATTTTTGTTTCCTACAAGACAATACCAAAATATCGGTCAATGTTCTGTCCACGTCTTATCTCTCTTGGCAAGTATGGTCTGAGTCGCTGCTATCTTAAAGCGTAAAATCCAGCCGAACACTATTTAACTCTATTGTTAATGAAGCAAGTAAAAAAAAAAAACCAGCCCGAACCCTTTGCTCAGATATCGCTTATATTGTGCCACATCTTTTTCAGAAATGTCTTGTAAAAAATAAACTATAACCATTTTTTGGCAGACGTTTGTCTCTAATCCATGACTGTTTGGATTGTAGTGAGTTCCCCATGTTATCGAAATGTTCCCAGGTGTTCTAATCGTCTGCCATGTTTGTCGCTCTCTCTCTCTCTACTCAGAGACATCCATGAGGCAGCACCTGGGGTGACCCCGTGGACCCGATACACCCCGCGGCCTAAGGTCAGAGTTCAAGAGGAACCTCAAGATGCTCGAACAGGTAGCTCAATATAACTAAGCGAGTTGGGTTTCTGATATATTATATCCACTATACAATGAAATATCACTTTTTTTGTCATGGAAACCAGCTTGCAATAGACACAAAATCGTGATCATGTAGAGTGCACATGTTTACAGCGTTGGTTGGGACAGACACAAATAAGGAGAGGAGGGAGGCTGATTAGCCATTATTTTCTTGCCAGGTGTTGAATGAGAAACGGCGGTTGTAAGTTTTGTGATTCACTTTTGATCAGCTCACAGATTGATAACATTATAATGAACTAAGCTCTTTAACATTTCATTTGCTTTACATAAACCAAGCTGTAATTAAAATGGTAAGGAGAAGCACATTGAGAGTGAGAGACAGAGACACACAGGGCAGAGAGAGAGAGAGAGAGAGAGAGAGAGAGAGAGAGAGAGAGAGAGACAGACAGACAGACAGACAGACAGACAGACAGACAGACAGACAGAGAGAGAGAGATACAGAGAGAGAGAGAGAGAGAGAGAGAGAGAGAGAGACAGAGAAACAATGAACCCCATATTCGTCACTGTTCCACCTTATTCCTTTCAGCCCTTTTGTTCTGTGTTTCTAGTAAGCAGAATCGTCATTTTCTTTCTTTTGTTTGGCTTTCTTATCTCTATTACTCTAACTTTTTTCCATAACAATTTTTTTTTTTTTTTTTTTTTTTTTTTGCTTAACTGAAAAAAAGATACTATCCTTCTAACGTATTCTTCAATATTAAACCCTATATTTTTTTAATTAATCAATTTATAGATTTTTTTCCCACAGTCTTCTACATAATTTTTTTTAAACCTTAAATAAATTTCTATCCACACAACAGGTCGCTGTAGCGGTTTGAATTATTCCCCCCGCAGCCAAATTTGTTGCCAGGGACGCGTAAAGCGTCGTCAAGGAATGAAGCCATCTTGTTGCGGGAGGCAATCCTTTGATTCTGCTTTTAGCAAGTGTTGCGGCGGAGTGGTCTCCCTTAGAACAAGCCAACAGCCGGAATGTCCTTAGACTTTCTGTGTTTCTTGTTTTTGTCTGCGTTTGTTGAAGTCGTTTTGGTTGACAGGTCGATTTTTATATAAGAAGTTACGCGGATTGAGATTTATCAAGAGCCAATGGAACTGTCATTGCTCAACACTCGTGTTGAAACATCTCAAGTTTGACAACTAGACTTCAAGGTCAAGTCTAAAACGGTTAGGACCAGACGCCCTGCACAGGCAGGCAGATGCGCTTCTCTTAATTCCAGCCTGAGATGAACAGACAGAATTAGTGTGACATCACTTTTGGTTCTAACGTTGTCGCCCTAGACTAGCGGGCTGCCGTTGTTAGATCAGGTCCGGAGGAATGTTATACTCACATCTCATACTGTTCACAATCAACAAGGTTTTTTCTCTTAAGTGTCGTTTCCTGAACACTTAAGGCATTGCCGCCCAAGAAATGAGATAGAATATGTGGATATATTGGGCAATTTGCTTTGCGTTGAGAAATGAGAGCAAATCATGAACGATAATCCACATCTATTGCTGGCGAACCATAATATTTGCTTTAAGTAATCTTGCTGTTAGACTCAACCCCGTTGGGTGACGTCAATATGAAAGGCCATAACTCTTGTTAAATCTCAATCCTTTATTTTTTAAATGACCGGGAACATTTCATGATTTATTTAAAGTGAGTTTCAACACATTAAACATGGAGAACTTAAGAACTCGCCCAAATGGCTTTTGTTTTGATTTTCCTGAATGCGGCAGTGCTAATAATTTTCATTTGTTTTTCCATTTCTTCAGCTAAAAAAAACATTTTTTTTGAGGATGACAATTATGTAGGTTAGACATTGGTTCTGGTGAAACAAATCGGTTGATTAATAAAACCATACACAGCCACTCAATCTTCTTTATTAAGCGTAATCTTCAAACGTTCTCTGTTATATATTATGATATTATGATCCCATGCCAGTACTACTGTCTTGTATTATCTTACAATGAAAGGAATGGAACTAGTTTTATTTCCTATTGACATCAAAGCATCCGCCATCAGCTGTTTAATTTTATTTTCTTAAAGCAAATTTTGTTATGAAACTGTGCTAAAAGAATTCACCGGGGTATAATACCGATAAAGTGGAACATAAGAAAATCTATGGGAGAATAATCTACAGCACAGCAGAGAACTTTGAATAATTAATAACTAAAATATTTTCATTTTCATCGTAATTTGATGACGGGTTGGCTATTCAATTCTGCTTTTACGAAAGAAAGAAAAAAAACAACAAAAACAACAACAAAATAGATTTACGGTTTAAACCATTTCAACATGAAACATTCGTTGCCAATGTTTTTGTTTTCTTATGTTTTTTTAATCATTTTTCATAATATTGACCTTGTTTATCTTTTCGTCGCTTTTTGTGTACGCTTTATGTTTCTCTTGCCCCGGGTCTTCCTATCATTTGGTTTTCTCTTCGACAAAACGACAAAACCTGTTTCAGTTTTGATCTTATAGAAATGGTAGATTTAAGGTGCATAGATAAACTTCCTCTCAACTCTCTCACTTTCACTCTCTCTCTCTCTCTCTCTCTCTCTCTCTCTCTCTCTCTCTCTCTCTCTCTCTCTTTCTTAAACCGACTTTTGCCTCCATTTATCCGTCTTTCTCTCTGTCTATCTGTTTACCCGTTTTTTGTTGTCTGTTTGCCTGTCTGTCTGTCTATCTCTATCTCTCTATCTAAGTATCCAGTTATCTCACCCACACTCAATTCGTATCATTCTGTCTGTCCCTCTTATTTTCTCCTTACTGCAACCCGCGATACACAGATCTACTTCCACCCCTCAAACCTTCACACAGACAAAATGTGATAAAAACACCTAAAATTATAAACCAGGCCTTCTGTGAACAACGAAGGACACAAGTAAATGTAGTTACGTTTATTACACATGTTGAAAACATAGAGATGACAAGAATGGTAAGGCACTGATCCTTTGTGTAACGATGAAACTTCTCCATTTACAAGCACAAAAAGCGGTTTATGACTAGAAGAAAAAACTATCAACAGCACATAAGCAATATTTAAATCATCCTTTCCCATCCATTCAGCATCACTGAAGAATGCATTCAACAGAGTGCGCTCATTTTTTCCATTAGTCTTCTTTAATAATGCAAAGATAATTTGTTAAGTTTAATATGGGATACAGCAGACACCTAGCAACATGACGGCACGAACTGTAGCATAAAACTTAATATATACCCATAAACGAGAAAAGATAATGAAATTGTATATCTAAATATTAAATATTGTTTTTTGATTCTGAAAAAGAAAGTAAGAACATTTAAAAACTAACAGCTTCAAAACCGATGCTGTCTTTCTTAAGTCTATGCAATATTTCCTGTGGTCCTACCGCAGATTCCGGATAATCAGTTAGGCTGAAACTTATATAATGATTGGTCAAAGGAAAAACTCGATGAACTTTAACGAAAAAAATAAAAGCAACATTTCCCTGATTGTTTCAGAGAATTGTGTCCTGCCACAGATGATCATTCACTCATCTAGAACCAGATAAGATTTAAACAGTTTAAACTGTATATACAATGTACCTGGTGATTTTTCGGGCTTTTTTTGACGCAAAGGTAGCTTTATGTATTTTTCTATCTCGTGATTGACAGACTGAGAAAGCCTAATCTGTGTTCGAATTACAGATTTAATTAAAAAACAAACCGGTAATCTTATGTCCAAAGAATTAAGCAAAAAGCAAACGGCATTTTTTTTATCTAATACAACAGAATTTTAACTACTTTTTAGTATAGTTCAAAATAATACAGATATATTTCACAATGTTATAATTATATCGTTTGATTAATGTCTTAATGTATAGATAAAAAAATTAGTCTGCTTTACTGGGCCGACAGCGCTTCTGATTAAAACAGTTTTCAGACATTTTCAAAGTCTTACTAAAATCTCCTGGATACCTAAGCATAAAAAAAAACAAAAACAAAAACAATTCTTTTATAACATGAATGTAATCACACATCAATTTCATTAAGTGAATGAATAACTTGTATTTAAGAATCTGCATTTAATTTCCGAGTCTGCGCAAGGACAAAGCCTGGGGTTACCAAGACCGAATCATCATTTACAGAAATGAAAATGTCGGACCTTTTTTTTTTTTACACAAATTTCATAAAAAGCAACATGTAAAATAAACATTTGTGTGAAGGTTATTGCAGCGAGCATTTAGATTTCTTGATTAAATTAAAGAAAGATTTTTGATTTTTCAAAGCACTTTGTTAATGTAATCGCAATTTCATAATTCTCAATTACTCTGAATGTCTTGGTGAAATTTAAAAAAAAGTAATGTTAGGCTAAATAAATAAGATAAAAACAAAGATATTGGAATAATAGTGAGTGGTTATTTCTTTATAAGAATTAGAATTATGGATTTTTCGTCAACCTAACTAAAGCGTGAATGTTTGATATCAGAAACCGACAAGTTATGAATGAATTAATAGCACAATAAATTACGTCGGGCGCGAGCAATATTTCTCTTTCTTTCTTTCTCCCTCTCCCTCTCTCTCTCTTTCTCTCTGTCTCGCTCTTCTGTCTCCTCTTTTATTTTATTTACTCTTCGGTCTTTCACTCTTCTTTTTTTTTCTTCTCTCTCCTTAATTATGATATTTTACTCGAAGTCTCTTTCTTTCCTGTGCTCGTTTTTTTCTGCGTCTCTCTCTCTCTCTCTCTCTCTCTCTCTATCTCTCTATCTCTCTCTCTCTTAGCCATTTGGGATCTGGGGCTCTCCCTATCTTTCTCTTTCTCTCTCTATCTCTCTATCTCTATCTCTCTCTCTTCGCCAATTGGGATCTGTGGCTCTCTCTATCCTTCTCGTTCTCTCTTTACCTCTCTATCCCTCTCTCTCTCTATCTCTCTCTCCCCTTCCATACTACTTTCCTTGATCAACATCACCAGTAACATGAATATTAAAGGTGACAAACTTGCCATCCAAACTCAATCATGGAAATTGTTGTAGAAAAGAGATTTCAGGGCACAGTTAAAATTTTGAACAATAAAAAAGACAAGAAATAAACATCTCAATCATCTCAAATGTTTCTCTAGGATAGAAAAACACGAAAAGAAGAAGTAACCTCTATCCCTTTTATATATTACAATAAAAAAAGTTAACCTTTTTTAGATTTTGGGAGGTCTCGTGGTTATGAGAATGGTTTGCTGCGGATTTTTGATCAGAACATTTAACAACTGTAGGAAAAAATGGTTGATTTTTGGTTGCAAAATTGGTTATTCTTTTACTTCCACGTTGTATGAAAAATGCTTGGATAAATTTTCAAGTGGTATTATACACATTCCTCTTATTAAGTCACTTTTTTTCTGAGAAGCCTTAATGTTTATTCACTTTGAAGATTGCCCTCTTTAACTTTGAGAAACACTTGTTTTTTTATCATTATGTGTTTGTGATTTCAATAAAACAACGAGTACTATTGACGAAGCACATGGCTAAAGAGCTCTGCCATTTTGTCACGATTTATCAATAATCATATTAATGTAAGAAGAAAAGGAAGTGAGTCGGCAGTAATACTTGCTTTGCGATCAAAAAGAAAGATCCTCTTTTAACATTAGAGTAAAACAAATTCAGAATTTGTTTTCAACAAATCTCTATAGTCAGTTGAGAATTACGAAACAAACTTCTATTTTGAACAGAGGGAAAGAAAATAAAATTACAGCAATCGTCAAAACAGGTCTGCCACTTAGAAACTTGCAGAAGAAAAAAAAATAAATAAATAAATAAAATAAAAAATGATTAGCATTAACAATCAAACATAAATAATCAGGACGTGAGAAAAATCAAGAATTTTTTAAAGCCCGCACATAATAAGACCGCAGCAAATATGACCGATTGACGTACATTTCTCAGTTTTATACCCCCACTAAAACAATTGCAGTGAGAAAGAAATTCATATTCCTCACCATGTTTTTTTCCCTCCTGTTTAAAAAATTAGAAAATTAGGTGGCAAATAATAATGAAAAAAAAAAACGAAAAACAAAAACGATTATTGTTATGCTTTTCTTTAACAAATCTTTTGCTCTAGACATCCCAGTTTGTTTCGCGCTATAGGTTCTTCATGTTTTGAACCTACCATGAAAATTCCAAAACTTCAAATTTTAGATAATTGATTAAAAACAAATTTTAAAAAAATCGTAGCAGTTAATACTTTAATCAATTTAAGCAGTTCTGCCCCTAAGCGAAATCTTCAAATCTTCCAGGTTTCTGTGTGTCCAGAGAACAATGCTATTTCTAAGCTTACAAGAACGCTCCTAGTGGAAGAGCAAGATGGCTAAAGATGTGAGGAGTGACGAGATGACAGCTCCACTCCACATGCCTGACAGCGGCGACGGCGCAGAATCTCTGTCGCTGCCGGTCAGTGTCGCTCCAGCTTGCTCACCTCCTTCCTCCACGCTCGTTCCTTCTTCCTCCTCCTCTCCCTCCTCTCCGCCACCAAGAGTCACGTCCTTCCCATCAGTTCCATCTCCGGTATTTTCAATAATCGTCTTGTACGTTCCGTCTTCCTTTCCTCCCATGCTATCGGTGCTGGGTCCCTCCGTGACATCTTTCTTGTCTTCTACCATGACTGTCTCTCCCCCCTTCTCACCCTCAACAGTTTTATCCAAGTCGTCGAGCCTATGGATAACTGTGAACAGATCGGCAAATGGTGAACTCAACAGGTTTGGTGGAGGGAGGGGGGATATGAAGTAAGGACATGAAGACGAGTAAAAGAAGGACATGAAGAAGAAGAAGAAGAAGAAGAAGAAGAAGAAGAAGAAGAAGAAGAAGAAGAAGAAGAAGAAGAAGAAGAAGAAGAAGAAGAAGAAGAAGAAGAAGAAGAAGAAGAAGAAGAAGAAGAAGAAGAAGAAGAATTATGCGAATGATGACACCAAAAACAATAATTTATAATCAACAGCAACAAATACGATATTACTACTACCACTACTACTACTACTACTACTACTACTACTACTACTACTACTACTACTACTACTACTACTACTACTACTACTACTACTACTACTACTACTGCTGCTGCTGCTGCTGCTGCTGCTGCTACTACTACTACTACTACTACTACTACTGCCACTATGATAACAGCAACTACAACAACAACAATAATAATAATAATAATAATAATAATAATAATAATAATAATAATAATAATAATAATAATAATAATAATAATAATAATAATAATAATAACAACAACAAAAATATAATAAAAATGCTGAAATGCGAAGATGGTAATGGAAAGAGCCTCATAAATTTTAGATTTTCTTACCGCAAGTTATCCCTGCCTGCTGCATAGCTTGCTCAATTTGTAGCCGGACCTGAAACAGGCAAAAGAGTCCAGACAATCAAAAATGGAAATGACTGTATTTGTGTCGCATGTAGTTTATCTACGTGACGAGCAGGCAACAAAACTGACTTGTTTCAGATGTTTGTGTAGAAGGGTTGGTATGTAGGGCTGCACCGGTTTTTCTTTCGGTTAGGTGTAAAAAAAATGGATTTAGAAAGTGAGTCGTTAGACAAGCTAGCAAGCATAGAAAGATTTGCTAATTTTGTAGATAGAGAATCAGAGATATATGTGGAGAAAAATGAATTAATAGATAGATTCATAAGTGGATAAAGAGATAAATGAAGGGATATATAGATCAATTGATAGATAGATAGGTAGGTCTGTAGTTCGGTAGGTACTGGGAATGGTAGTATAGAATATAAGTATATAAACAGACGGAAAGATGATCAGATTTATTAATAATAAGTGGATAGGCAGATAGATAGATAGATAGATAGGTAGGTCTGTAGTTCGGTAGGTACTGGGAATGGTAGTATAGAATATAAGTATATAAACAGACGGAAAGATGATCAGATTTATTAATAATGAGTGGATAGGCAGATAGATAGATAGATAGGTAGGTCTGTAGTTCGGTAGGTACTGGGAATGGTAGTATAGAATATAAGTATATAAACAGACGGAAAGATGATCAGATTTATTAATAATAAGTGGATAGGCAGATAGATAGATAGATAGGTAGGTCTGTAGTACGGTAGGTACTGGGAATGGTAGTATAGAATATAAGTATATAAACAGACGGAAAGATGATCAGATTTATTAATAATGAGTGGATAGGCAGATAGATAGATAGATAGGTAGGTCTGTAGTTCGGTAGGTACTGGGAATGGTAGTATAGAATATAAGTATATAAACAGACGGAAAGATGAATAGATTTATTAATAATGAGTGGATAGGCAGATAGATAGATAGATAGGTAGGTCTGTAGTTCGGTAGGTACTGGGAATGGTAGTATAGAATATAAGTATATAAACAGACGGAAAGATGAATAGATTTATTAATAATGAGTGGATAGGCAGATAGATAGATAGATAGGTAGGTCTGTAGTTCGGTAGGTACTGGGAATGGTAGTATAGAATATAAGTATATAAACAGACGGAAAGATGATCAGATTTATTAATAATAAGTGGATAGGCAGATAGATAGATGATCAGATTTATTAATAATAAGTGGATAGGCAGATAGATAGATGATCAGATTTATTAATAATAAGTGGATAGGCAGATAGATAGATGATCAGATTTATTAATAATAAGTGGATAGGCAGATAGATAGATGATCAGATTTATTAATAATAAGTGGATAGGCAGATAGATAGATGATCAGATTTAGTTGCGCTCCTTGCAGAATGGGTAGTAGCCTAAGACAACATGTCAGCTATTTTAAAGCTGTGTGTTATCCCTTCAGCAATAGAACAGTGTTTGGTTCAGGAGAAAGATGTGTCCGAACTTTACTTTCATGTGGAAATTTTTTGGAAAGACATTTTTGTACATCTTCAGTTTTACATTACACAAAGAAGTTCATATAATTTTATTTATCAGAAAAGGAGCATTGATATAAGAAAGAATATATTTGCTTACAACAGCTCTTAATTTGAGAATGATTATAAGTGAAAGAATAGTACTAAAACAATAATTATAGTCGTGATTAAAACATAAACCAAAGATTCGATAAAAGTATTGAGAATTTAAATTTTAGAGCAAATCAACTTATCAGCCAGAAAATAAGACACTATTGAGGCCCTGGGTGTGAAATGACGAATGAAATGTCATTCATGTACTTAGCATGAAATATGGGAAGTGCCTCCGTTGCGACTTAATCACTAACAAAACACTCAAACTATATGGAGCAGATCAAAGCTTAGATGAATGAACCATATGTTTACAAGTTATCTAAATCTTTGAATGAACTAATTTCTGAGCATTCTCATTGGCCCGACGGGGTCACAAGTGCGAGAAAGTTCAGACGCAGAGACAAGACGAGCCGTGCAAAGATTGCTCTGAGCGGCCAGAACCCACGCTTTGGTCGTAGTTCTCCTCATCACACGAGACGCTCATCAAACAGTCGAGATACATGTTGAGGCTCCTGGAGAAGATTGGGATGGAAACAGAAAGAGAATCAGTTCAGATGTTGTCACTATTCTGGTGGTAGGATTGGAGAAAGTCAAACGACATTTTAAGGGAATAGATTAGGACTTGTTACCAAGATATCGAATTTGTCTTGTAAATTTTACTATCCAATGTTGGGGTGTAGATATTAATGTAAAAAAAAAATAAGAAAAAAATCTTGCCACTGTTTTGTTTTGTAATAATCCTCTACAGTCAAGGTGAAAACTATAATTCTGCAAGAAGCAATTTAATATTCCTAAGCATGACTGTATTGGTATAGTAGCATTACATTATTTACTCTTTTGAATACCGCTTTGACCTCTAGAGATGACCTTACCTGAGGTCACCATAAAGCATGACTGTATTGGTATAGACGCATTACATTATTCACTCTTTTGAATACCGCTTTGACCCCCAGATTATTCTAGAGTCTGTATTAGTTCACAAATCAGTACTCGGTGGCTAGAGGCAGTGTTCTCAACTTTCATGATCACATTGCCTCATGATGTTTTGAGATTGTCTACATTTTTCCCTTTTTTCCAAATCTTATTGTTCGTGGAGGGATGTTGGGCTTTCTTAAATATGTAGCAATAGATCAAATTTTGGCGAGGTTTAGCAGAAACAGATTTAGAGACGAACTGTGAACATGTTAAAAAATTAAAATAGGTTAAAAAAAAAAAACAGAGAGAAACTGACGCTACACGAAGAAACTTACGGGCAGAACCAAGATCTCATATCTGCGCCTTGCGATTTTGCCTCGTTTATGAACGATTCCTCAATAAATTCTGTTGTGCAGTTATTTCTAGCCTCGGCACATGCTGTGAAGTAAAGTGGTGAATCAGTGAAAGGAAAGTGATAAAAGGGGAAAAACGGACGGGCACTGAAACAAAGATAGAGAGAGAGGGAGAGAAAAAGAGAGAGAGAGAGAGAGAGAGAGAGAGAGAGAGAGAGAGAGAGAGAGAGAGAGAGAGAGAGAGAGAGAGAGAGAGAGAGATACAGGCAGGTAGACAAACTGTGACTAACAAAGATTATTATGACTGATTCGGAGGGAGAGACAAAGTATGACTCACATAGCGGAGGAAAGAAAGAGCAGCACAAGGTTATTCATTTAGAATGGATTTCCAAACTTTAGTCCAGTGGCTACAGAAGGCTCAAAAAGTGTTTCCCTCCACATAGATAGCACTTCATCTCTGTAAGCTGCACATTTCTTTCAATCAAGCAGTGTATGGTGGATAACAACGGAGAGAAAAAAAAATTGCCTACACTGAAACTGTTTTTCTTAAATATCACAGGACAAGTCCGGTGTGAGAAAGAAGAGAAGGCGATTTTATTTCGGTTTATCTTAGAGTGCTCCCAACTGGCCGATGGGTCGGGTTTTCCCATGTGATGGTTGTCTCTAGAGCTACTTTGGTGGTGGATGGTTCTCACTTACCGCTGTCCACACTTGACACCTCTGGGGAAGAGAGAAGACGATCCAGGTAATGTTCAATATGACAGCAAAGCTAATAATTATTGTCTTCATAAGATGTTGACAATGATGCTGAAAGCACATCAAAACAAGCATGAAAAAGATGGGTTTTTTTTTAATAAGTAGAACTTTTTTGCTGACAGTAATTATGATAATAATGATAACGATTTTAGAAAATAAGAACATAAACAATAATAACACTAATAATAACAACGACAACAAAAACAGCAACAAGAGCAACAGTAAAAAATAATAATAATAATAATAATAATAATAATAATAATAATAATAATGATGATGATGATGATAATAATAATAATAATAATAATAATAATAATAATAATAATAATAATAATAATAATAATAATAATAATAATAATAATAATAATAATAATAATAATAATAATAATAATAATAATAATAATAATAATAATAATAATAATAATAATAATAATAATAATAATAATAGTAATAATAATAATAATAATTTGTAGGAACCATTATATTAAGAAGAATACCTAGCCATTAAAACTAACTGATTTTTTTAAATTGTCAAGGTAAATGATATAATTATGTCGTAAAATGTGTCTAAAATACGATTCTCGTGGGAATCGAAATCGGTTTTAGGACTCACAAATTACGTTGTTAGATTAATCTTATCCGGTTTAAGGGCTCACAAATTACGTTGTTAGATTAATCTTATCCGGTTTAAGGGCTCACAAATTACGTTGTTAGATTAATTTTAACCGGTTTAGGACTCACAAATTACGTTGTTAGATAACTCTTAACCAGTTTTAGGACTCACAAATTACGTTGTTAGATTAATTTTATACCGTTTAGGTTTAACAAAATTAGGTTGTTAGAAAGCTTAAAATCGGATCAGGTAAATCATTTGCTTTGCTTGTAAAAAGTTAACGACCGTTGATGATCATGCTTATAAGAGATTTAGACTTTCATTTTTCGCAACTTTACCATAACATAATTCTTTTTTCAATTTTCTACTCGGAATGAAAATTGTAGTTAAATAAAAGTGTTTTTTTTTAATTTTTACTCTCTGATCATATCCATTTTGGTAGAGCATTTAATACAAATAGTCAGTCGGTTTTTAGAAAATCCAAATCTATTTTCAAACACCTTTAAACATTCATTATCATGCAATCAATATACGCGTAACTATGAATTCACGCAAATCATTGAAACTTTTGATCTTTCTTCGGGTGTTCCCAGCCTTTTTTGGAGTTTAAATAGATCTAAAAGTTGACTCGGAAACTACAGAAATAGCCAAGGTGATTCCCCATGAGTGTTTATAACAAATCTTGTGTCAGTATTTCCTTACGTGGAACAGAGCTGTGGGTTGGGTCACGCGGTGTTGATGCTGTTGGCTGTTGGTCTGGAGGGAAACAGACACACAAACACACAAACAAACAAACAAACAAAGAAACACACAAAACACATTATTTGAACTGGTCATAGATGGCTAAATAATATACAGCCAACTCCCACCAAGAATGGGCAGACTGGGTATGATAAATCAGGGGAAAAAAGTATAGCACATTGGCATGCAAAATTAGATTTACTATAACTTAATTAATAATTATATCGAAACATAAATAATCTTGCTTGTTAGATAATTAGATTGATAGACAGAGAGCTAATTGATAGATAGATAGATAGATAGATAGATAGATAGATAGATAGATATAGTTAGATAGATAGATAGATAGATTAATAGAAAGATAACAAAAAAAATGAAATGTTAGCAGATTGATAGCCAAGTAGATCAACAGTTATAGGTCAGGTAAATTCAATGATTACTTGGAAAAATGTAGGATATAAATTAACTCCTGAATAATACGTATAGAAAGCTCATCAAAAATGAAATCTTCATATTTTGTAGAGAACTGATTAAGTAGTCAGAATAGTAGAGATGCATGAGTTAACAGTTAAATATCCCTTCCTCCCCCCCCCCACCCAAAAAAAAAAAAAAAAGAGTAAAAAGTAAAAAAGAAAATGTGGGTTGCTTCACTGCAAGATACATTTTTGTAAGCCCAATTTATATTTCTGAGTTTTGTAAAAGCTTCATGTTCCATAGAACGCAGTTGTTTGTAAAACAAATTAATGCGTATATGGGTAATTATCACTTGGATACAAGTGATACGTTATCTGAGGGGGGTTTCGTTGGTCTTAAAACATTGCAACCCTTGTGTGTCATCTTTCTGAAACACGGCGTTTTTACTCCAGGCGAGGGATTCATCAAAGTGATACACAGACTCGCAACATTCTTAACTGATGGATTATGCCTAAGATGTATAATACAAAATTTAAAAGAGAGAAAGAAAAAGAGAGACAGAGACAGAGAAAGAGAGAGAGATAGAAAGAGAGAGAGACAGAGAGAGAGATAGAAAGAGAGACAGAGAGACAGAGAGAGAGAGAGAAGATTCAAAGATTTCATAAATGAGAGGTCATAATGAAACGGAGAGAGAAAATTTGGGAGATAGAGAGAGAAGAAAACTCCAACCTGAAGCTAGAGAGAGAAGAAAACTCCAGCCTGAAGATATAGAGAGAAGAAAACTCCAGCCTGAAGATAAAGAGAGAAGAAAACTCCAACCTGAAGATAAAGAGAGAAGAAATCTCCAGCCTGAAGATAGAGAGAGAAGAAATCTCCAGCCTGAAGATAGAGAGAGAAGAAAACTCCAGCCTGAAGATATAGAGAGAAGAAAACTCCAGCCTGAAGATAAAGAGAGAAGAAAACTCCAGCCTGAAGATAGAGAGAGAAGAAAACTCCAACCTGAAGATAAAGAGAGAAGAAAACTCCAACCTGAAGATAGAGAGAGAAGAAATCTCCAGCCTGAAGATAGAGAGAGAAGAAAACTCCAGCCTGAAGATAGAGAGAGAAGAAAGCTCGAGTCTGAAGATCGACAGAAAAGAAAACTCCAGCCTGAAGATAGAGAGAGAAGAAAACTCCAACCTGAAGATAAAGAGAGAAGAAATCTCCAGCCTGAAGATAGAGAGAGAAGAAAACTCCAGCCTGAAGATATAGAGAGAAGAAAACTCCAGCCTGAAGATATAGAGAGAAGAAAACTCCAGCCTGAAGATAAAGAGAGAAGAAAACTCCAGCCTGAAGATAGAGAGAGAAGAAAACTCCAACCTGAAGATAAAGAGAGAAGAAAACTCCAACCTGAAGATAGAGAGAGAAGAAATCTCCAGCCTGAAGATAGAGAGAGAAGAAAACTCCAGCCTGAAGATAGAGAGAGAAGAAAGCTCGAGTCTGAAGATCGACAGAAAAGAAAACTCCAGCCTGAAGATAGAGAGAGAAGAAAACTCCAACCTGAAGATAAAGAGAGAAGAAAACTCCAACCTGAAGATAGAGAGAGAAGAAATCTCCAGCCTGAAGACAGAGAGAGAAGAAAACTCCAGCCTGAAGATAGAGAGAGAAGAAAACTCCTGCCTGAATATATATAGAGAGAAGAAAATTTCAGCCTGAATATATAGAGAGAAGAAATCTCCAGCCTGAAGATAGAGAGAGAAGAAATCTCCAGCCTGAAGATAGAGAGAGAAGAAATCTCCAGCCTGAAGATAGAGAGAGAGAGAGAAGCGAACTCACCACAGTCAACACCGAAATTCTGGAAGGAGGAGGTCAGGTTGTTGACCAGCTCATCCTTAGACGAGTGGGTCAAGCATTCGATTTTGAACACACAGTCCGAGAAATCTTTGAGGATTCTGTGGACCAAGCGCAGGGCAAGGCGGGGCTGGTTAGATTTGGTTCATACCGCATTCCCTCATGACACATGTGTAACATTCATTGACTACGGTTATCGACGTGGGAGATGTTGCTCATTGTCGTTATAATATTTATCATCATCATCTTCATCATTATCATTATCATCGTCATCATTATCATCATTTTAATCATCATAATCATCATCATCATTCTTATTATCATTATTTTAATCATCATTATCATCATCATCATCATCATCATCATCATCATCATTATTTCTAAAGCAACAACAGCAGCATTGTCACACAATGATTATTATTGTCATCATCCTTTTATTACCACCATAATTATTATCAGCATTAGAATTAGCATACTCATAGAATTCGAACTATAACAGTAATGACCACAAAACGTCTTTGCGATTTAAAACTTTTTTTCCATCGTTAAAATGACCACCGTCTTATCACCATGGTTATAATAATTCTCTTCATCTTTGATAATTATGCTTGCCTTCCTTACCACCGAGCTCTTCACTTTTTCTCCCTTCAAGCCATTACGGTGATAAGAATAGTTAGCTAACTTCGTTAAATTCAGATCTATTTATAGATCCTTTAGATCATTTATTGCCATGTAGGTTTAAATTAATGCTCGGCTATAAATTTCTGCATGGCAGTGAACTTTTAGGCGCTTTTTGTGCGAATTCAGAGCCTTCTACTAGAGCGATTGAGAGTATCTTTAAATAGATTGGGAAAGTACAGAGTTAGCCGAGACTTGCCGTATTATACTCGTCCTCTGTCCCAGAAATTGCCGGTCTGGTTGAGAGTTTATAATTTTATTTATTCTCTACTTCGTATGGCTTTTGTCAAGTATGTTATTGCATAAAATGATGATTATAATAAAATCAATTAAACCTTGAGCAAATATACCAGATGAGACTTGTTTTTTGAGACGTCATCAAAATATTGTCTAACTGGTCTAATAGATATTTTCTTTGGGGCGCAACCAAGATACAGATAATCGATTCCGATCACTTAAAAAACGGTTTTTATCGAAGATGATGATAAATCAAATTTTTGACTCAAACAACAAAGAGGGCGATTCACGTTTTTTTTCCAGTTCCAATATCGATCAGGTCTGATTTCACTTGTCCCAAACTCCGACCATTCGTCATTCTTTGGGGAATTTTTTCCAGCCACACGCGCGTTCACTTTCTAGAAAGCGGATGTAGGTTATCACAAGATTTTCTTTATAAACAGTAGATTTCCGAATCCACAATTGCAAAATATCCTTTTCTTTCTTTTCCTGTTTAAAACATTTCTGAAAATGTTGATTTTGAGAAATAGTTAGTTTTTATTTAACATGTGAGAACAATGTTATGAGTCCGAGCTCCCTAGACTGAATGTCTAAAGTTTTAGTTTCAATAGATCTCAAGTAGATCTTAATAATCAACGAACTGTGAACGATATCAAAGTACCTGCATATGAAACTTAAGAAGATCTTCGAGTCACATGACCCAAACAAATCGTGTTCCAGGTCTATCTATATCTCACGTCACGTGATATAGCTTCCCGCAATATGGCTCCCCAGACAACAAAGAAATGAACACAGGGGGTTACCTGCAAGTGTCCGCCATGTCCGCCGTGGGGTTGCGGTGGTCAAATCTCACGAGGTGCTCGTTCAGACACGCCATGAGATGCTTGTCACACTCGTTGCTCGCTGAAATAGGCCAGGTAAGTCAAGAGTGAAAAGCTGGGAAACCAAGAGATGACTTTGGCTTGACACAAGGAAGAAACATGGCTAAAAGAAGTCACTGTATGAGGTGGTGTCACGTAAACCTGTATGTCAACTTTCCAGAGATGCCAAAACGAGGATATTGATTTACCATATGGATCAAACACACTTTTTAGTTTGTATGAGATGAAGGACATATCGTTATGTATGTAAATACGAAGATGTATAAATGCATGGGTAGATATGCAGATAGCGAGAATTCTGGAGAGCAGGTTGGCAGCAAAACAGACTGTTATAAATAAAATACGCTGATGGGAGAATCATATAAACTCCTGCATTAAATATCTCGTGAAAGTTTGAGATAAAACACAGCATTTTATTACCTAAGCGTAAACAGTTTTTCAGGCCTGTCACAATAGAGCCAAAAGCGTTAACAATTTTTCACCAATCCGAATGCACAATATGAAAATCTAATTGTATATAATATTTATCTTACAGTGAGGTTTGATTTCTATATTTTCTATTTTGTTTCCTTTGAAACCGATTATGAGCTTAGGTTCTTAATTGTTGCTATCATTCTGCTGAGTTATCAATACTGGGGAATGGGGGAGGGGCAATTAATATAACTGGCGGTTTGAGGGAAAGAGGGTGGAGGGTTGACCGATGTCATTGCTGATCCAGGGTTCACTACTGCTTCGAATAAATCAGAAAAAGCCTAACGTTTGGACGATCGTGCAGTTTTTGTAACTGTATTGACATAATCACGAAGGAAAACACCACGTTCTGTGTGTGATGCGACAAAAGCAAGCTTTATGCCTTAAATGGCCACACGTTTGGATAATTTCACAAGGATTTTTATAGATGTTTGTGTCAAGTATTGTTGTGGCAAATCGAATAACGATATACACATTCTTTATAATTTAAAATGCCCAGAGTTCAAAATCTGCCTAACTAGATCTGAACAATCCAAACTCTCTCATACTGGCTTCAGAACAATATATCACATACCACACGTAACTGTTCTATCCACCATTCATCAGCCTCACTAAAGAAGGAAATCAAAAAGGCTCTAGAAATCAATAGCTAGGACTGGCTACCAAACAGCTCAGGTTGTAAACGACTACACTGCCAAGACTTGTCTAGCGTACAAAAAATGTCTGGCAACATTTTTTTTGTGTTATGACTAAAAGATAAAATTGAATTCCTGATGGCATGCCTTAAAACCATCTGTATGGGCTCTGATCTCAGAGCAAGATTACAAGCTAGGAGACCACCTGGCGCGACGAGGCTGACGATGATTGAACATAGCGCGGCGTCTGTGGACCAGATAGATCCACATCATATGGGTACGGACAGAGATCTAAGTGGTGCTTCTCTCTGAATTAAGTGTCATCTGCTGAGATAGTCGTACAGGTTAATACCCTTCAAACAACAAGTCTATGGCCGAGTGCTGGCGGGAAGAGAACGTTAAACTGAAGTGGAGAACCTGATCTCCGTGATGTTAAAAAAAGCGGGCACTTGAAGATGACTGAGCGGACAAGGTCAAGGTTTTTGCCCAGGAGTTTAAAAGAGTTTGAACTAGATCTATGAGAATCCTGGATGCTTTCCCCTGAAAGGAAGGGTTAGTGCCGGGTCACAGGCGAGGTAACTCCTGACACGTCCTGACACGACAGGGGACATTAATCCATCCGCAGGCGGGGAGTTGGACGTAGCAGTTTTATTTTCAGCTTAGCGGCATTAACTGGGGCCATTGGCAGCATTGATGGGAGCCAGAGAGAGAAAGAGAGCTAGAGAGGGAGGTAGAGAGAGAGGGCTAGAGAGGGAGGGAGAGAGAGAGAAAGAGAGAGAGAGGTAGAGAGGGAGGTAGAGAGAGAGAGAGAGTTAGAGAGGGAGGGATAGAGAGCTAGAGAGGGAACGAGAGAGAGGTAGAGAGGGAGGGAGAGATAGAGAAAGACAGAGAGAAAGAGAGAGAGAGGGAGAGAGGGAGAGAGAGAGAGAGAGAGGATATACCAATACGAGAGATTTTCGCAAAGTTAATCCCCTAAGGAAATTGACCGAGCCATCTTTTGTCTCAGTCTAGAACTTTCAGTGGTGAGATCAAGCACAAAACCCTAAATGCAGGCTCAAACGTGAGTTCTTGTCAAACAAAATTAAGCTCATTTCCACCAGTCATGACAGAGTCTAGAAGAAAAAAATAACAGTCGTAAATACATAGAAACCTTCGTTTAGGACTTGCTTTACTTTTTGTCTTTAAACGGTTTTGGTTTGTCAACGCAATCTCTCTTTATTTGGTTTTCTGTTTTCAAACTTTTTTTTTTTTTGGCGCATTGAGTACTTTCCCAAAGTTGATTTCAGGCTGTAATAAAACTCCTGCCCCTATTTCTCTCTCTCTCTCTCTCTCTCTCTCTCTCTCTCTCTCTCTCTCTCTCTCTCTCTCTCTCTCTCTCTCTCTCTCTCTCTCTCTCTCTCTCTCTCCTTCTCTCTCTCTCTCTCCCTCTCTCTCTCTTTCTCTCTCTCCCTCTCTCTCTTTCTCTCTCTCCCTCTTTCCCTCTCTCTTTCTTTCTTTCTCTCCCTCTCTCTCTTTCTCTCTCTCCCTCTCTCACTCTCTTTCTCTCTCTTTCTTTCTGTCTCTTTCTCCTTCTCTGTGTCTCTTTGTCTTTCTCTCTCTTTCTTTCTGTCTCTGCCTTTATCTCTTTCTCTTTATCTGTGTCTCTTTGTCTCTCTCTCTCTCTCTCTCTCTCTCTCTCTCTCTCTCTCTCTCTCTCTCACGTAAACTAAGACCGTTTAATCTAAATCAGATAAATAAACATTACAAATCATTCAATGATCTCTTACTGTAGAACCAAACAAGAAGTAAAACATCCCTAACAACATAGAACAGAATCTTCTCTCCTTAACGCTGTGAGACATAATGTTAACAAGAATCTCCAGGCATTCTAAGCGGGACTGGGTGGGGTCTCAGCTAAAGAGCCATTCAGTGTCCATATTGATGCGGTTGTTAAAGGTAAGGGTATGGAAACAAACTCCTCATAACTTGCTCACAGCAGCAGCAGTAGCAGCTGTGGATACCAGCACCCTGCGGCAGCTTGAGGTATGATGTTGGTAAATAGAAGGGATGAGTGGTGAATCTGCTAACCAAGTAGCTTTATTCTACTACCAAACAGGCTGCTTTCTGCAGGACTAGTGTTATTCCACTAGTAAACAGGCCGCTTTCTACAGGACGAGTGTTATTCCACCAGTGAACAGGCCGTTTTTTGCAGGACTAGTGTTATTCCACTAGTGAACAAACCGCTTTCTACAGGACGAGTGTTATTCTACTGGCGAACAGACTGCTTTCTGCAGGACTAGAGTTATTTCACCAGTGAACAGAGCGCTTTCTACAGGACGAGTGTTATTCTACTGGCGAACAGACCGCTTTTTGCAGGACTAGTGTTATTCCACCCGTGAACAGACCGCTTTCTACTGGACTAGTGTTATTCCAGAAGTGAACAGGCCGCTTTCTGCAGGACTAGTGTTATTCCACTAGTGAACACGCCGCTTTCTACAGGACTAGTGTTATTCCACTAGTGAATAGGCCGCTTTCTGCAGGACTAGTGTTATTCCACTAGTGAACAGGCCGCTTTCTGCAGGACTAGTGTTATTCCACTAGTGAACAGGCCGCTTTCTGCAGGACTAGTGTTATTCCACTAGTGAACACGCCGCTTTCTGCAGGACTAGTCTTTATCCACTAGTGAACAGACCGCTTTCTGCAGGACTAGTGTTTATCCACTAGTGAACAGGCCGCTTTCTGCAGGACTAGTGTTACTCCACTAGTGAACACGCCGCTTTCTACAGGACTAGTGTTATTCTACTTGCGAACAGGCCGCTTTCTGCTTATCTCTCCAGCCAATGGTCTCGACAGCTTGTGGAAATATGCGCAAGTCTACGATAAGAAATTTTGAGTTAAATTCGATTCTTTGTGACGCTAAAATCATGCAGATTAGTAAAATTTTTAAGAGCTAATTCACTTTTTAGGAGCTAATACATTTTTGAAGAGCTAATGCACTTTTCAGGAGCTAATACACTTTTGAAGAGCTAATGCACTTTTCAGGAGCTAATATACTTTTGAAGAGCTAATACACTTTTCAGGAGCTAATACACTTTTCAGGAGGTAATACACTTTTCAGGAGTCAATACACTTTTCAAGAGCTGATACACTTTTCAAGAGCTAAAATACTTTTCAGGAGCTAATACACTTTTCAGGAGCTAACACACTTTTCAAGAGCTAATACACTTTTCAGGAGCTAATACACTTTTCAAGAGCTAATACACTTTTCAGGAGCTAACACACTTTTCAAGAGCTAATACACTTTTCAAGAGCTAATACTCTTTTCAGGAGCTAATACACATTTCAAGAGCTGATACAATTTTCAAGATCTAATACACTTTTCAAGAGCTAATACACTTTTCAGGAGCTAATACACTTTTCAAGAGCTAATACACTTTTCAGGAGCTAATACACTTTTCAGGAGCTAATACACTTTTCCAGAGCTAACAGAGCGATTTGCTTAGAAAACGTGAGTTTGAATCCTATCTCTGAACATCTAATCATAAACATTGCAAAGCAAACGTAGATAATTGAATAAGATATACAGATATGAAGAGTATAGAACAACAGAAGTTTTGAAATCGGTATCGAGTGGACCTCCCCCTCCCACAAGCACACACATACACACACACACACTGGTATTTAATGGCTTTCAAAAAGGTTAATGAAATAACTCAACTTTTTTACAGCACTGAGAAATGCAAAAGCTGAGTCTGTGAGAGAGATTTGTAAATAGAAATAGTTGAAACGCGAAATCAACTTATTTTTTACTTTCTCTATTAATTTAAAGATATTTGAAACATATTTTATTGGACGGCTATAATATTATATTTTCACAAAAAATGCCTGAAGTTGCCTTCAGTTCGGGAATTCCTAGTTGCACAATGATTTCACCCTACATTTTAATGACTGTTTAAAAAGGATCTATAAATAGATTTAAATGTTACAAATTTGGCCATCTTCTTTTTTTTTCTAGCACACTGAATGTGCAATCATGTTACAGTTTTCTCTAGATCTAATGCGCTTGTCAGTAGACGAGAAAATCGCTTGCAATACTTAGTTTAATTATTTATTGTACCGGCATTCATTACTTGCTTCCGACAGCTAAACAAACTATTATTGCCGAGCTTGTCGTTTTGTCAGTTTTTATTGAACCAATCTTGGGTGTGGATCAGATCCCTACATTATGACGTGTTATATGGGTACCCGCACATCCCGCCCGCTGCTCAAACTCTGGTAAAAGCCAAACTAAAAACAGCTTATATCTAAGGTGATTTGAATATTTATTGTCTCAATGTTATCACATCAAAAACTTGTTGTGAATATATATATATATATATTTATACTACCCAATTTAAAATATGTTGGTTTTATAAAGGAAAGTAATTGCTGTGGTAGAATGTACCGCTGACTAACCATTATTTTTTCTACTTGTAAAACAAACTCCATCGGGCCGAGGACCATGTTGATCTCAAAAGCAAAGTGATGTTTTGGTTCTGGCGGTAAACTTGGGTAGTAGCTATCATAGAGTTTCTAGGATGCCATATCTTCCAGTGCTACGGTGTCTAATACCTAACTGCTCGGTGAAAGAGTCTGCGAGAGAGAGAGAGAGAGAGAGAGAGAGAGAGAGAGAGAGAGAGAGAGAGAGAGAGAGAGAGAGAGAGAGAGACAGGGAGAGAGAGACAGAGAGTGAGAGAGGGAGAGAGACAGACAGACAGACAGACAAAAAGATAAAGAGAGGGAAAGAGACAGTTAGAAAGACAGAGACAGAGGGAGACATGCAGAGCGAGAAAGAGAGAGAAAGACGCGAGAATGAGCGAGAGAGAGAGAGAGAGAGAGAGAGAGAGAGAGAGAGAGAGAGAGAGAAGGGGCGGGAGGGGGGCGAGGGGGGAAGAGAGTAGATTCTTGCGGGATTTAAGTAACTTTCAAAGCATGAACTTAGTTCTAGATCTCTCGAATAGCCAACTCTCTAGCTCTATTATAATGTAGTTTAAATGCTCTGTAATTTACCAAAATGATTTTTTTTAAATAAGCACAAAAGTGAAGCTAGATTTAACCCCTTCTCAAGTGTTCTATACATGAAGAGGTTGGCGTAAAAGCCAAAAATCTAACGATATAAATTCTACACCTAATCTGAGGTGGCAGTTAAGATATTAGAACAGCGTTGAATGCTAAGATCATGCTCAGACAAAAGTTTACTGACATGCGGAGTTTCAAAATTAGAGAGCTATGACATTAAGGAGGGGAGAGAGAGAGAGAGGAGAGAGATATAGAGAGAGAGGAGAGAGAAAGTAGAGGAGAGAGATTAAAAGGAGCACGCACTCAACTTTATTTCCCTAGAGGATAATGTAATAACCAAGTTGTCCTCCAGTGGAGTTGAGAGAGAGAAAGAGAGAGAGAAAGGAAGAGAGAGAGGGAGAGAGAGAGAGGGGGAGAGAGAGGGAAAGAGAGGGAGAGAGAGGGAGAGAATGAGGGAGAGGGAGAGAGAGAGAGAGAGAGAGAGAGAGAGAGAGAGAGAGAGAGAGAGAGAGAGAGAGAGAGAGAGAGAGAGAGAGAGAGAGAGCGTGAACGTTTCTACCCACATTATACCAAAGCAAAAATCTTCTCATCCCCAGTCTGTGAACAAGTTTTGTCGGTGACGAGTGATATCAGTATTTCAGTCCTACATCCTCAACATCTGGTAATGTTGCAATGTTAATCTTAGCTTCATGGTCAACAAGGAAGAAAAGCCGCTTATCATATTGTTAGGGACACAAAATGGTGAGACCCCACAACTGGTCAGATATAGCCTCCGATGGGCAAAAACCTTCATTTTTCCATCCGGCCAATCTCGGAATATTTTTTTTCAAACTATTAGAAGTGTTTGATTTGGAGCCTACCAGAATTCAGTTGCTTGCATTATATTGTGGTATAATAAGTTTAGCAATCGTATCATCCTTAAATATATACAGTTTAGAATTACTTTCTTACTCTATTTATTTTTTTTTAATTATACTTAGCCCTCAAATGACATTCGGATCATCGTAGGAAAATCTTTAACACGCGAATTCGATACAAAGATCTTTCACCTCAGCGTCGAAAATTATAGCTCTCCATATTTAAAAAAGCGTGTTTTCAAATGAAATTATTTCAAGAAATAACAATAAACGAGTGGCATAATTAATTTATACCTCAATCTGATGTATCCTTTGCTTGCCACACGTAGGAACTAGCTCTATGCGGAGGAAACTTCTGTTATGGATTCATTAGAAAGGGATCATCTAGGGTCGGTATGACCGAGACCATTGGAACGTTCTGGCCATCTCCCTCATATCCTGACCCTGGACATTGGATGAGTGTTGGAGCGAGTGACCCATGGGAACCACGAGGGTCAGATGGAAATAACAGATCCTCTACCAACCTGATGATGGCCCTCACAGGTCAGAGGTCAACGGGGAGAAATCATTGAGAGAGCGCAGAAGAAAAAGGAGAAGAAAAGGAGAAGGAGAAGAAGACGAAGAAAAGAAGAAGAAGAAGAAGAAGAAGAAGAACAAGAACAAGAACAAGAACAAGAACAAGAACAAGAACAAGAACAAGAACAAGAACAAGAACAAGAACAAGAACAAGAACAAGAACAAGAACAAGAACAAGAACAAGAACAAGAACAAGAACAAGAACAAGAACAAGAATAAGAACAAGAACAAGAGCAAGTACAAAAAAAAGAACAGAGCAAAGCAAAGAAAAAGAGGGTGAGATGAAGATTAAGAGAAACTAAGAAATAAAAAAAAAAAGATTATCGAGGAAGGAATGGGCGAGCAGATGACAGAGAGATAAAATAATGGTGAGCCACGACTGTAATGAGCAGCTCTTTAGTTTTTTTATGCCTTCCCATGGCACCATCTGTATCGTGTTTAGTTTAAGATAAGTAAAATGTTTATCGTATCCTCCGTCTTTTGCACTTTTAACGCTAAATTTCTTGTTTTGGCAACCTTTTATATTCTATTAATGTATCATGTGCAAGCTTTGCTAACAAAATCAGGCTTGATCATGGCAGACAATCATCAATTAGTTTTCTCATAATTATCGAAATAAAATGATGCCTTGAATATCTTCTATTATTTCTTAAATGGCTTTTAAAGAAAATAAAATTTAGTTTGGAAGCTTGTAGAAAAAAAATGATTTTCAAAATTGTGCTCTGAGCATTTTTAGAATATATGAAGTAATGTGTGACAAGGAAAAAATGTCTTTTGTATTTAAAGAAATGTTTAAGAACTAGTTGGCATTTATTTTAAGTTATTTTGAGGGGGGAAAAATCGAGATAATTGCAACAAGCTGTCCAGATGTGGCAGAAACCATTCACTACACATACTGTTTTAATGTAGCAGAGACCATTCACTCCACATTCTGTATTCATGTGGCAGAGACCATCCACTACACATAGTGTATTCATGTGGCAGAGACCACCCACTCCACATATTGTCTTCATGTGGCAGATATCATTCTCTCATCATACTGTATTCATGTGGCATAGACCATACACTCCACAGATTGTACTCATGTGGCATAGACCATTCACTCCACATATTGTCTTCATGTGGCAGAGACCGTCCACTCCACATACTGTCTTCATATGGCAGAGACCATCCACTCCACATACTGTCTTCATATGGCAGAGACCATCCACTCCACATACTGTCTTCATGTGGCAGAGACCATCCACTCCACATACTGTCTTCATATGGCAGAGACCACTCTCCCCCCCCCCCCCCCCGCATATTGTCTTCTTGTGTCAGAGACCACTGACTCAACATACTGCCGTCATGTGGCCGGCACAGATAGATTTCAGTAATCAAGTTATGAAATGGCGTCAAGTCTTGAACCGACACAAAGAGAAGTTAAAACGAAATTGTGTGTCACTCGTCCAGTGATACTCATCATCTGAGGGTCACAACAGCTGCTGGAAGACCGTCTTAACTCGGCCTGGAAAATCTCGACCTCCGACCCCAGGCTGGGTTGACCCCCACCCAGCTGGTCCAGACGATGCTGTACTCCCCCGAGAGACGAGATGGAGAATTCCCCGGGATGTCTTATCTTGTTGAATAAGGCGAGCCTCGTATCTAAGACTTATCTAGTTCAAACATGTTTTAGAGAGTGTAAGCTGTGCCATTTCTTTTCAGAGCGAATCTGGGTTGAAGTCATAAAGATAGGAGAAGAGCAGGGTCGAGTTACATTCAAAGCAATTTGTTGCTGCTGTGTTGTTGTTGCTGTTGTTGTTAGTCTTGTTGATAACCCCGCACCCATTGGGTAAATAATTATGGAGTTAGATAAATAGATAGATTAAAAAAAATAACAGTAGAACGTTATAGTAGGAGTAAAAGACAGAGTCAGAGAGAAAAGAAGTAAGAGATAGCTAGAGAGAGAGAGAGAGAGAGAGAGAGAGAGAGAGAGAGAGAGAGAGATAGACAGGCTGACAAATGGACAGATAGAGACAGAGAGATCGAGCGAGCGAGAGAAACAGAGAGAGAGAGACAGAGAGACAGAGAGAGAGAGAGAGAGAGGATAAGAGATTAGGAGAGAGAGAGACATGGACAGAGAAAGAGACATAGACAGAGAGAGAGAAAAGTGTATGGGGACGCATAAGCTGGTAATCCAAAGAGAAAAGGGCTGAAAAGAGAGAGCGGTATTGCTACAGACTCTGATATGGACGAGTGGAATTTTCATCTCAAGATTTAAACTGTTTTACGTGTTACATTTCATGCTATCACAACATTAGCGGACATACTTTATAGCATTAATGGCTCAGTTCAGTGTCAGAGCTAAGTTCATCATAACT